>PVKZ01000378.1:0-210310 GCA_004027375.1 Macroglossus sobrinus
TTATATCAAAGGGAATATGAAAGTCTGCTGTGAAGTTACTTTTCTCAAGGTCAAGCTGTATATACTATTTACAAAACATTTTTCCACCAAAAATTAATGAATCAGAATAGACACTGCATTTGCTCTCACATTTTTAAGGTATAAATTGTAAGTGTCCCAGGAATTGATACTTCCTTTGTCATTTTGTTATACTATATTGAATAGTACATTCAAGCTCTGCTCTAGAAAAATTAAATTTATAGGTGCAAAGAAATATTAGGAAGAGTGAATTTAATTTAGAATGGCTTTATCTAGCAGCTTGCATGTAGTGGATATTGGTAAACTTTTTAAGAAATTGAAATGTAGTGATTTCTCTGACAGTTTCTTTTCCATAAATGACAACCATTTATATCTGTGTTTTGCAGGGTATATTTCTATTTATTTCAGAGAAATTATATTTATTTTTACTAAAAAATTTCTTTCTACTATGTCATAAAGTGAATATGTAAACTTGACATAAATAGAAATTAAAGCTCCAAGCTAAAAACAAAGGCAATTCCTTAAAAACTCTTTTTAAAAAAGTCATTGCTAGCTACAAGGGAAAAGGTGGTTAGTTCATGGTTATAATATTCATCTAGTGCAAGTCACAATTTGTATGCAAATATATGATTTTGATGTTATGATTTTCAATGAAGGAATGTTAGCCTTCCAGCCATTATAGAATCATTAACCAATGAGGGGTAATATCAACATTTTTTATTGTTTTTAAATTGACTATTCCGCTGACCAGGTGGAGATTTGGCAGTAATTGTGTTGGTTTATCTCCCACCTGATGGGTTGTTTTCCCCCTGACTGATTCTGTTAGAAAATGTTATTTCCTAGCTAGCTCTTTTGTCCTGAAAGAACTTGAGTTGGCTCATGTTACTAAACACTGCTTCATTTCGATATTGCTCCTCTAAAAATTAAATAAACAGAAACCCCATTTAGAGTGAAGTAGGGAGGCCAGAAAGGAAGAGCTCTCATGCCCTGCATTGATAGCAAAGCTTAACAGGGAGACCTCTTTGTAATCCCTCTTCCCAGCTGTCCTTCTCCCTTTAAAAGAGCTTCCTTTTTGTTTCAGCAAACTTGCAGTTGGCCCTCCATAGTTGCATGTTCCAGATTGCAATCCCTTATTTATTTTGCTGGAGAAATATCTGGGTGACTTTTTGTTTACAGTCAACACTCTGTTGAATAAAAAGGTGCTGAAATTACCTGCTCCAGTTTGAGAAGGTGAATGAGTTTGTGGTCATATAAATGTAATCTTAGAGGCCAGCAAATAGCTCCAAGCAGCCTCAGCCAGCACCATTTCTGCTGCCAAATCGTCAATAGTCTTTTATTTCAAAGAAAGTTTCTTTCAGCACAAGAGAAATTGTACTACTCACCCTAATGTATTTTCATTCAAAGATCTTCTCTTTTATAATTGCACTTACCAGCTAATACCCACCCCCTTTTTTGCACTCATTCAGATTTCCGGAAATTTTTGTGGAAGATGTATCGTAAGCAACTGCCATTAAGATTAATGTAGAGGCAAGTTATGAAATTATTTACTGTTTCTCCAACTAGTCTTCTATAAAATATACAATAACTGAATCTCTATTTTATCATGCAATGATTATATTTTAACATTTAATAAGAATATCTGCATAAATAAAATATACCCGAACAACCATAGATATTTTTAATGTATTTTTTATAAGAACTTTGTAAATCTTACTCACTGAAAGCCTTCTTTTAATTTTAGAAAAAGAAATTTTTTTTTATTAGGTTAGAAGTTAATAAATTAGTTATTTACATATACAGTACATACTGAAGGCATGCATAAGACTTTTATTCTTATTTGATTTAATGTCACAAAACAAAAAAGAAAAAAATGTACATGTGAGATCATATGGCCACAGTGGCTGAAAGCCCAACCTCCATCACGTAAAAATAATGTGTGTGTGTGTGTGTGTGTGTGTGTGTGTGTGTGTGTGTGTGTGTTAAGATGTATATATGTTTTTGTACTGTGGGGTCATATGAAGATAATACATATTACAATATTCCAGTTTTCATATCAAATATTCAAATATCAGTCTTAGGAAAGTACTTTCACTGGCTTTGTGTATGATCAAAATAAGCATTTGAGAGACTTATAAGAGGGCTTGAAGTATAATAAAAGTTATATATATATATATATATATATATATATATATATATATATATATTGATTTCTAGTACAGAGTTTTTAAAATCCTTGGAATTTTTTGAGTGATAAGAATGTCTTTTGTATTCCACCTGAGTTTATGTTAACAAGGTGACTTAGGGTAGGGTTCTTAGATCACCTAAGGATGAGAACCGTCATGAGGATGACTTAGTGATGAGAGAGCTGGAATTTTAGCTCCACTCACCAAACTTCACTGGAAAAGGGAAAGGGAAGTTGGAGATTGAGCTCTATAAAACTCTCGAATAATGAGATTTGGAGAGCTTCTGGGTTGGTGAATACATTTAGGTGCTGGGAGGGAGACACACTCAGAGGGGTCATGGAAGGTCTTAAAATACACACACACGCACACACACATACACACACACACAGACACCAATGAACCTTGTCTTATGCAATTGTACCATTTGACCATTTGTTTTGTTTATTTTGTTTTGTCTTTGGTTGCAAAATTATGCTCAGAGACTGATTTTGTCTTTGCCAGCAATTTATTTAGCATAGGTTCACTGTGAGACTCTCACAAACTGATAGTGTATAGGATAGTGTCTCTTAATAAGCCAATGAAAAAATAACATCCTACAAATCACATATTAATCACACTATTGTTTGAGGCAAGGGAGGATGAAAGGAATAAAGTCCAAATTTAGTTTAAGATATAATTTTTATACAAGTAGGCACTTGAAAAACATCACTTTAACCAAACTGGAACTGACTTCCATAAGTGAGAGTGAAAACAAAAGTCCCTTGTTACTGGAGCACATTGCTAGGGCAAGAAGTGCAGCTGTACTGCCAGGCAGGCTCAGCTATTTCTGGAGTTATATCCTCTGGGACCATTGCATGGTTTGCACCACTACCAATGAGGAGTGCTTTGCCAAGGCAGGAACAGATATACCTTCTCTTCCTGAGACTGCTATATAGTCTAGCACCACTGCCAATTAGACTCACCAGACTCACCTTAGCCATGTTAAGAGCAAGTGTTTTAAGATCTTCAGAAAGTCATTTAGGTCAGGAAAGTATGCCTTGCTCAGACTGAAGCTCTTGAATAGTTCTCACAAATTCTCATATTAATAGTCTGAATGTTCACTTGCCATTGTTTCTGTTCCATATCTTCTCATCAATAAGCCTCCAGTGGAGATACTCAGCCACTGAGCAATGAGTGCTTATCAAGGACAACAGATGAGATGGTGAAATCCTGACACAATTTCCTTCATTTTTACATCAGGAGAACTTTACTTCTAAAGTCATTTTTTTTTTGTCTTTGCCATAAAGTAAGTGGATTAAAACAACACTTAAGTCATAAACAAATAAATTTAAACTCATTTGAAACCAATACTGTTCCTGAGTTTTAACTTTTATAATAAACTAGTAAACATAAACTATCTCAGTTCTGTAAACTTTTGTCTACAATTATCAAACCTGAAAAGTGGGGAGTGTTTGGGGAACCACCTTACTCTGTAGCTAAGTTAGACAGAAGTGTGGGTAACCTGAGGACCCAATAATTGTGACTGGCATCTGAAGTGCAGGCATTCTTGTGGAAATGAAACCCATGGAGTCTGATGCTAACCCCAGGTAGTTAGTGTCAGAATTGAACTGAATTGAAGAGTTTTTTGTTAGTATCGCCCGCTCTCCCCAGAGTGCTATCTGCTCAATTTGGAAAGAGGAATAGAGGACATTTGGAGCTTAAGCTGTTCTTCAGGCTGAATGAAACAAGTTTTGCCTGGGTTCCCTATAAAAACTTCTCTACAGTTATTTAATCCCAAACTCTCATGTATAATAACATGTTGCATAATTTGTCATCTCATATAAATATGCTTTATCAAACTTGAATTTGGGGACTCTCACTTATTATTTTGTAGGCTTCACCACTAACTTAATTTTGGCCAGTCTTATAGAAGTTCTGTAACCCATTTTCTTCTGGGTTACAAAAAAATTAAATAGTTTGATAAAAACATACATGAACACTTCTGATATAATTTTTCTTATTGATTATTGTACAACAAAAATGTGTGTTTTAATAAAGGAGGTACACTTAACTTTAAACTCATAATACATGCTATACTTAAACACTTGCAGCTTTTTTCAAGAATGTTTTTATTGGCACCTATATATCCTTGTATTTTGTCTACCAACACAGCTACTTAACAACAATTTAAGATTTAGGGAGCTCCAAATGAACTAAAATTCATTTGTTTTATAGTTATTTTCACATAGTAAACATGATTTCTACAGATAATCCAATGAACAACTTGGAAACCTATGTAAACCATATTCTTATCATAAAAATTGTACTTTTAGTAAGTTGAGCTCTATTTTAAAAGCTATTGAAAATTGCTGATTTTATAAATTTTTAGTTATGTTTTATGTTTTCAAATTTATATATATTTATTGGCTATTACTATTCATATTTAGAAAGGTGATAGAACTTTAATGTCTAAAGTACAATTATATATGTAGAAATGAAGCAATATATTTTGATGAAAATTATGAAAAGGTAAAACGTGTGGAGAGAATAGACAGTGAGAGGAAACAACGAGTAACTTTAATAAGATATATTTATAAAACATATATTGAGAAGAAGTTGGGAATAGTGAGCTAGGTAACTATGAGCACTTTGGTGAGGAGCAGAACTAGGACTGTAGCTCAGTGGAAGTGTAATTAGATATGAGGTATCTGGGTTGAAACTACATGCCTCACTGGGGAGGGGCATTTATGTGAAGTCTGCTGAGGAGAATGAAGAAAAGTAATTCCAGAGAATGCTCAGGTGCAGCATGACATTTCCAGGTCTGGAAAACTGTCCTCTAGGCACCACATTTGCTAAGGTCTTATCTCCATTGTCAGCTGAAATCACTGACCATTCATGATGCTCCTTTCCTATTAGACCTTATACTCTAAGAAAAAAAAATAGTGCGCACATATGCCTATGATAACTTTTCTTAATCCACAATCAATTCCAAATATCCTTAAAATAAAAATACAATGAAAAAAGAAAAAAAATTCTGTTTATGTATAGAACTTTTCATTATCACAAGAAGTTGTATTGTAGACTGTTAGTATAGACCTTCTGTTCCATTCTATCCACCCCAATGGTTTTTAGACGCACTGTCAAAATTCTTCCATGTGTTCATGAATATCACCTAAGAGCCTTTAACACATTTAACCTAATTATTTTTTAATTTCTTGTGTGATTGGCCTTTTCCTTTTGGTTAGTCTTTAGTGTGAGTAATTGAGTCACTCTAGTTAGGAGATGGGCTTGTCTTCAGTTTTGTTGTTATGGGCCAGTATACTCTTCACATTCTTCTAATGGTACATTTTATTTTGGATGATGACAGGGTCATCTGATCCATTTTCTCAATGTTTCTTTTCTACTTAGGCTTTAAGTTTTCCCTGTAGTTCTCATCTCAGAGATGTTTTTCTCCATGCCCCTCCCCCTGTCTCAGTAGCAGACTGAAATTTTTTGTTACTTGGCATTCATTTTGCTAGTTCAGCCTTAGTTTTAGTCAAATGGTACATCCCTGGGTAATGGGGATGAGGATGACTCAGTGATCTCTCTTCTGCCAGGGGCAGGGAATCTGCAATAATATGGGCACCAAAAGGAGAACTTTTTTCTTTTCTGTTCTTTTTCTCTAATTGTTATGGGCTTCACCTATGCCCTTAGTATGTCAAGGTTTATCAAGCTGCTCCAGTGGCTTAAGGCTTTTGTTCTATAGGAACATTAGGGAAGACAGATGTAGGTAGAAATTTAAGTCATCCATAGTAGCTGTTCCTTGGCTCTCCTAAGTCTGCATTATGTGAGAGGCTTTCTCTCTCTTGTCCTGTGACCAATGATGAGTGTAGATTCCTCTTGTTTCTTATGGTCCAGGATCTCCATACTCTCAGACTATTCCATAAGCAGCTTTGAGCAATTCATTAAATATTTTAGTTGAATTATTTTTTCCAGTTTGTGTGGTGCCCAGTGTATGCTCTGGGGAAGCAGAGCTCACATTTATATCTCCCCTTGATGGTATCTCTCCTAACATTTTAGGTTAGTTAATTGTGCTGTATATTAGTCCAAACTGCCATTATGAAATACCATAGACCAGGTGGTTTAAAACAACAAAATCACTGTTCTGGAAGATGGAAGTCCAAGATTAAGGTGCCAGCATGGTTGCTTTCTGATCAGGACTTTCTTCCTGCTTGCAAATGGCTGCCTTCTCACGGTGTCCTCACATGACAGGAAGAGGAGAGCTCTCTGGTGTCTCTTATTAGGGCATTAATCTTATAATGACTTCATCAAAACTTAATTATCTTTCAAGTACTCCATCTCCAACTGTCATCATATTGGGAATCACAGCTTTAAGAAATGATATGGGGTACAATTCAGTCTATAGCATGTTGCAACTTCAAGTGTCTGATGGTATCAAGAAAAACTATGGTTAGACAGATTATATGCCTTTTCCTTGGTATACTGTTTGGAGCAATGTTCTCTGCAGCTTTCTGCTTCATAAGTAAAAGGGGAAAGGAAAGTGTAAATGAATGTTTAAGAGCACATATCTTTAATTTCTGTTCCTCTCTAGAACCTGATGGTGAAATATCTTATTTTTATAAACTATTTTGTTCACACTGTTTCTCTCTCTTCATTTTTTCCGTTTCTCTGCTTTCTAAGCTAGACCTGAGGTATGATAGTGATTATCCAAACTGAGATATGTCTACTTGCATTACAGAGAAAAAGGATTGTTCAAATGTGATGACTATTTTCTTTGCTTTTCTTCTCATTTCCCCAATACAGAAGCACATGCTCAGAAACACACATTCATATACACAAATCATCATAGTCTTTGTTATTTTTTCAGAGGCTCAATAAAAAAAAAAAAACATACAATGAGTGCTGCACATTGCATGCATGTTTTAATTTCCCAGTTTATTATTTAGTAGAGAAAATATATTCTCTTGGGGCATTTGCTTAAATTATTTTGTATCCAAGTCAACTTACATTTCTTCTGCTGAAATGGCTTCTTCAAGTTGTTTTTGTTTGGTTGGTTTTAAAATGTTTTTAAAGATAGTACTGATTGTCTCCAAGTATGAAAATAATGATTTGATAAAGTAAGGCAGTTATGATGAACTAGCAATTGTAGTTTCTTTCACTACTTCTCCAGCCAGGACTAGGGGTTCTTTAGTATCTCCCTCCTCCCACCTGAAAGTGCTCATTTCTGGGTCTTGGGTTGTAGTGAGTTCAGGCCAGAGGATACCAGAGAGGGACAATGACAAACTTGTCAGTGCTCACATGTTTTCCCCCGGAGTCCTCAAAAAGTTGTCGCTTCAATCTGTTCAGTTTTTACAGTTGAGTCAGAGGGAGATAAAGGGTGGTATGTGTTTACTTTATCATATCTGAATCTGGAATCCAGGTTTTATATTTTTAAAATTATGAGATTATAGAATTACATGTCATTTTATAACTGATTAAGCACTCTATGTTTTTGTATATTGGTTATTGCTATGTTTAATAGATATTATCTATCTATAAAATAATATAACTGGATTCATAGAGTTGGAATACACACCATTAAAATTTTTTCCTAGTTAATTTCTAATTATTAATATATTTTATTTTATGTCCTTGGAGGAAAGAGTTAAAACAGATGAACTGTAATTCATTTATTCCTTTACCAGAGGAATGTGTCTAGGGAAATAAAATAAGAAAGCTTAATGCCCAGTCTAATCTTTCTGTCAATTGGACTTTCAAGTAAATACCTCAATGATATTTGCTAAGTTAAGATACCTTATCTCTGAAATGCTCACAGTATAATGCTCCTGGCTAAAATATAATATCTAGTAAATAAGACCCATGACCTATGGTTCAATGAGGCATAGATCTCTGGAGAACATCATTTGCTATTTACAGTTATACACAGTGTAAAATTGAGACATTTCATAATGTAATGGCATCCCACTGTGTGAGAAACCTCACAAACCTCACTTAGAACAAGCCTTTGATCTTCTGGGCTAGAGATATACATTTAATGGGTGAAGAGAGAACCTGGGGAGCTCCTTGAAGTTCTAGACTTTCCTCTACCTTCTCAGTGTCTTGATTATCTATTCTTAAATTTACTTAGTGAAGCTTGATTATGGTTGAGATCTATGATTTATGTGAATCTGAACTGGCAATCAGATTTTATTTGATAACACATATTTCATTTCTAAAAATGTTTAATGGTTATTTTTACTTATCACTCTTTATTATATGCCTCCTCATTTTTTTAGATTTATTTATTTATTTAATTTTGTTAGGGTAGTTTTTTGAGAGATTACCCTTCCTCTCATAAAGTGAGCATCATCTTATAAATGCTTCCTTCTTCCTGGTTGGTATGTTCCTGAAAAGGTATATAGTTTTTAAATGTTTGTTTCTTACTCTAACTACTCTCATAATTAAAGGTTAATAAGAAAAATACAGAAATTATTTTACACTGGCAAAGTGTAGGTAAAGAAGTTTTTAAAGTAGCAAGAGAAGAGAAAAAAAAGAAAAAAATAACACATTTAGTTCCAAATTAGACAAAATTATTTAGATTTAATACTCATGAGATGGTGTTGATATAGTTTCTTTTCTAAATTTTAGCATAAATATCTTTGAGTTAGGTTTATACATATAAAACCTCATATGACTTCCTTTTTGCTTATGAACAAAGTCTATGGTAAAAATGAGAAATGTTTAATCTCATAGTTGTATACAAATTTTTTTTTGAAATTGTAACTTTGAAAGAATCTTGTGCAGTTAGAGAAAAAGAGAAAAGAAAGACATATTATAAACATAAATTTTTTTAAAGCTTTGATTAAAACTCTCAAGTATCTATTTCCCTCAGCACTCATGTCAATATATTTTATGACAGGTTCTTTAGTACTTAACTTCAAGTTTTCATTCTTTTCAAGAATTATTTTTTTGAAAAGACAGAGGGAGTGGATACAAGAATCCAGGCATAATTATAGATACCCACTGCTTATCTCTTGGGAGGCTCCCGGGAGGACACTGTGAAAACATACACTCCCAACTTCTTCCCCTTCTTATTCTGATGTTCTGCTAATACTTTGCCTAGGCTTTACAAATAGGAGCCAGAGGGCCAAACAACCAACTTGAAACCAACCATAGAGGTCAGACTCCTGATTCTCATAATAGAATGAAGAAAGGTAGAGCACTTTGGGATATCGAGCACTTTGCCAAATTAATACATAAAAGTCTTCCTGCTCTCAACTTTAATAGAAAAGTTTTGCACAGATGAGAACTCCAGAGCATATTAGCTTAACCCTCAATGTGCTTTGTGGTAAGACTTAGATGCTGTCTATAGGGTGGTTTTTATTTTAAGCAATTTTTTATGAGTCTACTTCCTCTTCCCCAAATATAGCCTTTTGTGTTTAAAAGATGATAAGCATAATTTCAGTTTCATCAGATCTTCTCTGTATTCTGTCTCAATAATGGACTCTATCACCTTGTCCAGACAAAGCTGTATACAGGTAGGAATTAGTTAGAGTTCCAGATAGTTAGCATGTTCTGCTGCACCAGTTTCAAGAACTAAACTTTTGACACCTGCTTATTTTTCATAGTCTGGATACTGAACAATTTTACTAAAATGATTTTTCTTTTATATAACAGAGGTATTTAATACTCTTTCCCATCCAACTCCATACTTGCACTCCCTCTATACATTTCCCCTATGCATTATGTCCGAAGTCCAACTTCCTAACCAATGCAGAAAAAACAGGCTAGGGTCACAAAATTACCTAGAAAAAAGACATTCACAGCGTGTGTGTGCTTTCCAACACTTCTCAGACACTTAAACCCTGATAATTATCAAAATATGTAGCTATAGTTCCCATTATCTCAGTTCATAAAGATGTTTTTCTTAAATAAACTTTTCTGAAATGAAAAATAAGATATAGTTAAAATTTTAGTGTCATATTGACATTACTATTTTAATTAAATAAATTTCAAAAGCATGGCTTATTATGGAATTAAGTGAAATGATAAACATAAATTTATTATATGAAATGGGATCCCAAGAAGAAATAAAATGCATTAGATTAAAAATAGAGCAAATATTTTTTTAAAATTAAATATATATGTACATATTTAGCTTATATACAAGCACACTTTAAAATTATTTCAAATATTATCTCTTTATATAAACCAATAAAAATTAAAAATAATAACAAAATGCAAAAAAATTATAAAAATGAATTTATGAAGTTTGTAATATATATAGATTAAAAAATAGAAAAATAAAAGTATAAATTGCATAAGGAGATAAACGGAATTTTACATTTTGCTGTAACGTTTATACATTGCAGTATAGTGTTTGAAAAGATGATGCTAAATTAAATATGTATACTTTTTTCTCTAAAGTTACCATTGAAAATGACTGGACAAGGTATATCTAGAAAGTCAATCAAGATGAAAATGAAAGAATAAAAATTGAGGAAGAAAGTTAAAAAGGTAAAAAAATAGAAAAAAAATCTAAACAGTAAATTTAACTTTTATCATAACAGTATTTTTTATGAAACATAAACATACTAATTTCCCAATTAAAAGACAGAAATGGTCCCTCTAGATAATAAAGAAAACACTAAATGTGTCTATAAGTGACACATTTGAAATTTAAAATAGATAAATATAAAAGACTGAAAAACTGCATAACATGTAAACATAAGCATAATATTGTAAGCATAAATATTTTCATGTCAGACAATATAGATTCCAGTATAAGGAATATTATCAGAAATAAAGAAGGACATTATATTACAATTTGTCAAGAAGACATACTAATCCTAAATGTATATGCATCTAATAAACAGTTTCAAATGACATAAAACAAAACTAATAAACCTAAAGGAGTACTTGTTATCGTTGGGGGTGATTTAAATTTTGGTGTCGCCCCAATAGCAGATGGGGGATAATGGCCCAGAAGTGTAATTGGCATTTTTCCTTGATTCTTCCTCATTCATACAATGAAAAATTGCAGGTCAGTGAGAATGAGAAAAGATTTATAAAAGTATATTTTAGAAAGACAAAGCATGCTCCAAGGAGGAATATGGTTTTAGCAAAGAAAATTGTAACAACAACCTAGAGGTGGGAATCTCTGAATTTTATTTGGGCTGTAATACGTGATTCCAAAGGCATTTTTAGGTGATTGGCCAGTGAGGTCATTTTTATGACACTTGGCTGCTATATAACATTTTGCCTATTGCACATGCATTTACCTAGAATTCAGTCTGTTATAATTAGATTCAGAAACTTCCGGGCACAAACATTGTATTATATGTTTATAATGAGTATTAGATTGTGGGCAAATTAGGGTAGAAGCTTCTGCCCAGGAGTCTGTGTCGGATTAAACCAGCTAAGATTATGGCCATCCTGTCCTTTGTCCCTGGGGAGGAAAGAGGAATTCCTTAACTACCAATAGTATTTCTAGGCTGGGCCTCCTCTATTCCTTTGTTCCCCTGTTGCTTATGTCTGACTAGCTATCTAATATAGTGGGAACATCCATGGTAATAGTTGGAGATTTAAACTCACAATAACTGATAGAACAACAGAAAAAAAAAGTGAATAAATTAAATTTAAAAGCACTGTCAACCATTTTACCACACTGATATTTGTAGAATACTGTAGCCCAAAATGCGAATATTCAAACTTTTTAATATGCCTATATAATATTCATCCACATAAACCTTATACTGCTTTAAAATGAGTCTCAATAAATTTTAAAGGATCAAAATTATGCAGAGTATGATGTTTGAACACAATAGTTATATTGGGAAATAAAAGTAATCTCAGTATATTGTGAAATTAAGCAACTCATTTATAAATATCATGATTTATATTTAAAACATAAATTAAATAAATGCAACATGTGAAAAATTGTGGAATTCATTTAACGATGTCTTAGCCTCAAATATCTATCTTAGAAAAAAACAACAAAAGTGTAAAATTAATTATCTTTCTTATTCAGAAAATATAAAAAAAGAAGCAATATAATCCAAAGTAAATATAAAGAATAAAATAACTAAGATAAAAATGAAAAACGAAATAAACTAACCAACTTACAAAAAAAACCATTGAGACCAAAACAAATTACTTGAAAATAGAAATAAACTAAAACTAACATAAAATAATATTTAATGTTAACTCTAATTTAAAAAAGAAAATAGAAATAAAGTGATAAACTTCTCGCAATACAGATCAGGAAAAAATTAGTGAGAAATACAAATTACCAATATCAAGAACGAAAGAAGGTATGTAACAAGAGATTTTACAAATATTCAATGTATAAATAAAAGATATTAGGAATTAACTTATGCCAATAAATTAAAAACCTTTGTTAAAATGGGCAAAAACCTAGACAAACAAAATTTATCAAAACAAACAGAGAGAGAATAAAGAATCTAAATAATCTTATATCTATTAACATAATTGAATTTGAGAACAAATAATAATCTCCTCTAAAATGCATTTCTAAGGCTGGTTGACTTTATAATAAAGCCTATCAAATATTTAGGGAGAAAATAATAATAATTCTATGTAAATTCTTTCTGAAAATATTAGAAAAGGAAACAAACCCAGACTTATTTTTAGATACCAGCAAAACCATGACTGTACACTTTCCAGACAGGTTTAAAAGAAAGACACATTACCAGATAATATTCTTGATGAACATAGACACATATTTCTACTAAAATATTTTAGAAGTGAAATGCACCAATTAAAAAATAAAAGTAATTCATGTCATTGAGATTCATTGTAGAAATGCAAGTTTGGGTGGCATTTAAAAATCAATCAGTGTAAGTAACTATATTACACAAATAAGAAAAATCAAATAATTTTCTCAATAGCTGCAGAAAATTTACTACCCTAAATTTAACACTACTCATAAAAAAAATAAAAAGCGCTGTGCAATCTAGAATCAGAAGAAAATGTTCTCAATCTGATTAATAAACGATATCCATAAAACAGTCATTTGTGACTTTTCTAATAATATGTAATTTCAGTACACAGAATGTTCTTCTTTAGAAATATATTCTCCCTCTAGTTCAAAGTTAAAATCCAATTTAATTCAGTTCTTGTGTTTTAGTTTAAACTTTAAGACATTGACTATGATTTCTTAATGCTAATTATATGAAACAGCAACATTAAAATGAGTATGAAACGGGCTCCATGTTCACATTTTCTTTGATAGGCAACATTGGATATAATAGCTTTGAAAATTCAGAAAATTAAAATCTATTAGTAATAAATGTTGCCCCTTTGGAAATCCTGTTCTGGGGAAGGCCTGGTCATAAATATCTAATTTATCTTTGCAAACACTAATTTCAAAAATCTTGTAAAATTAAATTCTATGTTCAGTAAATCAATATGTCCCCTTGGTACATTTTAAAACACATTTCCCAGTTTGTTTATCTTCTTTATAAGCTACTCAACTGAAGTGATTAAACATATCATCACCATTACCACCAGGGTCATTTTCTTGTGCTTCAAGGCTCTGTAGGTTTATTATCAACAAATTGTTGTACCTGTATTAAGCATTTATTTTTGATAGTGTTCTGTCCTTTCTAAATACTCATATGGGAATCATGTAGTACCACATTATTATAAGATTCTCATTAAATTATGTGGTTTGCTAGTTTGTTAAATTAATATCTGTAGATAATCTAAATGATGTTTCTGTAAATCTGAAAAGTATCAGAAAAAGAATACTAGCTCCTAATATTTAGTTATCAGCCAAAATCTCAAAGGCATTACACATACTTGCTGTAATAGCAAAAGGGAAGAATGTTTCACATTAGCTCTTACTGTGGAAGCTTTCTAACTCCTAAACATTGATTCCCCAGATATTTTTTGAGTCCTTGAACTGAAATCTTTATATTTTTAGTATTTTGTTTTTGGTATTAAGTCTGAGGTAAAAAGAAATCAATCCATTTTCAGTCTCATGAGTAATTCATTTTTTGTCAGTTCTTTTACAATGTTTGCTATCATAACAATTCATTTATTTAATTGTGAGCATTTGCAGGTTTTTTTTCCCAATAGATTTCTGAGACAAGAATTTTGAGAAATAAATTATATCATTTTACTTCTTTGGTACTCAATTTCAGTCATCATTGTCATGATAAATGATTTTATTTATTTATTAAACCTGGGCCTAGGAAAGGAAAGTTAGTTCAATGCAACTTATAGATGAAAAAGTGAGACAAGTACAGTTATTGGCTCATGAACAGTTTCATTTTCCTCAGCAGTTTTAAATGAAGTAGGAACAGGTTAGTTGTTCAAAAGATGGAGTGAAAAGCTCATAGAGCAGATATAAAGCTCAAAAAAGACTTGGACAAAAGTGGTTGGAAGACGCCTACAGCCTACAAATAAAACTCTGAGAGAATCGTATTAAATTATAAGCAGAATGGTTCTTGACTACTTCCTAATGGTGTTGTTCCATCTGTATTACCTAAATCCCATCTGTGTTGCTGCATTCTATCTTGATGAATTGCAGAGTTATGGAAAAATTTATAAAATAAAAATTTCCAGCTTCCCCTGGAGAAAATACTAATCTTTTGCTAGGCTTTAAGCTTATATTATTCTTGTTATTATTTAACTCATATAGTAAATGAATGAGGAAAAAAACCTCTTCACTTTTATAACCCATTATCAGAGAAGAAACAAACATTATGTAATAAAAATAAACTTTTTCTTTGTCATTTTTCTGTTTTTAGCATTGAATTGTCTTTTTAAGAGAAAAAAACATGTCTTATTTGAATTTTTAAAAGGTGAGACAAATTTCTTGGTAATTAAATTTTTATTTTTCTTTTAATCTCTGGTTCATACATAACCTTCATCATCTCATTCAATTATTTTATTTTAATATCTGAAAATGAGATCCTGAAATATCTTTGGGTGCTTAGATTTTCTAAAGCTATAACATAATTTCTAACAACAGCAATGACAAAATTGAAGTTAAATACTATTTAGAAAAATGACAATCTTTGGAAACATGGTGGAGTGAAAGAAATTCCCATATCTCTCCCCTTGAAACAACAAGCTGAGCATCTAAAACTCAGCAAAAAACACTCAAACTGCACACCAGCACATCTGAGTGTGGTATCTGCATATAAGAACTATCACAGGTCAGAACCCCAGGTGTCAGGTAGTGGACTGGGAGAAATAAAGAAACTGCCTCTCACAGCCACTGGAGCTCTGCTCAGGAGGAGGGGGAGGGGAGAAGGATCTGTGAGTTCCTGTGGGGAGTTCCCTGAATAGCCCTTCCTGGGAAAGTTATGAATTCTCCTTGGTCGGCTGGCAACAGGGCCCAGTTGTCAGGGAAGAAAGCAGAGAAGCAGCCAGCAGAGAAACAACAGTTGATTTTTACCAAGTGCGGTTGCAAAACCAAGGCTGAGCTGCAGCCCACAACCCCTAACCCAGAGGGACCCTTGCCCCATACTGTCTTAAGACTCATTACCATGGAGCACCACGAGAATATGAGCAAACACTACCAAAACTGTTGCTAACACTGACAGGAACTGAAATTGAGAGTAACGAGCGTGATTAAATATCTATAAGAAAATTAAAAAGGCATTTTTAAAGCTTTATATAAAGCAGGGATTCAAGAGGCTTAGACGCCACCTCCTGGAAACAAAAAGAAAAGCATCTTTTTCGCAACAGGCTAAAGACAGAACTTTATGTAATAAATCTTCGTTCTGGAAAAAAAAAGCAGAATACATTTCCATAAATGCCCAGGTGGATAAAAGGTCCATTAAACACCATGAACAACCAAGGTGATAAGACATCTTAGAAAGAAAGAGAAAAACTTCCAGAAAATAAGCTTATACCCATAGAAATATGCAGCTTAAATGACAAAGAATTCAGGATGGTACTTCTAAAAAAATTCAGTGAGTTTCAAAAAGATTCAGATTAACAATTTCAGAAATTAAAAAAAAAAACTGCTAGATGAGCAGAGCAAGGAGATTTAAGCCCTCAAAAAGACAAAATAGATCTTCTGGAAGGAAAAAAAACACTCTGCAAGAGTTGAAAAATGAAATAGCAAGCTTGGAAAATAGAGTCAACCAAATGGAGGAAAGGATCAGTGATATTGAAGACAGAAACCTAGAAATAAATCAGAAAGAAAAAGAGAGAAACCAAAAAATGAAAAATAATAGAGAGAAATTCAACAACTAGCTGATACCATCAGGAAAGGAAACATAAGAATAATGGGCATTATCAAGGGCGAGGAAAAGGAGCAGGGACTAGAAAGCATTTTCAGACAAATAGTTGACAAAAATTTCCCAAATCTAAGGAATGAGTTGGAGCTTGGAATTCAAAAAGTCAACAGAACACCCAATATTTCAACCCAAAAAGGCTTTCACCAAGACACATTTGTATTAAAATGATAAAAAATCAACAACAAAGACAGAAATCTCAGGGCAGACAGGGAGAATAAAAAGATAACTTATAAAGGCAAACCCATTAGATTATCCTTGGATTCCTTAGCACAAACATTATAAACCAGAAAGAAAGGAATGGAATCAGGTATTCAAAGTATTAAGTGAAAGGAACTACCAGCCTAGAATAATGTATCCAGCTAAGCTCTCTTTTAGATATGAAGAAGAAATTAAGACTTTTCCAGACATACAAAAATTAAGAGAATTCTCCACTATTAGGCCTGCACTGCAGGAAATACTGAATGGGATCAGTTCACCTAAAACAAAATTACAAAACAAAACAAAACACAACACAAAACAACAACAAAAAACATATTTAGGAGTAAAGTGGCTATCATACAAATAGAAGCAGAGTAGTGCAAACCTTACTAAGAAAAGAGCATTATAAGCTTAAATAATAAGAACAGAATTGTTATAACTAGATGGTAATGAACATTCAGCATACATAGAGACAAATTGAGACAACAATGAGTGAAAAGGAGAGGATTCAAAGATACAAATTTGCAAAGAGGAATGGAGATAAGGCACACACAGAAGAAAATGGACGATTGTATATGTATAACTATACATATTTGTAATGGTAACCACATGCCAAAGATTCAGATCCAAAGTATATAACATAAAACAAGAAGGACCAGAGGGAAAACCCACAAAAGCCAACCAAAATAAAGAAAACAGAAATACAAGGACAAGGAAGCAATTGAAACACCAAGCTACCAAAAAGCAAAAGATAAAATGGCTATAAAAAGTCCTCATATTTCAATTATCATCCTAAATATAAACTAATTGAATTCACCAATAAAAAGGCATAGAGTTGCAGAATGGATTAAAAAACAAAACCCAAACATATGCTGCCTTGAGGAGGCACATCTCAGCTCCAAAGACAAATATGGAGACAAAGTGAAAGAGTGGAAAGTGGTATTGCAAGCAAATGGCATTCAGAGAAAAGTAGAAATAGTGGTACTAATATCAGACTAAATAGACTTTGAAATAAAAAAGTTAAAGAAAGATACTGAGGGACACTTTATAATGATAAAAGGAATCATATACCAAGAAATAACACTTATAAATACCTATGTTCCCAACCAGGGAGCCCTGAAATATGTAAAGCAAATACTAACAAAGCTAAAGGAAGAAAGAGACCAAAACATTATTGTAGTAGGGGACCTAAATACTTTACTGTCGGATATGTACAGATCATTCTAACAGAAAATCAGTAAGAAAATAACATGCTTAAATGACACATTAGACCAACTGGACATAATTGACATTCTCATTCCAAAAGAGCTGCTTATACATTCTTCTCTAGTGCATATGGAATATTCTCAAGAATTGACCATATACTGAGACACAGAGATAGCCTCGACAAATATAAGACAGTTGAAATCATATCAACCATAGTCTCTGATCATAATGCTTTGAAACTAGAGATTAACTGCAGAAAGAAATAAGAAAGAACCACAAATAAATGGAGATTAAACAACATGCTACTGAAGATTAACTGGGTCAGAGAAGAAATAAAAAGAGATCTAGAAATACATAGAAATGAATGATAATGATAGTACAACATATCAAAACTTTGGGATATGGCAAAAGTGGTCATAAGAGGAAAGTTTAAGAACGAGCCCAAATAAACAACTTAATGCTTCATCTTAAAAAAATAGAAAGGAAAGAACAAATGAGGCCTAAAGCCAGCAGTAGGAAAAAAATAATTAAAATTAGAGCAGAAATAAATGAAATTGAAAACAACAGCAACAACAACAAAAACAACAACAAAACAGAAAAAATAAATGCAACAAAGAGCTGGTTCTTTGAAACAGTTGATAAAATTGACAAACCCCAGGCTAAACTCACTAAAGAAAAAAAGAAAAGACACAAATAAACAAAATCAGGAATGAAAGAGGAGAAATTACGACTGATATTGCAGAAATACAAAGGATCATATAAAAATACTATGAAAAATTATATAATACCAAATTTAATAACATAGAAGAAATGGACCAGTATTTAGAAAAATACAACCTTCCTAGACTGAATCATGAAAAACAGAAAAATCTAAATAGACTGATTAGCAATATGGAAATTGAAATAATCATCAGAAACCCACCAAAAATTAGAAGTCTAGGGCCAGTTGGCTTTACCAGTGAATTCTACCAAACATTCAAAGAAGATTTAATATTTATTCTTCTCAAACTCTTCGAAAAAACTAAGAATTGATCTACCATATGATCCAGCAATTCCTCTACTAAATATTTACCTCCAAGACTTGAAAACCCATATCTGAAAAGATATTTGCATACTGATGTTCATAGCAGCATTATTCACAGTGGCCAGGACATGAAAGAAACCGATGTGTCCTGTGATAGATGATTGACTAAAGAAGCTGTGGTACATATATAAAATAGAATATTACACAGCCATAAAAAGAGATGAAATACTGCCATTTGTGATAACCTGAATGGACTTCAAGATAATTATACAAAGTGAAATAAGCCAGACAAAAAAAGTTGAAAATCACATGATATCACTTATATGTGGGATATAAACCTAAAAGCAACAAATGAACAGGACAAATAAACAGAGTCTCATGGACTATAGACTAGTGGTTACCAGAAGACTACAGGTGAGTAGTTACTAATAGGGTGGGGCATGAAGAGAGAGGTAGGGGGGTAAAAGGGATCATATATAGGAAGATAGAGGAAGGATGAAGTGAGTAAAGGGAATCAAATATATGGTAGCTGAAGGAAACTGGACTTTGGGTGGTAAACACACAATAGAATATACAGATGTCAAATTATAATATACATCTAAAAATCATATAATTGTATTAACCAATGTTACCCTAATAAACTTCATTAAAGAAAAAGAAAAAAAAAAGAAAAATCACAAATGACAGAACCATATATGGATTATGTCATATAAAATAGAATCACTATTTTTCAAAATATTTGAGTAAATATTTTAATAAAAACAGATAATGATAGATGTGTTCTGGCTTAATGAAAGAGCAAGAGATGACTGAATTGGAACATTCTAAATAGATAATTAATGAAAAAAATAAAATTAATTAAGAATTATTATTTTTACTTCAGTATCATCTGTGTTCTAAAACACTATGGTTATTAAATAAAAATACATGATCCTAATGAGAATCACTTGTATCTAATTGATTGACATTTAGTAAGGAAAATGGATATAGCAACCGTCAGCTTCCTCCAGAATGAAGCAACCACAGTGCTCATGTCAACTGGCTATTGATTAAGAAATCAGAAAAAGAACCACATAATTAAAATAAATTACTCTAGGTTGGCTATATTTTCAGATGTTTAGACAAAACAAATAATTATTTTAAAAAAGTGAGAGGTAAAAAATTACTTTTAAAATATTTTTATGCCTCTTATGTATAAATCAAACATAGTATGTATATAATGTATATAAGAAAAGCTATGAAATACTAATAAAAATAACTAAATAATAGAAAGATTCCATGATTATGAATCACATGACTCAATATTGTTAAGATGTTCATTCTTCTTAACCTGGTCTATAGATTCAATGCAAACCAATAAAAATTTGAACAGGCTATTTTGTAGGCATTGATAAACTGATTCTAAAGTGCATATGGAAAAGAAATGAATTTAGCATAGTCAACAAAATACTGAGGAAGAAAACAAAATTGCACAACTCATACTATTCTCTTAAAGATTTAATATAGAGTTAAACTAATCAACATGCCATTTTATTGAAAAAATAATAGACACAAAGATAATTTTAAAAGAATGGAGATCCCAGATATAAAACCAAAAAAATGTTTTTTGACAGTGACAAAGAAGAAATTCAATAGAGAAAGAAAAATCTTCAATAAATGATAATGAAACATTTGGACATTCATATTAAAAAAATTAACATGGGTCATATCTTACCTAAAATTAAGCAATATAGACCATGTACTTAAAAAGAAAAACTATAAACATTTTAAAAGAAAATATAGGAGAATGTTTACATGAATTTAGGTTTGGGGATAAGTTTTTAGATATAATAACAAAAAGCACAATTCATGAATGAAAAACCTGGTAAATTGGATGCTATTAAAATTTAAATTTTTTCTCTGTGAAAATATTAAGAGAATGAAAAGACAAGTCACTATTAGAAGAAATATTTGAAAATCACATATCAGACTCATATCCAAAATATACAATAAACTTCTGAAACACAACTATAAAAAATTAAAAATATATAAAAGATCTGCACAGACATGAAAGCAAAGGAGTTATATAGGTGGCAAATAAGCACATGAAAATATGCTCAACATAATTTGACTGGAGGTAATTGCAAATTCAAATAATAAGTTATCAATAAAGACCTATTAGAATAGCTAAAAAAAATCACAATATCAATTGCTTGTGAAGATGTAAAGCAACAGGAAAACACACCTACCATAAAATACAGCAGTTGTTATCCTTCATATCTACCCAACTGATTTTAAAACATATGTTTATACAAAAAAACTTATTTGTGAATGTTTATAGTAGCCATAGTCTTAAACACAATGGGTGGTGAAACTCTTGTGTGATGCTGTGATGATGGATATGAGACACTATAAATCTGTCAAAACCCATAGAACTTAACAACACACAGAATTAAATTATATTGTATGTAAATTTTAAAAAGTAATCTAGGGGATAGGGTATTCCAGAATGGAATGTGGACTGTGACAAATGAATATTTCTGTATTACAAAAGTTTTCTATACCCTCATCTAAGAGGGCAGATTGAAATGGCATTGGCCTAAGTAACTTTGGAAATGAATGGAGAACACATAAGATATCCTGGAAAATATTGTATTGACAAAAAGTGCTAAAGAACAAAAGCACAATTATAGAGTTATGTCAAAGGCCATTGGTGCCAACTGAAAGTACTCCCAATAATCAAAGCTAGAATGTTCTGAGCAACAAAATAAATAATGTAGTACTGAATTAGAACCCAAAGTATAAAATAAATATTTATGATCCCATATTGATAGAAATAAATAATTTAATAAATAAATAAATAAAGGAGATAAGCAAATATCCTTAGCAGAAGAATTTCAAATAATTTATGTAGGTACTCCTCCCTCAGAGATGGAGCATAACTCTTATTTTTTTGTGTGTGAGTTGTTCATGGTGACTTCCTTTTGAAGTGTACAGTATGAAAGGGGCAGGGAGAGAATCACTTTACAGTGGAGAAACCTGACAAACATTACCTCAATCAGACGATTAAGTCTAACATCAACAGTGCTAAACCATTTTGAATGCATGTACACTTGATGCGTGGTGAGAATGGAACCTTACCTCTGTTGTCTCCCTACCAACAACCTGTAACCCCAGTCTAACCATGAAAAGATCATCAGAAAAATTCCAGTTGAGGAATATTCTACAAAATATCTGATCCATACTCAAAACTGTCAAGATAATCAAAATCAAAGAAGTCTAAAAAAATGCTCACATTCTAGAGAGAATTCTAGACATGATGGCTAAAAGTAATGTGCTGTCCTGGAGAGGATCTTGAAACAGAAAAAAGACATTTGATAAAAACTAAAGAAATATATACAAAATATTTTAAACTTTAGTAAATAATCTACTGATGTTGATTGATTTGTTGCAGTGGCCCTAATCCCGGCCTGGAACTCAATCATTTTATCCTTTAAAGCTAGAGTGAAGTCTCACTGGTCCCTCAACCTTCTTAGAAATCATAAAGCTACCATGAGTGGTGATGGGAGGGCAATTGTGAGATAATAAATTGATACAGTTTTAAGCTGCTACATTTGAATTGCCATACTGCAAATAAAACTTTTAACACTATTCAAATTGTCTTACTATTATTAAAATTAAGTATTTGTCTTTCAATAAGGTTTATAAATACAGTGATTTTATTAAACATATACTTAATTATTTAAGGCATTTGTAAACATAATATTTTATTATTTCAGTATCTAGGTTGCTAATTACTAAATGGTAGGATGGAGGTGGCGATGGGATGCTGGGAGAAGGTGTTGTCCACATACTGGGGATGAATTTTCCCTTAATACCCTTAACCATTTCTCCTATCTATTATGCTTTCATTATACAAATAGAATGAGTCACCTGATCACTGAATATTGAAAATAACTGTCATAGGTAACTCTGTTCTCTCTAATCTCCTTCACCTTAAAAATTAGAAAGAATATATTTAACATATAGAAAGAATACATTCTGGTCACCCTTACTTTAACAGAGACAGACTTTTGTGAAGTCTAGTCATCAAAATGAGTATGTGGGAAAGTTTTTCTAATTTGGGTTTCAGCATTAGCATACTTATTTTTGCTGCACATCTAAACTTTACCCACTAATATCAGTGTTTTTAGTAAAATAAGTGATATTTTGGTCCCCATTTACACTTTTTTGTGTAAAACAAGGTGGGGAACAGAGGCATGATATTAACTGTGAATCCCTCATACTCCAGCTACAGACTAGAGAAAAAACATGAACTTGTGTTTATTTTTTAAATATATTTTATTTTAGTTAGTTTGAGTTATGATAATTAGATATTGATGTTGGGTAACTTATGTTTTGTGGTAGCTGGAAGGTGCACTAGACAATGATCTATAGCTGACTTTGTTAGCCAGATAGATGGCTAATGCCTGTCCAGACACAAGGAAAAAGACTGTCTCCTGTCTAGTCTTCATGCCATCTCTTAGCTCTAGAGCCAGGGAAGAGACAGAAACTTGTTGAGTTTCTAATTCACTCCTCTAAGAACATTTTATCTCCGAGGTCTCAGTTTAAGGAATGATTTGTTCCTTTCTAACATTTTTGGTCTTTAACTGTTACATTTGTTTTCAAATCAGAAAAGGGAAAATATGTCTACACTTGCTGTCGTCCTATTAGATTCTGGGAAGCTCTGAGATCTCACACATTCCAGATCTAGCATGCTGATCTGCTGGAGTCAGAAGATGCTTTCTAGGAAGATGTAGACGAGTTGGAGTAAAAAATGAAGAAAAAATCATGTTGAGCTGGGCCCTTCACAGAATTCTTTCTTATGTTCCTTGCCTTTCATTTACTTTAAAAACAAGACAATATCTGATTATAATCATAGTCTCTGATTTTTAATGAAGGTAGAGGGTGCTGGGAATGTTATTGAAACATTTAAAAAATAGGAAGCTGTAAGTTAGATAACTCTGATTTTGATTTTTTTTTCATTTCCACCAAGTAATTAGAACAGATATTTAAGATTTTGTAGATAGATGACTATTTGCCTAAATAGTCCCACTTCATCTCTGAATAACTCAATTAGTTCTACCAATTGTTTCCAGCACGGTCTTTATTTCTTAAGTGTCCTAGTTTGGATAATACATTGATGGCCACCTTAAATCTAGAGAAATTTTCTTAATAATTAAAATGTAGGGAGAAATAATTATGGTAGTAGATATTGATTTTCTTTTCAATTAACCTTTAGCTAAAATATTCTGAATATATTTATATTTAATAAATTATAAGAGAGCTGTTATATTTTAACTAAAACATCAGTATATGACTTATTATTTGAACCTTTTTTGCATTTATTGTGGGTTAAAGAGGTACAAATTAGTAGATGAAAGATGGTCACGGGGATGTGGAGTACGGCATAGGGAATGTAGACAGTAGTATTGCAATGGCTATGTGTTAGAACCAGATGGATGATAGAATAATTGGGAAGATCATTTTATAAACTATATAAATGTCTAACCAATGTACTGTATACCTGATACTAATAAAAAAATAAAAGAACTAAAAAAAATGAATTGTACGTAGTCAAAATCCTTTTATTTACTTTATATTAACTTTTTATTTTAAAAATAGGCATCACAAAGTTCAAATCTTTTCATTGATTTATTTTGTAATAATTGATTTCCTTCTTAGCTTGTCGTTGCTTGGCATTTTTGTTCCTCTCACAATAAAGCTCAAAAATATTTTATCATTACCTTCATTTTACAGGTTGAAAAATTATAGATGAGAAAGGTTAAAGAGCTTTCCCAAAGATGCGTAGCTGGTGAATGACAGAACCTATATTTAATCTATGGGTTCTTCAGGGGCCTGGCTCTTCACCCACATCCTATGTACACTTACCCCTCTGAAAATTCCCCACAGACTATGGAGCCTGGTTAGTAACTCATAGCCTACATTCTAACATGAGTTAGTAACTCATAGCCCACCTTGCAAAACTCTCTGTCCATCTGTCTAATCCAGCACCTAATGAAGATGGTGCTCGGAGACTTCCTTTTCTGCTGAATCTCTATGTTTTTTCTCTTTTTGCACTCTAACTACTTTCCAGAGCTCCTTATATACACAGCCTCCTAAGTTCTTTCCCTTTTGTGGGCATAATTGAAATTTGACTTCTTACCTGTCTACTTCTGCTTTCCACGTCATTGTTATCCGACAGTCTCTATGGATATATTGCCCTGTACAAAAGTATACTGTCCCATTAACCACACTACTCCTCTCTTTTCCTAGTACCATCACAGTATCTTGCAGAGCATGATGTCAGGCATTAGAAATGTACTTGGACATAAATTTGAACAAGTACAGGAAATAGAAGCAGTATTCTCTCCATCTTCCATCTATACCTTTCTAAACTAATTTATATTTTTTCTTTTTAATTTTTTTTATGCCTACAGCACCTGGTCTTCTTAGGTGGTCTCTCATGCAAATACTAACCAGGCCTGATCCTGCTTAGCTTCTAAGATCAGAAGGGATCAAGCATGTTCAGGGTAGCAAGGCCATAGAACAATTTATATTTTTTTCAATGTTCCTGTAGATGCTTTCTGTTTACCAGTTCACCCATAATAGGACAGAATTTGTCATAGTTACTGAGTTTTTTATATTCCATCATTCCAAATCTGGAATGTATGTTATATTTCCAGTTCTCATGTAGACTCTTTGGTCCAGCCTGTGTCCAGCCTGCTTTCTGTATTCTAATCACCCTAACCAGAGAAACAGATTATCATACCATTGCACAAATACAACTATTCGTAGTCATTCAAATTCATTTATAGGAATAAGACAATCTTGGTGTATGGCTGAAGAGGCACCTCACTAGCTGCTTGACACTTAATGAGCATGGAAAAACTATCAGTCTTTGAGCTCACTTATTTACATTTTCCTCCTAATTCTCAGGCAAAGATCTCACTTTTTATGTAACTGAGGATATCAAAACTATTAGGTGAGCGTTGTCATTATGCTCTCTTAACTAAAATTAAAAGCCTATTTCCAATCATTGACATTTATATTATTTCCTATTACTGTAAAACAAATTAGCAACTTGAAATGACACGCATTTATCAATATCTTAATTTCTGTAAGATAAAAGTCCAGCACAGCCTTCTTAAGATCTAACAAGGCTGAAATCAAGGTTTTAATTGTTCTCATCTGGGACTCTGGCTTCTATTCTACAATCACAGGTTATAAGTAGAATTCATTCCCTTCTCACATTTTCCACATAACTCTCCATTTCAAGTAAGCAACGGTGGGTCCTTTTCACACTTACAGTCTCTCTGACTTCCCCTTCTACCACATCTCACTGATTTCTTTTCTAACATCCTCTTCTACCTTTAAGGGTTCACCTCAATAATCCAGGTAATATTATGTTTTATGGCTGGTTGATTAGCAACCTTAGTTACATATTCAAAGGTTTTTTTTTTTTTCATGTAACATAATATAACCACACGAGTGACACTGGGAATGCTGATCAGGGTCAATTTCTGCCTACCACACAAAAATATAAAAATTTCTCATTAATAGAGATAAAAAAAAAGTTGGAGAGATTTTAACTTGGTTTTATGAATGGAACACATTTCTGAAATTAAATCAGATTAAATAAAAATAAAACAAGGAAAAGCTGCACTGGAGCTAATAAGGGGGATATTTGTCTCTTGACCTTATTCTACTGTCCCCTTAGAATCTCCAAAATTATCACCTATATAAAGTGTAAAGCCTAAGTGAAATTCTTCTCCCATTCTTCCTTCACTCCTTCCTTTTCTTTCTTCAGTGCTTGTAGTAATTTTAGAGGAAATGGGAGTGGGCAATTTAAAGTTCATTAATGTGTTTTATTATTTATTCATTCAACAAATATTTTGTTTTTAATTTACATTTTTTATGTTTCAAAAGCATTACTACTAGGTTTTCAGATGCTATACAAAACCAAACCAAACAAACAAACAAAAAAACTGTCACCATTTATCATTCCTATCTCTCCAGCCCTTAAGTTTTATATCCCTCAGGAAACATTTAAAGCACCTAAAAGATATCTCCCAATCTACCTAAAATAGCACTCCTTCCTGATTCTAGCCCATTTATCTGAACAAATTCCTTGAGACATTCCTAAATAGTTTTAAGTCTGCAGCAGCATCACCTCAAAGCTTCAGACTACTGTTTTCTAAGGCTATGATTGCCACAATTTTATAGATGATGTTTATAGGGAATGTGAGAGAGTAAATAAACTCTTCTTAGTTCGATTTCATTTTTGATATTTTTAATAGTGTAAGCTGAAGACAGTAAATATAGTAAACTAATACATGATTAAAAGAAATATATGTAAGTCTTCTAAATTTAGAAGTTAATCATGTGATAAAAGAAACAAATAGTTAAATTGACTTCCTCAAAATTAAATACTTTGTGTTTCAAAACATGATTGGGAAAGTGAAACAATGAAAAATAGAATGAGAGTATTTGCAAATAATATGTACAAAAAGAGATTTGTATTTCATTGGTTCTGGCAATATTAGTTTCAGTACATTCAATCAGAGATATGACTTAGGTAAAAATGTAGATAATAAAATTAAAAAATCCTGGTTCTTATGTTCTTTTACCTATATGTTTTTATACTTTAGAATGATCTTGAGAAAGATAAATTGGAGATACAACAATAAGTTCTATCTGAGTTCCTTTAAAATGCCAACATTATAACATCAATACTACCAACAATTAGCTCAATTGTGAAACAATTTATTCTTATTTTTTGGTTTTTGAAATTTTTCCAAATCATTATAAATATATTATGCACTTATAATTTTTAGCATGAAGCAAACTATAGATGCAGAAAAACATCAAAAATTAAGAAATCTCAAATATTTAATGCTCCTCTCTCTAAAGCTTGATATACAATGAACTATTATATAAGAAGAGATGAAATACTGCCATTTGCTACAACATGGATAGACCTCAAGATAATGCAAAGTGAAATAAGCCAAACAGAAAAAGTTGAAAACTACATGGTATAACTTATATGTGGGATATAAACCTAAAAGCAACAGATGAACAGGACAAATAAACAGAGACTCGTAGACATGGATGATAGACCAGTAGTTACTAGAGGATGTGGAGAGGTGGGAGGGGGAAGGTAGATGTAATAAAAGTGGTCAAATATGTGGTGACAGAAAGAAGTCTAACTATGGGCGGTAAACACACAATACTATATATATATATAATATATATATATATATATATATATATATATATATATATATATATGCCTTACTATTGAATTGTAGACCTGAAACTTACTGGATTTCATTATGCAATGTCACCATAATAATAATAATAAAAAAAGTATACTAAAAAATAATATTCATAGAACATAAAAATATTTATAGAAAATAATTTGAAGGCCATGTAGTATTCAACTGTACAGTCACATTTTTAGTTACTTGAATCAGTATCTCTTTATCTTTATTATATATGTGATACAAATGTATATATATAATAAATACATAAATATACATATGCATACATATATATGTATATACATAAACAAATATATATATGTATTATATAGAGGCCTATGCCATATGCCACAATATCTAAATTGTCCTCAATAAAATTCATTTTTATTTTATTAACTCAGCAATTATTCATCTTTACTTAAATAGCCATTTGAAGTCTCTTACTACAATTACTTCTTAATGATAATCCTCTTGTCACCAATATTATACAGTATGCCCACTATTTATTCAAAAGTGAATTTTCTCTTTTAGCTAGAAGAAAGCTGGTTTCCAATGAAAAGTTATCTCTTCTAATTTCCAAAACACAGTTGTCATAATTGCAGGAGTTTTCCAAGTACTATTTAAAGAAAACATATTGACCTTTGTGGTGGGTATTATACTGGTATTTTATAATTCAAAGGTCAGAGCCAAATTCAAACTGGCTTACTCAGGTCATAGGAAAGGAAGAATCTGATTATACTTTTGGATATTAGACCTAGTAAGAATGGTATGGCTATCATATGGTAATTTTTGGCTCCAGTGAATTGACTTTATTTTCCAGTCCATGTTTTCTACGAGGTGAACACTTGGCTACAGTTACTTCCATGTTCATGTTTCTAAATACTTACTAGGGAGAACTTTCATCCCTGTATTGAGTTGGTAGAATAAACTGGAGAATGTAAGAAATTAAAGTAATTTCTATGAATTAGAGTGACAAGATTGAGAGCTGCCATTGTGAGAAATCAGGTCATAAACATGTCCGGAGATTCTGCATGTCCTAGGAAACACAAGTGATTATAAGACATGATTAACACTTATCTACCATTACATATTAGTAAGCAACTATCACTTACTGTGGGAGAACTAACAGGAGTACTTTGTTATTACAATGAAAGTCAAGTATGTGTTGCTCCAAAAGGAGCTTCTTATTAAACTATGACATATCACTTTAAGAAAAATCATAGGGTATAGTAGCAAAAGAGGAAATACATTTTAGTAAACTAATGGTATTTACAAATAATTATATATTATTAGACAATGTACAATTCCAAATAAATGAATTCTTCTTGTATGTAAATAAAAGAGCCTAAGGCTAGAAAGTCACTCCTAGGAGGTTTACTCTCACAGGTACTTTTGCTTTTTTAAATTCTTCTAGCACTTCTAAGTTAAAATGAAACAGAACAAATGCTTGGCAGTTTGGAGTGCATTGTCTATTGTTCTTAAAGTACCATCTGGCAGAACAATCTCGACTGAAGAAAATGCTTAATGGCCATCCTGACTGACAGGTATAATGGATGCATCTCTGCTACTCTTGCAAGATCTATGAGTAATTCTAACCAGACGGATGACAGTCACAAATCTCAACAGAGTGTTCAGTCATTTCCAACTCTCAAGACCTTTAAGATTGTGAAATTTAGCAAAAGGAAGCAGACTGGTAAACGAAGTTAGAACATATCCTCATACATAATGAAATATTCAGTAAACAACAAAGACATTGCAGAGAGCTGCTGAATTCTTGTTCTGAGCAGCACTGCTACATGACTTCTCTGCAGGAAACTAAAAGGAACAATTTGCTTATATTTCATGTACAAAAACCAGGACTGCCCTGAACTTATTCAAGTAATAACCTTTCTAACATAAATTTCATGTGTGAACCAACATAAATAAAGGCAAAAATAGAAGGATACTAGGGAAATCAATGGGAGATGAACAATAGCACAAGTGTATAGTGAGACTCTTGAAACCATAGAAATTATACTTGGTTACTGATTGTTACTTAACTACTTACTTCTAATTTCTACATTCCCAGTCTAGATTTCTCAGAGTGCTTATAGAATCCATATGTCTACAGTTTTAACATGGACTCAGAAATCTCATAATGAGAAGAAATGCCTTATGTGTTGCATACTTAACTTGGTATACATTAACCCTATTTTCGATCTTAAGAAGCTGATCAAAGTTAAACCTAGCTAAATAAATAAATCATCTTTATTTATTAAACTTTACTCCAGGGTGATAATTACCCATAACAAAGGAAAAGCATTTAGCATCTAGTTATTATTTTCTAACTATAGATTGTACAACAAAACTGCATTTATGTATTTATAGTAAATTACTATTAAATTTATATACTGAAACTAGTCAGGTTATATGAAATAAATGGTATGTTCATATTTATAGGTAATATTACCAGTCCTCTATTCTTTTCTTCAAAGAGGGTCTTCTACATGCATGTGTTATGTCATGCAAAGATTAAAAAGACATGGCTCTTGCCTCAGGGAACACACAGTTTAGAAATTATGTAGTCTGAATATTTTCCAGTCATAAGTACTAGATAAAAATACTGAATCATCCATCTATCTGAATGTTTGTAATTGTGATCAATTCTGTAGCTTTCCACTGATCAAACTGGGGATATGGCCAAGGAAGAAAGCCTGTCATCATTAGAGAGAACTGTTTTCAGATATGTAGCATACCTCTGCACTCTACTTTGACCTAATTAGTTTTATGACATCTTCTAGATAGAACCACATGACAAAGCTCTCTACTATATGAAAATCTGAAATTGGCTCAACTTGCAGAAGTCAAAATTTCAAACCATAGATGTTTTTGCTGCCATTATTTCAATTAGGCACTAAACGTCAGGTTCTAAACATTTTGATTAATGCAATGTGTTTGACCACCGTAACAGTCTATAGAATGTTCAAATCACTTGCAGAGTCTTTCTGTGAGTGTGGACATGGGCCTGGTTTTGTACCTCATACCACCACCCCTCCCAAACCCTGGCCCCATGCAGTATTTGGTAAGATCTTAAAGAAGAGACCCGTGTCATATTCATTAATTCAGCATTGGAAGCATTAAATAGAGCATCTAAATTAGAAGAGTGGAACATCACGATAAAGTCCAGTTTGAAGATGGACTATGAGGTGAGTGAGGTAGAACATATTGTTAGAAATCGCTCTCAGTGGATTATATAAATAGCATGCATATTGCTTTTCTTATTTTGTACAGGAATTATAAGGCAAGTCATTTTATCAGTAATAGATTTTGATATGCACTAGTTCACATCATGTCATAATGTAATAATTACTAAATATTAATTATAATAATGTTCCACATATACAAATTTTATATATTTCAAGATGACTTATTTAAGAATAATTTTATTTTTGTACTTAACAAATTTTTAGTTGTAGTTTTAGTTCTACCTTTCCCTAGATTTTTAACTTTGCTTGTGTGTATATGGAAATGTGTTTGTGTGTTAGGATTTATGTAGAATTTTGTATTTTGAATGCCCCAAAGTGTAAGGGATTCTAATAAAATTTATTAGAAATGTAACATGTTCTCTCCTCATTTATCTCACAGTTTAGACAATGAGTTTCATATAGCAAAGTTTCTTCAATGTAAAAATATTATCAAAAAATTATGGAAATTTCTTAAAATTTTATATATACTCTTGTTTAATTAACTAATACATTCTAAATACCATATATATGTTTATTTTTATTCTATTTTATTATTTCTTTAATTCAGACCATAATAAAGTGGATTACAGCTATTATTCCTTAACTAATCATAAATATTTCTCAACATTAATACATTACAGGTCCTAAAGTTATCTTTCTATAATACAAAATTGAATACACAATTTTTAAAATATAATAATTAAAATACAACTGCTTAAAATATTAAAAAAAAACAAAAATTACACACACATAAAATCTAAAACACTTTTATATTTCACACATTGCCTAAAGTCCAAATTACTGAGTACTATATAAGAGAGCCATTGCAATCCAACCACAAGCTATCAAACTTGATTTTCTATTGGCGTCTTAATTGTGTTCATGTCCCAGCTACATGAAACATATTCATTTTTAAAATAAACCTTGTTATAAAAACAATTTTTGAGAATCACACACAAAAAGTATATCTCCAGTATTTTGTACACACTATTTCCTCTGTTTAGAATGCTCTTCAATGCTAGTTACTGAAGGGTCTCTGCAACTCATTCTTCAAATTTCTCTCTGCTCCCTCCTCTATTCTCCATCATTTTTCCTTACTCTCTGATTTATGATTTCTTGTTTACATATCTATCTTCATGTGAGGAGCAAATGACTCTTTAGCTGCCAATTGCAACTTCTGTTTTAGTTTTATAGTTGGGTTGTACTAAGAGAAGAGCCATTTTTATTATTTTTTAAGGTTAAGGTCCCAAGAGAGTGAAATTATTTATGGGGTTCATCTTTTGAAGAATAACCATGTGTGAAGAATGCACAAGGAATGCAAACTAAGAGAGAATAGAAACAAAGATTGAAACTCTTAATCTCTTGATACTAACTTTAGAGAATAAAGATGTTTGGCAGGCAACTTTTGCTGAGGAATTGGTAATTTCTGAAATAGAGACTAGGCACTGAGCTTGAGAGCAACGAACTCAAATAACTAAAAGGCTATACAAGCATTTGAGGACCAAGGATAACCATATAGATAGTAATAGAGGACATGTTAAGTGATGGTGAAGCAGGGATGTATTTTGCAAGCTGAAATAAGTATTTGCCTTTATTCATAGTATTTATTTTCCAGTAGTTCTTTGTATTTAAGAAAACTTTTAAAATTCAAGATATTTTCTTAGCTAAACTAAGAGAAACAAAATGGAGAATTTTTATTCCCACTTAAGCTAGAGTTGTAACCTAGAATCTCCCAAAAGTGAGATAAAATTTAAGAAGACAGCATGAGCTCATTGATCAGTAGTTTTTACTACTCTTATATCCTATTTCAATCTATGGAGTTTTTTAACTTTATTGTTCTTGGAGATTTTATAATATATTATACTAATTTCTCAATAGTAGTTCCTCAAAGGTCTGTATTGCATCTGTTGTGGTTTAATCATTATATTTGTATGACTCTTTCTACATAAATGCTCAATAGAAATTTATTAAAATATAAATATATGAAAGATTTAACATTTTGCTTCTGTACATCTGATATACTCTATTGTAATAACAATATTCACAAAGCCTGCTCAGGTAGGTGGGATCATGCAAATCTTTGCTAGCATTTAAGAGTACTACAAAAGTCTGTTATTCATTTTGTTATTGGTTTGCAATTTTTTCTAGATGTTAGATGAGTCACTTTTATTTTATTACTGCCAGAGAAAATTGTTTTAAAAGAAAAATTTTCCCTCTTTTATTTATGTATTTAAAAACAAGGGGGTCAATCTTTTGTAGAAGTATTAAAATGTTCTAACAGAACAGATATAAAGATATTAGTTTGGTGGTTTTCTTCATTATTAATTATACAATTCAATTTAGTTAGAAAAGTCCTACTTTAACAACAGAGGTTGGAGTTAGAGATTACATACGTGCTTCAGTCAGAAATTCTGTTATTAAAAAGGTTAATATTAGAATTATAGTTGATAGTTAACACTGATCTGATGTTTATGTCCCCTCCTACATGACTTCATGAGTTGACAGATCTGCTTTATCTTCTTAATAGAGTTAAATTAATCACATTTGTACTTTTCATGAAATACTGTTCACAAATTTCTAGGAATAAAGAATATTATTATAAATGACTTAAGATAAAATGTTAAACTAATAAATGTTGCCTCCAGTTCTATATTAAAGAAATATGCTTTAATATTGTGTGTATAGGTAGTTCTTATATTTTGTAGATGATAGTTGATGCCTACATATATCAGACTATTAGCTGACCTGATAGCCTGAGTTTGGCTTAATTTATATGTATTACTGTTGATCCTACTGTAGCACATGCCGCCATATGCCAGTTTACTTATTGAAGCTGGAAAGGGGTCCATCTGAGAAAAGAATTCTCAGGTATCATTTGAGAAGTATTTGTCTCTGCTTAATGAAGTTTTTACATTTCTATGATTATATTTTTTATTTTCCTTGATATTGATAATTTGAAATGTCTATGGCAATTTAGCTGATATTATTTTTCAGAATCTGTCATATGACTATTATATACACTGAGCTATTGATATAAATTTCTTAATGGTAATAGTTAAAGCCTATTATTTGATATCCTCTCAATTCTTATGTAGTTAATCTATTTCCTTGAAGAGAAATCTAGGTGGAACAACTTATCCCAAATATATGCCTAGACTTAGTCCAGAAAAATAGTGATTGCAACTCCATCGCAGTTTGCCTCTGTAAGGTGCAAAGAAGCATTTGAATTTGTAGTTAATTACTTATTTCAGGTTTAATTGAGAAGGAGTCAAAACAGATTTAGGTGACAACTATTTTGCTGCTTCGTTCAAATGTTGAGAATGCTTAACAATATTAATATCAGCAGTGAGATACACACTTTTACTCTTAAATTTCAGTAGTTTTACTTTTGAAGTGACCTGGTTAAAGGTTGCATATTTCATACTCCAGCTCATTTCTGTATAGTTTGAATAGCCAGAAAAGTATTTCAAAAATACTGAAGTCAGCTGCTGGCCCATACAAACCTAATCTAATTACTTGGCTAGGGTCCCTTGTCTTTACTATACTGGTCTTTCTTTCATGCAAAAGGTTTCACTGTTTTTCAATAAGAGTTTGCAAAAGTAGTTAAGGGACTTTGATATTCCCTGCTAAAATAGCATTTGGAAATGCTTTGTTGAGGGTAATAAAGTCATTGCTCAAGACAATATAAACTTTATTTCTTAAGTTCTTGATTCTCTGTAGCAGGTTTGAAAAATACTAGTGTACTACTGTCAAACATTACCTTTAAAGAATTATTGATGAAAATTTCTTTCCATTCTTTTATTTCAGGCTTTCTAAATCTTCTAACACACACTAATTATTAGCTTTCTCCATCTGATTTTTATAGTCATTTATTTTGTGACTCCCACGAAAATAAATGAATCTGTTGTTTGTTTTTCAACTGGTATTGGCACACAAACATGCCTCTGTTAATGCAATCAATTTACTGATTCAACAATAGCTTCATTGGGGATTTACAAATATGTGCCAAAATCAGTCTGTGTAGTCATATTCATAGCTTACTATCCTTACATAACATATAGAAGAGAGAAGAAACCATAAAACCTATGTCAGTACTGTCAAACTCTGTCTAAAGTGTTTTTTGAATAGTAAAACTATAGCAATGTGCTTTCTGGAAATGAATTTGGTATTAATAGTACAGGGCTCTAGGGATCTTTTGGTTGTCTGATTTAGACTGCTAGCCAAGCAGTGTGAAAATTATACATTAAAACAGTTCAGTTATTCATGACATTTTACTTCAGTGTTATGACTGTGGATATGCAATAGATTATTAAAATATGTGTTTTCCCAGTGGGATTTTTATTCCTGGTGTTTTGATTGTGATAAGAGCAATAATCCTTTAACTCTCCCTTGGGGTATAATAAAATTCTTGCAAGAAATGAGAATCAGTCATAGATTTCATATAAGCTGGATAACCTTTAACCACTGCAGAGAGAGTTTATAGCTGACATTGACATTTCTTGCTTCTCCTTGTCTATGAATTTTATTTTTCACGTATATTTATGTTAGCACACACCATTTTTGTGTTATTGTGATAAGGCCAGCATCTCTTCTGTGGTAGACTGTCTTCTACCTTGTGGGCAAAACTATTTTCCGTGTATTGATTAAAAAAGGGTGGGGGCTATTACTGATTTATTTTTGTTAAAACAAATAAGCCAGCTTCCCATTTCAGAAGTGATTAACAGCAAAATGAAGCTTACCTATAATAATTATACTATCAGAACAAATCTGAAGCACTCTCTGAAACTATTAATTTTTAAATCATCAGTCCTATGAAAAAAAAGTTTTATTAAACTGCTGATATTTTTCTTCTTTGCAATAAGTAAATTGTCATGACTTCTTCATTCCTGGTGAATTAGAAATTCACTAATTACTGACATAGTTTCTCACTTCAATGGAGTGTGCAACATGGCTTCACATCGCCTTGCTTCAAGGGGCTAGACCCAAACACACAGCTGACGAGCAGGCTGATAATTCGATAACTTTCAAATTGATAATCTATAATATTTACTCAATACTTACTTCACTGAGGTAAGACATAGAAAAAGATTGTATTCCTGACCAGTGTTACACCTATAAAAAAAACGAGAGAGAGAGAGAGAGAGAGAGATAGAGAGAGAGAGAGAGAGAGAGAGAGAGAGAGAGAGAGAGAGAGAGAGAAACAAAAAGGAGTAAGAGACAGACAGAGATAGACTTAGAGGCAGAGAGAGACACAGACAATAGTAATTGTTTCCTTCGTTCATTTACCACCACACATATTATGCAGAGGTATCTGAGTGAAAAAGCAATACAAATATATAAAAGAGCATATCTTAGAAATAACAATCTTACTAATGAATACTTAAATATGTAAAAAATAAGAGAAAGAAAAAGAAACAGATCTATAATACATAGTCAATCACACAAGTACATAAGGGTGTGTGTATGTGTATATGTGTGTGTGCAGCAACATAAAATATAATTTACAAGGAAAAGATCATACACACATTAATTGTATTAAGTTTTATGGAACATGGTCTATTCATTAATTCATTTATTATCCAGCCATTTACCCATCTATCCATCCATCCATCCATCCATGCATCCATCCATAATACATACATACATTTACTAATTCATTCAGCATTCATTATGCACTTATACTAAGTACCTAATGAAATATAGGTGTTTTTAATCCATGTTGAAAAAGTATTTTTTCTCCAAAAGGAACAGTCTATGGGAATTTTTATGAATGGGTTTTTCTTTCTGCTAATAGGAAGTGCATTTTTTGCAAGTCTAATGTCATAATAAGTAACAACGGGATTAAGATGAGTATATGCCATTGAAATCACATAAAAATTTCAACTATTCTATAGATATGAATACCTGTACTAGAGTTGGAAATGAGAAAAAGCCATAAGTTGTGGTTAACAACATGGACCTGGACTTCTCCTGCCTGGACTGGAACCTGGGTCTTTACATATTTGATATGACTGTGGTAAATCAGTTAGTGGTGCTTCTGGATCTCCATATCTTAGTCTGTATAATGGAAAATGATCATAATAACCAGCTCCAAAAAATTACATATATATGTATATATATATATATATATATATATATATATATATATATATATGCACACACACATACACACACACAGATACATACACACACATACACACACATATGTTTTGACAATCTCAAACAAATTTTTATTTAGGTATTCTATAGGTCATAGATATTCAACAACAGCATTTTAAAAGATCAAGAAATACGACAACCATCTTAAGAGTTTCATAGACTTAAGGGGACATAATTGGGAAAATATGTAATGGCTTATTTCACTATAAGTTAACTAATAATGGGGTTTTCTTTTTTTACCTACTAAAATTATACTGTCATTATAAAATAGTCTAAAAAGAGTTGCAGATAAGTAGGAAGAAGGATTGTTTCATCTGAAAACACTCATGTTGATTTATCTGGAATTATTTCAGTAAGTAGATTCTAATCAGAAATGGGTAATTAAGAATGATAGGCAGGAACCATGTTTCCAATAATTGGGGAGATGAAATTGCATATATATTTTTAAGGTGTGACTCAAATATTATTTTATATTTTAACTTCATCTACCTTCTTTTAAGAATTTGGTATTTCTTCATCTTCACTTCCATAACACAATGCACTCCTTTATAGCACTTATAGCTCTTTCTCATATACCTATCTTCTTGACATCAAGGACAGAAATTAATCATGCTTTTACAGGTTTTGTAGCTCTAGCTTCCTAATGGGCTTTGTAACTTCAGCTTCTGAAGTTTCTTCTAACTACCTTCATTTAAGAATTTGCTGTTTCTTTCTCTTTATTTCCACAATGTGTTGTTCCTCTCTCTTTTATAGCATGTATAGCTCTTTTTCATATACCTATCTTTCAGACCTCAAGGACAGAAATTAATTATGTTTTAGTGGGCTTTGTAGCTCTAGCTTCTAATTTGTGCAAGTAGTGCGGATGGTATTTTTATAAAGGATTGTGAATATAAAACACGACACTATAAAATAATGTTAGAATGAGACAATTCCTACTTACATACAAAATATCAGTGTGAGTGTGCGAAAGACATATCTCCTACATGTGTGTGTGTGTACACACACATATATATATATGCATACATATACCCAAATAAATATATACATATACACATTAGATACACACACACACACACACACACACACACACACACACACACGTACAAAATTTACAAAGGAATGGTTGGAGAAAACTGTTCCTTGCCCCTAGAATGCCTCAGAGATGTAAAATGTTTATTAAAAAGATTAGAGAAAGAAGAGAATGTTCTAAAGATCTATTTGGAGTACTGTTAGCCTGCATCTCCTGCATCTCATACTGATAGGAGAGGATAGATGGTGGGGGTAATGCTACATTCTAACACAATTTTCTGAGAGAAGTTTTAAAGAAATCACTTGAAAAGTTATGAAATATCTTTCTTCCAATGTGGAGAAGCAAACTGGTGCTTGACTCATGCCTGAGAAAGCTAAAGTACACCTCTGGAATCTGGCCTCCATGGAACACTAATAGATAAAAGAAGGGCTGGGTTGTTTCAGTGCTTGAAGGCAAGGACCTGAAAGAATCATACTGTTTTGATCTTAGTCTGAGATTGCTAAAGCATGGGGTAAATTTACCATGTGCAAGATATGGCCACGAGGGAGAGATGAGTGTGTTCATCTTTTGTCCTGCCTAATAATGCTGACTAGAAAGAATGGGATCCCCAAGAAAAAGAAGAGACTTGGATAAATATTGAGAAAATTGTCATACAAGACCTATATCAAGATCATTAAAACTGAGGAAAGAGAATTATCACAACAGGAAACCCTAAAAGAAACACAGTATCATCAGGGCAGTTAGAATCACTCTATCCCGTCTTACCTCTCCACCATATTCTGGTTTAATTTTTGTTGGAAGATGGAACTACATCTAGCAAATGAGATACAATCTTACTAGGAAAGGGTAGAAAGCAGGATAGTCAACTCTATTGTTACTTGACTCTTTCATCCTAAAAATGATTCAAGCTAGAGGAGGAAAGAGGATTTAACCAAGAGTCAAGTTCTACATAGAGAACTAGTGAACAACACAAAGAACTAGGCATATTCATGTATGAGCAACATTGAGACTTCTATAATTGTGGTAACACTTGAAAATAAGCCCAGAAGGCAAATGGCTGAAATTTTCAACCAAAGATAAAAATGATTACCCTCACTAAATGGAATTTCAAAAGACTTTAGAAAAAAAAGTATTGGGTTTTGATTTATCATGAGTCATATTAATTCAAAACAGGTTGTATGTAGAATACATGAATAAAATAGATAGTGAGGGAAACCGGCCAAAACCCAATAATCTTATATATATATAATAAAAATGCATTCCATATAATATTGAATAGTTTTGGAAGTTTGCATCTCCGCTACATCATATTGTCTTTGGAAAATTTTTTCAATAATTTTATCATAACCAAAACTGATCTGATGGTCATTTCTCCCAAACTGTGGTCTTTATTCTAATGAATGACATTCTTTTTTTTATTTTTCAACTCAAAATCCTTAGTTGTTCCCCTAATATCACCTCGAATTCAAAGTAACCATTAAGTCCTATCAATTATGCTTTCCTTTCATTTCCTAAATTATTTTCTTCTTTTCCTTTTTATACCTAATTTCTTAATTTAGCTTTGCAAATAGTCCTTTCTGACTAGTCTCTCTGTTTTCAAATTATACCTTTGTGTAGTGCATTCACTCACTATCCAAGCAGAACAAATTAATGACATGCCATTCTGTTTAAAACCATACAAAAGCCTATTTTTGCCCTAAACATGAATAATAACCATGTGAATTATAAATTCTTTAAAAACTTTGCCCTTGTTTACCTACCTATAATCTTTTCTCACCACCAAACTCCTCATTTACCTTCTATTCTCTTACCATATTCTCTTTTATCTCTGGGTATTTGCCAATGCTATTTTCTAAACCTGAAATACAATATTCATGATTTTTTGTTAATCTAGATAACTCTATTAATTCTTCTAGATTCAACTTCTACCTCACATTCCTTGTGAAGCCCATTCTTCCTCATTTTGCATAATTGAAACACACCCATCCATGTCTTTCTACACCACCTTAGACTATGTTCTAACAAAAAACACAAACTTCATGGACCTACTAAACTTACTGCATGTACTCCCACTCCTATAGTGTAAGAATTAAACAGGCACAAGATATTTTAACACATATAACTTATTTTATGCCCAATATTTATTTTCTGTATAACTTAAAATGTTGAACACTTTGGAGTATTAAATAAGAATGTCAATCAAGAGATGTGCCCAAAAGAATAATCTCTGGCATTTTTTAGCAATATGTTCTAAAAACAATTTATAATTATCACTTTAACCCTTCATAAAAACTTAATAAGAGATAAATAACTGTCCATAATTTACAAACAAAAAACAGTTTTATTCAGGTTGAATAACCTAAAGAATACCATTTGCCAGTATTAAATCTCATTCAATACGAGTCTGTTACTTATTCACCCCACAGAAACAATTTAAATCATTCATTGTAGCCATTTAAACAAAAATATTAGTGAAATATCCATGGGATATCACATTTTAAACAATACATCTCCCTAATAAGGCCTCCAAGATCAAGTAGTTTCTAGTTATAACACTAAGCAACTGAATTCTTTGACATACAGTGTTTGTAATTGAGTTAAATAGTTTATGAAGACATATGCCATAGTTAATGAATATAGTTTCAGAGTAATTTATGTTAAGTCAGTCTTTCTAGAAATAATTAATTGGTTATCTGGTTAGATCATCTCCAGTGTTTAATAACAAAACTATAACATCAGCAATGAGAAGGAATTACTTAAATTTCTAGTGTCAATAGCTTTGATACTGCATTTAGTTTATTTTATAAAAATTATCTAATGACCTAATTCAAACAGCATTATTAAAGAAACCCTACAGGATTAAGGATTGAAGGGCATTTCTATTATATACTGTTCAGCATGTTATTTTTCTTTATGTTTAATTCAAACGAATACATACTCTTATAGTTAAAAAAGTAAGCTATTAATAAATCTCTCTTAACTGAGTGCCAATATTGAATTTATATCATTAAATATTGAATATTCCACAAACACTTCTGATTCATAGAATAAAATAGAATTCAACATCATTCCTAACTGATGGCTCTACTAGGCTGAGAGGATAACAATGATTAGTTATGAAAGAGTCATAAATAAAAAGTATCCATCTTTAGGATGAATATTGGCCTGAGAACCTTACATTTGCAATTGTGATGATAGGATATGATGGAAAAAAGAATGACAGAATTATAATTTTAGATGCTTGTCCCTAGATACAAGAATTGAAAGTATCTATTCATCCAGGCAATAATACCTTCCTTTAGTTAATTAGACACAAATTAGTAAGAATGAAAGATTATAACATACAGTGAATATTAAAGAGTTCTAGTTGTAGAAAATCCTTACAATTTATGGTTTCAAATCACTCTATATAAAAAATTATTTCTTCTGTCTAATTAAAAAGGTATCTGGAAATTTCAAAATTTAAGGTAGTTTTTTCATATTATAAAACATAAGAAAGAAGTGGAAGTTGCAGATATTAACTGGGATCTGGGATTTAACAGTGCAACCAGACATATAACAAATTTCAAAAAATTTTTTTGTTGCCTGACGTGATATCTAGGGTGAGTTTGTTCTACAAGAATTGATTGTTCTTGACATTTTAGAGAAGATATAATGTCTAAAGTAGACTTTAAATTTGCTCTAATTTTAGGTACCTTTTAAAAAATTTCATAGGACATGTTTCCTCACTAAAGTGAAATATAATTTGTTGTAGTTTTATTAGTTTGTTTTATTCTTTTGTTCACAACTGTGTTTATCAAGCCTTGAGCAGTAGAAGCAAGACACTTCATTTTACCTACTGAAGAAACACTAAAAAGTTAATTTTTTTTCTTCAGGAAAACTGAACAGTTTCAGTAGATCTTATATAGTTCCCAACTGAGATAATGCCCAGGATTTTTCTGTTAATGAGTTAACAGTAATAGAGAGGCTATTTGATCAGCTGTCTGGTATTTGAATCTTATTACTGTATCCTAAGCTTATTCTTTACTTTGTCAAATTTAGAACATAAACTTCATCTACTCATTGAAAGGTATTGAGTTCATACTGAAGTTAACTAATTTATTATTAGAAAATTAATATGTTAATTTATAGTTCATATATGAGAAGGTATAAGCTATTTCTAATTTTCCCCAGTAAGTTCAAGGATGAATCTAAATTGCAGGCATAATTTTTAGCCAAAAAAAGATTATTATTTATGAGATCATTATGAATTGTTTTTTTCACAACTAAGAATATTTCTGTCTGGATAACTGGACTCTCCCTATAGTACTGGAGACTTTATTATACTAATTTGCCATCATTCTGTACCATGATATTGCCATGTTGCAAATTAATTAATTTTCTTTATTTCTAAACATTTTAAATGGCCATATTTGGTGGAATTTTGGAGAACCCCCATAGTTTTTTGAGGAACTGTGAGAATACCCTGATCATATGCCCCTGGCCATAAACCTTTTCTACAGTTACCTAATATGATTGATTTATCCTCATTCTTATTGAATGCAATCACTTTATTAGGCAACATTTAGTAATAAATTAAATTTTGGAAGTGTGTTCTATTTGAGTCACTGTGAGTTCTGTATATTAACAACCTCCCCAAATACTTCTACTCTACCAAATTTTCATTGGTCTCAATAAGAAGTTTTCAGAGTATTTGTGCCAAGCTTTATTTATTTCATAGAAGAATCTGAGTCGTTTACCTCTTGCTTTCATTCTCTATTTTAATTTCCAAAAATTGATCTTTATTTTTTAACCACATGATACACTATGCCAACTAAATTCAAGTTCATAGGATTCATCCTTATCTCCAAAATTAGGCAGAGGAGAATAACTAACAATCATAAAAACAAGATGATATTAGTTAGAAAATTTCCTGTTACCAATTATGTTTATTGCAAACCATAGAGATATTTATTTAGAAAATAAAAGGTTGTTGCTAAACATAATGAAAGTTTATGAAGTAAAACATAAAATTCTGGCTGTCATGTCAAAATATTCAAATACCTATCTGCTTGAGGTAATAGTATTAAAACTTACTGGTGTATTGTTACAAATTTGTAGACATATAGAGAATATCTATGATTTTAGTTTTTAAAGTACATACAAAATTATCATTTTGTATAAGTATTTAATGACCTTTTAGTTTTTAATCATGTAGAATTTTATATTTACATTAATATTTATAAATATTTGTTTTTTAAGAAGTTATTTAGTATGGCATTGTATAGAAGTAACATAAGTTTCGTATGAATAAGCTTCTTCCAGTTTATTTTCTAATTTTATAATTAATGCTGTAATAAACGTTCTTCTTCATATATTTTGATGGGCCTGCGCAAATTTATATTAGGGCACATTTTTACAAGATAGATTTATGAGACAAGAAATATGCATGCAACTTGCAAATGTTGACTATTTGTCAAATCACCCTTCAAATAAGCTGTTCTTATCTATGTTCTAACCACAAAATTTCAGGGGGCTGTTGTCTTATATAACACTAATATATCTTCCTCCTTCCCTTCTATTTTTCTCTCTTCTTTCTTTGTTTTTCATCATTCATATTTTCCTCAAGGATCATCTTAAATAGAAAAAAAATATTCCTGTATTGAAAACAGTAGATTTATGTCTTCTTTTTTATGCTTACTTTAGATGTATGTCTATCTAAGAACATCTATGGCATAAGAATACATAAAGAACATTATTCTGTTATTATGATGGCTATTTTATATACGTGTAAGATACGATAAAAAAAGAAATAAGATATTTTTAAAATCATGGTAAGTTGAGGTTTAGAGTTACAAAAATTATATTTTAAGTCTCAAGAGGTGCAATCGGGTTATAATGTTTTAATAATCTGATCAGATTAACAAATTAATTAGGTAATTTAGTGCCCTCAAAGGGTTAGTTTATTCAGTGTTTTAATTTAAAGGTAAATGTTTGTAAATGTACTATTTGAATGTTTAAACAGAAGTGATTATTTACTTCATGGATAAATACATTCTTGTCACTTGGCAGAAGCAATAATAAGAAGTACAAAAAAATATGCATACTGGTATTTTAAGGATTTTTTTTCCCACTGGAACCTATATAGTAGGCAAACATATAACACTCCTCTATTGCTTGGTGGAATGTTAGAATTAATGCATAGTGCGTTTTCTAACTGGTAACATAAGCCAGAAATTGAACCATGCACCTAAGCAATCATTCCTGGTTTAAATTTCTACTTACCTCAACAACTAACTAGCCTTTCCTTTTAATTTCTTAAAAGGAAAAAATGTCTGAATCTAATTTCTCTTTGTAAAAAGGTTTGCATTGTCCAGCCAATTTCAGGAAGCTTTACAAAATGTTTAATGTTGCATGAAGTTGCTCAGATACATTAAAATAAACTATTTTCTTTCAATAGAAATACTTCCTTTAACATTATGTTTATTTTTTATTCTTACTTTATTTTTAGGAAAAGTAAGATTTACTAAAGTACATTTCAAGAGAGAAAGAGGCTACACCAAAGAGGTCTGTAGCCAATGTTTACATTTTAAGTGTTAGCAAAACTTGTAGAAAAGCAGGTCATCTGAAAATGCCATAAGACTGTTTACTTTGTTCTTGTTAGCAGGGATAGGAAACTTATAATACATAAATAGCAAGATCCTGAGAAAAATGATTCTTAATATGAATATCTATTTCATTTATCAATTAATTATTTTTAGTTTTTCTTCCATTAATAAATGTCTATGAGAGTGTGATGAATTTTTCATTATCAACATTGTAGTGATGCTTTCAAATATACATATGTCAAAACTTATTAAGAGGTATGTTTTAAATAAGTACATTTTATTGTATGTCTAAAAAATGTTAAAATATTATTTTAATATTTGTTTACATTTTTGTTTGTTTTAAAGCATAAAAAACAATTTTTTTCTAAATCCTATAGAAACCTTAATGTATAAACAATATATACATACATTTTATGGATTAAAGCAGAAATGACTGCGTGAGTTTTTTTCTTTGAGTTGGCTTATGCTTCCTGAGACAACCATAATGAAGCAAGCCTTTTGGACACTGAGTAAAACCCTGATATATTATGTTACTGTATTCACTGAGGACATAAAACACAATCTTTTGTAAAAATATTATCAATGATTTATATTTAAAAAATTAAAATTTTAGAGTGTCATTAGAAACATGCTGGAGTGAGAGGCATCCTCAGATTTCTCCTTTTAAAACAACAATAAGCTGAACATTTAAAATTAAACAAAAAACACCCAAACTACACACCAGCACGTCTGAGTGTGGGATCTGTGCATAAGAGCTACCACAGGTCAGAACCCTGGGTGTTGGGGGGTGGACTAGAACAAATAAAGAAGCTGCCTCTCACAGCCACTGGAGCTCCCTGAAGGAGGAGGGAGTGGGGAGAAGGTGATGGGTTCCCTGAACAGTCCTGACTGAGAGAGCTGTAAATCCAATGCAGCCAGCTGCAGTGCATCAGGGCAGAAGGCAGAGAAGTGGGGACAGCAAAAAAGTGGGGACAGCAAAAAAGTGGGGATGGTAAAGAAGAAACTGTTGATTATTACCAGCCGTGGTTGCAAAATACGAGGCTAAGCCACAGCCCCCAACTCCCAACTAAGGGGGCCCCTCCGACCATATCCTCCAGGACAAAAACTGCAGAACCTCAGGTCAATCTGAACAAATCCTACTGAAACTGTCACTAACACTGATAGAGACTGAGACCAAGGGTAGCAAGTATGATTGAATATCTATAAGAAAAAAAAAAGTCATTATTAAGACTTTATATAAAGCAGGGATCCAAGTGGCTTAGACACCACCTACTGGAAACCAAAAGAAAAATACCTTCTTTACAACAGGCTAAAGAGAGACCTTTATATAATAAATCTTCCCAGAAAATAAGGAGAACACACTTCCATTAATGCCCTGATGGAGAAATAGTCCACTAAACACCATGAACAACCAAGGTGACAGGCATCTCAAAAAAAAAAAAAAAGAAAGAAAAAGAAAAGAGAGAGAGAGAGAGAGAGAGAGAGAGAAATATCCATAAAATAAGCTTACAGACATAGAAATATGCAACTTATATGATAGAATTCAGGATGTTACTTCTAATAAAACTCAATAAGATCCAAAATAATTTATATCAACAATTTCAGGAGTTGAAAAACAACTAGATTAGCAGAATGAGTTTTTTAACAAAGAGATTAAAACCCTCAAAAAGAAGTAAAGAGAACTTCTGGAAATAAAAATACACTGAAAGAGATGAAAAATGAAATAGCAAGCTTGGGAAATAGAGTTGACCAAATGGAGGAAAGGATCAATGATATTGAAGACAGAAACCTAGAAATAAATCAGAAGAAAGAAGAAAGAAACCAAAAAATGAAAAATAATGAAACAGAAATTCAAGAACTAGCTGATATTATCAGGAGAGGAAATATTAGAATAATGGGCATTCTTGAAGGAGAAGAAAAGGAGCAGGGATTAGAAAGCATTTTCAGACAAATAATTGATGAGAATTTTCCAAATCTAACAAATGAGCTGGAGCTTGGAATTTAAGAAGTCAAAAGAGCATCTAATTATTTAAACCCCAAATGGCCTTTTCTAAGACATACTCTATTAAAATAATAAAAAATCAATGACAAACAGAGACTCATGGGCATAGACAGTGGTTATCATAGGGTGTTTGGGAGGAAGGAATGGAGGAGTAGATGAGGTAAATGGGGTCAAATATGTGGTGACAGAAAGAAATTTAATAATAGGAAGTGAATTTTTTTAATATAAATAAATAAATAAATAAATAAATAAATAAATAAATAAACTTAAAATTAAAGTTTTATACTTATAAGCCTAAACTCTAATGCTGACCAAATAAGTCACTTATAAAAGCTACATTTTTGTAGTACCTTATGTGTGACTAACATGAGCCTCAGCAATTTATATGAATAATACATAAATTCTGAAAGAACTCTTTAATACAAAGTATTTACTAATAGATGAGAAGTCAAATGTTTTGAGAGGTTATGTGACTTACCAAGTCATATGAGTAGTTAATGACAAAGCCAAGATTCAACTCATGTCTGTCTCCTCCAAATTCTCTTCTTTTATGATGTGTACATATGAAGATATTCTAACTTTCAAAGACACCAAGATACTGACTCATAGGACATCAGAGTTGAACAAAACATTAGAAATAATTATCATTAAATCTCTTTAACAAATAAAAAGGAGAGAGACAAAACGTCTATTCTAAGATTATACTTGTTACGATGGAGTTATCTTGGGCTCTCTCTGCTCAATCTACCAGTTGTTATCAAAAAGATTTGTCCACTGAGACCTTGCAGATGGATATAAAAAATAATAGAAGTGTGTGAATGAGAATATTCTTTATTATGTTTTTCACTTTTGTTTTTTTTTTAGTCTTCAGTAATTTTCTGAAACAGGGTTATTGGATTAGAAAGATATCATTTTCTTTCCTATTCTCAGTTTTTCCCCTTATCCTCTAGGTTATCATTACTCCCTTCACTGCTACTGCAAAAATAAGCATTACTGGAGAAAATTTTTTATAGTTAATAACAACAGAGCCATGGTTACAATTTTTTTGTTTTGGAAAATTAAGTTGAGTCTATAATTATATACTGAATAATTGAATGTATTAACAAAATAAAAATATTTTCAGATTTTTAAAGATTCATAAAGTTTATTAACCACCAATATTCCTGAAAGAATATACTGAGTTTACATTTTAGTTCTTATTAAAAACTTAAATTTACTTACTACAATATTGTGCATCATATAGACATTCTCTAACGTCTCTATTAGTGATATTCTTATTCACATTTTAGTCTATGTTTTCTCTATCACATTAAGTAGAGTTAAATAGCAAACACAGAAATACATTCACACACAAATGTACACACACTCACACGCACACACACACACAGCTTACTCTTTAACAAACATAAGTGTTAGTACTATTTCTTAACAGTGTTTTAAGTTGTTGCATACTAGATCTTCAGTACTGATTAATTCACTTGGGGCAAATTTGTTTTTGAAGTAAAAAAACTGAACTATGCAGAATAGGTTAGATATAATTTCTCTAAAACTAAAGACCATTCTTCATTTCTTTTTCCACCTTGACCAACTCAGCATAGAAATGCAACCTTTAAATAAAGATATGGAGCAATATAAATAACCAAGAAGAATTTTTACAGAGTACATGCTGGCATCTCAAAATATTGATCTCAAAAAGTAAATGGAACAACACATTGATCTAGGAAGACTGAAAAGCAGGTGAGAGCCAGAGAACAGGGAAGATATTAGTTCTCAAAAAGAGTAGAGAACATCTTACAGAGAAAATCGAAGGAAAACTGAAAAGGTGAAGCAGAGAGATATTTTAAAGTTAAAATAAGGGCATTTTGTTCAAATAATCTTATTCTAAAAGTATAAGGTGAAACCAACAACTGAGAATAAAGTTTTGAAGAAAGTCCTGGAGGAGGAAAAACACTAAAATGGGTGAAGCTTAGTTCTAGTTCATGTCTAAACAGGATATGAGAAAGTCACCCAATCTCACTAGGCTAGTTTTCTTTATATGCTCATTAAAACGCTAGTCTGATCTATTCACAGGACTGGCCCTGAATCCAATCCCAGAGTTTATCTTAGAATTTACTAACTCAAAGAATTTATAAAGTTTTTTTTTTCTAATTCTAAATTACCAGTGTGTTTCCCAGGATAAGATCTATTTGAACATCATTAAATTATCTGAAAAATATCTCAGGCCACCTTGATAACAGATTATCATAAACAGAATATATATGCAAAGGCGTGAAAGTGTGCTGTGACTCTCATTCTAGATACATTATCCTGTGGCATCACCACCCACCCAATCACAAAGTACACAAATCTGGCTGTTATTCTAATTTCTTTCCTTTCTCTTTTTTCTCTTTGTCACTAGTAAACACTCACATGTAATAAGTGTCCAAGTTCTGATAATTCTATCTATTTACCTCTCAAATCTGCCCTGTTCGAATCCAAAAAGCTAATGCTCAATTCCGCCTGCCTTCAATCTCACAATCTATTTCATTCTCTATGCAACTGAGAGAGGGAAAGAAATATCTTTCTAGGTCAAAATTGGTGCTCACAAACCCTAGCATAAAACCTTCCAGTTTTCTCCATTTTGTAGACCCACGCTGCCCAATACAGCAATGACAAAGTACATGTGACTATTGAATACTCTAAATGTTAGTTCAAATTAAATGCTAGTTCAAATTAAGATAATCTATAATTATAAAATATACAGAACATTTCAAGGACTTAGAAAGAAAAAAGTAAAATATGCCATTAATATTTTATATTTTGATTATTGATTGTTAATATTTTGGAATATTGAGTTAGATGAAATATTAAAAATCATTTTATCAGTTTATTTTTATTATTTTTTAAATATGTCTACTAGAAAATTTAAAGTCACATATTGGACCTGTATAACATTTCTATTGGATAGTGCTTTTTACACATCTGATAACCTGGTAATTTGGAGGAACAAATCAACTGAAAATGATATACTCTGTTCAAAACATAGGAAAAAATTCTTTTAAAGGTATTAAAATTTCCTTTCTTCTGTAGTCTCTCAATCTGTTATGGAGTTTCTTGTTTGCTATTTAATATTTCACTCCCTTATGCAGTGTCATGCAAGTATATTTCTAAGCAAAGATAAATGCTGACCCCCATGACTCTGCTTGTGTACTGGCCACCAGCTGCTAGGTTTCTCCTACTGCCTGTACCTGTTATACACCAAAGAAGTTGGTTAAGTTCTGTATGACAATGTTAAACTATGGGTTGTATTCAATCCATGTGTCAAGAAATAAAATTTCAGTATTAGCCATTTAATAAAATAAAAGAATAGAATATATCAGAAATTAATAGTAAATAAAATATTAAGGATATATATAAACTAGTGAAATATTAGTATTATTTTGTGACCTTTTTTTGTTTGTGTATGTGTGTATAAAAGGTCATATATATATATATATATATATATATATATATATATATATATTTGTAGTCAAAAAGTTTGAAAAGCATTAAAGTATACCACAGAGACCTTTTTATACTCCTGTTCCTGCATTTACCTCTATTTTAAAATCCTTAAATTTCAGCCATAGTTTAGTTTCCTGAATAAACCACACTCTGGACCATTCTACATAGTAAAATTCTACATGCTTAAATTTGTTCCTCATAGGTCACAGTCAACCTGACTAAATCTTACTCATTTTTAATTAGTTAAAGTGCCACTGTCTCTGTGAGCCTTTCTAAATATTGTTCTTCCCACAATTCCAAATCCTTCACCCCCCACTGCTGTTTTGAACTAGCATTTTGGTAGGTCTTCCAATGGAAGTAGAGGATAGCAAGATAACTCTTAAAAACCTGAAAAGTATTAGGATGCAAATAGCCTCTTTAACTCAATTCTGTCACACGAATATTTATTAACAAATAGGAACCAAACCTCAGGCAACCTATTCTATAGGTTTAAGGAATCTTGGCTTTGGGTGTTTGCAAACACTTTTCATGAAAAATTACCTAAGGTAAATGTGACCATATTTCAGGGGTCGATTTTAGAAACCAAACCTCTTTGAACTAATTGTTTTAACAATCATGAATGGATACTGATAGCCAAATATATCAGACACATACATAAATAACTAGAATCTTACACCCATTAATGCTGGGGAAAGGTAAGGGTGTCTCTAAAATACTTTAGCCAGTTGACATATGTTGACTTTATTAACATATATTAAATTTACTAATCTGGACACTAAATTCTTGATTAAAGCAAACATTCTTAAGCAGTTAAACTATAATGTGTAAATGCTACCATAATCTCTATGGCTAAATTATTTCTCAGTTAGTTGACTATATCGTAAAACTATAAAATATTGTTATAATCAATGTGGCTTGACTATTGGAGATCAGTCATAGTATGTTTTTAAAATTAATTAGATGACAGTTTTTATTCTAGTACCAGTGGGTATGAAAATCCCAAAATAGGAGAATGCATTTAATCAATAACCTTCAAATATTAAGAGTACAAAAAACAAAAGATTTTTCTGGGAGTTCTTCACACAATTGAAACCTGTGGTCTATCTTTAGAAAAATTAGTGTTCCTCTCCTGTGATCCCAAAGTAATATATTTATTCCATGATTGCCACTTAATGTAAATGAGACAAAATATTAGAATGCCACATTTCCTCCTTGCTTTTAAGTTTTCAAAAGTATACATGTTATCTATAGGTGACCATGAATTGAACATTCTACTCATGTGAAAAATTACAATTTTTCATAGCCTTTTTCAAGGCTCATGGCCTCCAAGGTAATATTGCAGATTTATGAAAAGTGTTCCTTGTCCTTAAGATAGGATGCACCAAAGTTAGGTGCCTGACTCATAACTGTGAAAACCAAAGTGGGTAGAGAACTGGAGATTTCTAGAGGAAAAAGAAAAGGCTGACCAACTGCTTCTGAAGCAATTGAAAAGCTGCTGCTTTGTTGGAATTGGCCTAGCCATCTAGAGTTGTCAAAATGAGGGAGAAGTGAACGCTTCTTATGAGCCAGATGTGAGCACAAGAGAGAAATCCATGTGGGGTTGGTCATGATATGTCCTTTTCAGCAAAGTCTAGGTGATGGTAGGGGTGGGCAAGAAGGACTCAGCAGAAATATAGCCCTCAAGGACAAGGGTCTATAAAAAGAATCCCAGAAAACCACTCAATGTAGACATGCTTCTGCCTAGATTAAAGAAATTTCTGGAGTAAAATCCCTTCAAGTAACTTTTCAAGAACACAGAGACAGCTAGTGCAACTTGAATTTTCCCATGAGCCAAAAACATTTAAGGGGCTGTTTTACATATCTGCATGTTCTGGGAGCATAAAAGTAGGCAGCCAAATGGAAATTATATCTCCCTTCTTCACCATCCTGCAGTTTGGAACCTGGCAAAGAACACACCAGCAAATAATGATAGGGGAAGAGGTTAGAAGAAAAAGAGTAGAGAGTATCTCTTATCTTTCTCTGAACTAACACAGACTTCACAGAAGAGGAGATAAGATTTTCTACTCTTTTGTGTAGCAGGAATCATCTGAAAGATCCCAGTACTATTTTTATAATTTTTTGTTTGTTTTCTTGATTTTAAATATAACTAAGCGCATTATATAAAATTTATGGTATATGGTTAGGGAAGAGGGAAGAAAATAAATAACTAAAATTTAAAATTACCCTGTATCTTTAATTGCATTATTTACATATACATAAAACTTACATTCTGTTTTCCTTTATAAAAAAATATAGAATAATATTTAAGAGTATAAGATTAAGTCAAAAAAATCTTGGTTGAAATCTTATCTTAGCCATTTAACAGATGCATGCTCTTAGGCAAGTTATTTAATTTTTCTAAGAATTAATTTTTTTATATATAACAGAATAATAATGATTATATCATTAAATTTTGTGATGATTAAAGTGAGATAATAGTTATAAAATACTTATTATAGTTCCTGAAATAAAATATATGACCAAAATTGAAAGTTATAATTATTTACAAATTACAAGAATTGCCTTACATTCTTAAATACAGTTAATTGTTATTGAAATGTCGAATTGTTAAAATAAAATGCATAATAGCTCAGTTAAAGATTTACCATAATATAATTATTTCTATATACTGTAATTTTCTCTAAGACACAATGTCGTTTTTATTTCTTACGTATACATCACTGCATTTTTACTGAATATTTGCTTTGTATAATTTCCAAGGAAGAGAGTTACTGTTTTAAAACTACAGTAGTGTTTTTCATCATTTTTTTCTCAAGACTTTGGATAGGATCCAGAAATTAGGAGAATTTTCCTTAATGCTAGTCTGATGATTTATAAAATCATCATGTTAATATTATATTTAAAATTGTTATTATCATTAACAATATTGTTTATGATTTTTACATCATAGACAAAGTACATCTCCCTCTTAGAAAATATGTATCCTCTAGTGTATCTATGATTTACAGTTTATTCATAGTGATAATAAAATATTCCTTAACATTTTTTGTATATCATGCAAAGAATATGATACTTCTATACATTTGATAACACAATACAATTATTCTCAAAATGTTCATAATTTTTGTCTTTGCACAAATTGTAAATTGCTAGAACCATTGAAATTGCATTTTGAATTCTGTTTGAATTCTATGAGAAGATTGAAAGTTGTATCTCCTAGAAAAATGGTAAATAAATGTATAAATATCTCTATAAACACATTTTAAATTCTAAATAAGGTTTTGGCTCACGAATCACTTTAATAAAGTAACATTAGTGTAATAAGGCTAACCCTAATTTCTGGCTTTCATCAACAGTAATTTCACACTGAAATAGCTTTGCTTTTCTAAGACTATTCTATAGTTATTTTTCTAGTATTTTCTGGTTATTTACAATGGCAAATATGAGGTTGTTTCCTCGGGGTCTCCCATCAAAGGAAGGAGTATAGTTAGCAGACATCCTACAACGGCTGTAGCTTTCATATCCACCACAGCACTCATACTGAGGTATACCCTTCCCAGACTTTGCAAATATTAAGCAGAGTTAGCTACTATATCCTGGACATTTCTATTCAAAGCGCAATTCCTTTAATAGTTATTCCTTGTTTGGGGTTCTTGTTGTCTTACTGAAACATTCTCAGAGCAGCCCCAGAAAGATATCTTTCTACTGACTTTTGCTTTCTTCCAAATCTCCATTCGCAAATGTCATACTTGCATTAGGGTCACTTGAAAATGGTTACTTCTTAATGTCAGAAAAAAAGTGTTAGACATTTGGATTTATGCTTTGGTGCTGATAAGTGAACAACTAAAACTCTAATATTTAACTTATTCATAATTCTATTTGTCCCTCAAATTATTTAAAGTTGTTCTAATCTTGATGTGACTGAGGTTTCATGGTTATTGTAATGTAAGTAGAAACAAATATCTGGTCATTGCTTCAGTATGATTACAAGTGACACTTGTGCACTAAGGTAAATTCTCTACTGTGTAGCCTTCATATTTCTATCTACACGTGCATGTATGTAGTCGCACAATGTGGGTAATACAACTTTTAATATCCAGTTTACAAGTATTATAAAAACTAAAAAATGAGGCATCGGAAAATCTTTATCTTTATTCTTGCTGTGCCACCTGTGTAATCTTTGCTAGGCTGTAATGAAAGGGAGAGAAAAAAAGACACTATAGTCATGTTAATTCATGTTAATGGAAGGGTTGCTGCTTGATTTCATTGAAAAAAATCTTATTTAATATTACCATTTAAAGTCAACAATGTTGTCAACATCTTAAGTCTATTATATTTTATTTAACACCATTTAAATTGTATTATCTCCTAATTCCCTCTAACTTTGTAAACTTTATTTTTAAAAAGTCTCTAACTCTTTTTTTGAAGGGGGAGCCAAATATTTTGGTCAATTTTTAAAAGTATTCCATAAAGAGGAAATAGTAAAGTGAAGTTGTAAAAACAAAATGTTTTAACCAGTTAAAATTATCGACTAATTTATTTTTAGAGATAAGTTTCTGAAAGACTAGGGGCAATACAGAGAGGATGTTTTTAACAGGCCAAAGTATCTCTGTTGAATTTCTGTTCCTAGTAGAATATTAAATAACTAATAGAAATCAGAAGAAGATAAAAACAAATTTCAGCCATTTTTTATATACTTTTTGAAATATGGGTGTAATGAAATACATAGCTCAGATTTTCCTTAAACTAGAGCTATACCAGGTTAACAGAGAATCCTAAACCTGTTTCCTGTACCAGCCTAGTAAAAGAGCAATAGTAAGAGTTTGACTATTGAAGAAGAGGTAAGAACATGATACAGTTCTCTGATGCACAGGCACACAGGAAGAGCCACACCTTAGGAAAGAACATGAACATTGAGCTAAATCCTCCAGAACTCCAGCTTCCAAAATCAGCAAGCTATAATGCTAGATATATTTGAATTCAGTTTTGCACTGAAAATAACCATACCATATGAAACAAAAGCTCTTGAATGACTAATTTAGTCACACCCCCACACATATACTCATATACCACAACCAAGCAGAAGATCGCAGTAGGAATCAACAGAATGAGGAGGGAACACATTAGTTTCATAGATAAAATCAATAAAACCAAAACCTGAGTCTTTGAAAAAAAAATCAGAAAAATCAGAGAAAACTAGAGAGTAGGCACAAATAACCATATTAGAAATTAAAAGGCAGTGGGGACTTCTACAGGTCCTTTGACACTAAAAGAAAAATAAGGAAATATAGCATGAGAAAACATGAAATGTTTTAAGCATAAATTTAACAAAATATGTGCAAGGTCTGTGTGTTAATAGCATATAAAGCACTGATAAGAAGAATTAAAGAACACATACATAAACTGTGAGATACACTATTTCAATGGATTAAAATTCTCAATTAAAATGGGAAGTTTCCTAAAATCAATTCATTAATTTTACTAAATCTCAGTAAAAACTCAGAGCCCTTTTTTTTTTTGTAATGCAAGCTGATCTCAGAATATATATGGAAAGGCATAAGAACTAAATTAGTCAACACAATTTTGAAATAGAAGAAAACATTCAGAAGGACTCTCATTACTTAATTTTAAGGCTTGCCAAAAACTGTCATTAACAACATAACAGGGTATTGACAAAAGGTAGGGCACAACAATCGATAGAAGAGAAATTACAATCCAAAAAAATACTCCTACACATATAATCAACTGATTTTCAAAGAAATTGTGAAGTTAATTAAATGGAGAAAATACAGACTTTCAATGAGTTATGCTGAAACATTCTGACATCATATGAAAAAAAGTAAACTTTAGCAAATCCTTTAAATCAAACAAAAACAACACAAAAGTGATTATAAAAAGATTATAAACCTAAGTGTGAACATAATGCTATAAATCTTTTACAGGAAAAGACAGAAAACATTTGACTTTGGCTTAGACAAAGATTTTTTCATACAACTCAAAACATGTAATTTAAAAATAAAAAGTTGGACTATAAGAAAATAAGAAAATTCAGCTCTTCGAAAGAATCAAATAATAAAATAAATGGACAAGCCACAGACAGAAAGAAAATATTTTCAAAACACACAGTTGATGAAAGACTTAAAGAATATGTAAAGAACTTGGAAAACACAATTTAAAAATTTGAACAGATACTTAAAGAAAGATATATGAATAGCAAATAAGAGATGCTGCTGTCTATGCCCACAGTTCAAGTTCTATAGAATGATGTTTTCCTTTGTTTCATTGATTCTTTTTCCTTTTAAAAGAGGACATTGTTTGCACAGAAAATCAGATTACTCATCATAGATTTTATGGATTTTCAGTACTCTTGAATTGTAAAAAAATATATAAAGATAAGAAAATATTTATTAGTAGTACTATAATTTCTTGGGTTTATGTGAAAGAAGTCTTCTTAAAAATATAAACGAAATAAAATGTATTATTTTTTCAGCAAATACATTTCTTTATTTAAAAAAATCAATGTCAATTAATTTTGGTTTAAACAGAGCTAATAGTGTGGTCTAGACATATTGTGACTCTGGCAGGACTTCAACGAGAGACAAGGATTCATGAATGTTAATAGTGGGTCTAAAACAGATTCTTCTCCCTCTTTCAGAAACTGATAACAAGGATGGCAATCAAGTCAAGACTTAGGTAATGAGTTCGCATGTTAGAATCAATAGTGAACCACTAACTCTGAGGAAGTAAATTTTTTAAAAACTCAATAAACTTGAATGCATGAAAACAGCTGTGAAATATTTTCTGAAAAATCTAAACCTAGTCAAATTGACATTGGACTTCTGAATAAAACAAAATTGAAAAGGTTTTATTTGCATCCATTACCATGTTCAAGAAAAGAAGATGATAATTCTGTAATAAATTTACTATTTAGTCACATAAATTCTGTAATAAATCCTCCTTTTTTAAGAATATTTTGATTGTATAGGAAGGCAGCTATGCTTACCACTATACCACCAACACTGCACTTTTTATTGTACAGAAATATCTATAGCCAAAATAATAATAATTGTGATTATAATTAAATAAATGATAACATTTTAAAGTAATTATTAGATCTAACCATAACAACTAAATATCAGAAATAATAACTCAATCTTGTATGATATATAAAATATAAAATTAAATACTATGTATTCAAAACTTATGTACATTTCTAAAAATATGAAATATTGTTAATTACAGAGTTTAACTTTTAATATAAAATTTTAGATTATTGACTGTATATCTTTTGTAACTAAAGTTTTATTTAGAAATTTAGATCAAAAGAAATGCTAATGTATCATAGCATTCAAATTATTTTATTTGAATAATCAGAGGTCATTATGAATAAGATTTTTCAAATTTAGGTCATACATTACTGGGTATTCAGAGCACAATTCTACTTTTAAAGTATAGCAAATAGAAATGAAATTATTTCTCCTACAGAAAACATTTTTGTATATTGCATTAGTACATCTCTTGCATTGATATGTATATTTTAAATTTTTGTAATTTTTCTGATTATATGTGCTAAACTTTTGTGTTATTTATTATATGGTCTAGAAAAAATCTACTTAGCATCACTTATTCCTTTATCTTATTAACTGTTTGTTCATTTTGAAAATTGCTGAGCATAGTTCATTTTGAACTATGCTTGTGAGATTATATTAGACCCTGTGTAAAAGTAAGAAAAAACATAGTCCCTGCCATTGAATAGCTTGCTGTCTAGAGAGAGAAGAGAAAACTTTTTTTTTAATTATACAACGTGAAGAGGTTTTTTGGAGTAATGAATGTTCAGCATCCAAATATTTGAATAATGTATTATACTTAAGCTATTCACTGAAAAATAAAAATAAAAATGACATTACTCAAAGAGTAAATCCATCTAAATGGTATTTCAATGGTAGTAAGAACTGAACTTTAAATTTAGAATAAAGACTAAATGAAATTATGGTAAATAGTAATATTGCAAAACTAAAAGTAATTTGTAATATTATAAATTTCTAAATTACTAGAATGGTAACAAGTAAAAGAAAAATATAAATTCTTCACAAAAAAAATTGAGAGAATGAGGGAGCATTAAAATTATAAACGAAATAACACTATTTGACTGAATGTTTATTCATACTTGTGATAAACACAATTAAGTTAAAAAATTAAACTTGTCTCTTAAATAATCCATGGATTGAAGAGGAACTAAAAATTGGTATTTAAAAATACATAAAAAACAATAATGATAAAACAACTACATATTAGAACTTATGAAGTCAAGCTAAACCATTGAAAGGAATATTCATAATTTAAAATCCTCACTTTAGCAAGCAAGAACTTAAGATAAAAGGATGAAAAAGTAAAGGTATATGTCAATATCTTTCACCATGTTAATATATCAAAGTGAAAATTAGTCATATGAGCACATCCAAGAAATTATTGCGGACTTTAAGACCATTTAGTTGTTAAATTTTTCCCCATCTTTTTATATTGTGGGTTTTTTTTGTTACATTGTACAATTCGATGTTTTATTTTTTTCAGTTATAGTTGGCATACAATAACATATTAGTTTTAGTTGTACAGCATAGTGATTAAAAGTCTGTATAACTCATTTAGTGGTCAACCCACTAGATCTAGTACCTCTCTTCCTCTTGATTATTTTTTATTATTTTCCTGATGCTACAGTTTATATCTCCATGATTATTTTGTATCTATCCATTTGTAACTCTTAATTCCTTTACCCGTTTTCACCACCTACATAATTCCCCATCCTGTCTAGTAGCTCTCAAAATATTTTCTGTATCTGTGAGTTTTTCCATTTTAGTTGTTATTTATTTTGTTCTTTAGATTCCACATGTAAATGAAAACATGTGATATTTGTCTTTCTCTATCTGATTTACTTCATTAAGCTCAATACCCTCTAGGTCCATCAAAGTAATATCTTCTTTCATCCCTTTCCTTTAAGTCTGTGTGTGTCTTTTCATCTGAAGTGAGTCTCTTGTAGGCAGCATATGTAGGGTTATTATTTTCTTACCAATTTAGCTTCTCTATCTTTTGGTTGTAGCACATAATTCTTTTCCACTTGAAGTACTTGTTGATAGGAATGTAGTTATTACCATACTTTATCCATGTCTTTGATAAGTTTTTTTTTTTCAAAGAAATTTCTCCAATAATTTCTGTAATACTGACTTAGTGTCGAAGAATTCCTTTAGCTTATTTTCATGTAGAAAGCATTTTATCTGTTCTTCAACTTTAAACAATGGTTTTGCTGGATAAGGTGTTCTAGGTTGTAGATTCTGGGTTTTCATCACTTCGAATATTTTGTGTCAAGCCCTTCTGTTCTGCATAGTCTCTTCTGAGAAATCATCTGCCATTCTTATGGGTGATCCCTTGAAGGTAACTAATTGCTTTTCTCTTGCTGCTTTCAAGATTCTTTCTTTGTAGTTAACTTTTTGTATTTTAATTATGATGTGTCTTGGGGTGGGCCTCTTTGGGTTCATTTCTTTTTGAGACTCTCTAAGCTTCTTGGGGTCTATTTCCTTCACCAGGTTAGAGAAGTTTTCCATAATTATTTCTTCAAAGATATATTCAAATTCTTGTTCTCCCTCTTCAGGTACCCTTATGACATAGATGTCATTACCTTTAATTTTGTCTCATAAGCTCTTTAAATTATTAATATATTCTTGGTCACTTTTTTCTTGCTGTTCTGATCAGGTGTCCTTTGCTTCCCCGTCTTCTAGATTGGTGGTTCGATCCTCTGTTTCATCCACTCATTGATTCCCTCTAATATACTCATCTCAGATAATGTGTTCTTCATTTCTGACTGGTTCCATTTTATAATTTTCATTTCCATTTTTATGTTTTTTTACCGCCTTGTTAAAGTTCTCACTGAGTTCATCTACACTTCCCCTAAGTTTACTGAGCATCTTTATAACCGGTGTTTTGACTGCATCTGTTAGATTGCTTAACTCCATTATTCCTGGAACTCTGTTCTGTTCTTTCACATATGGGACCTACTTCTTTGTCTCCCCATTTTGGCTGCCTTTATGTGTCTGTTTCTATGTACTAAGCAAAGTTCCTAAGTCTCCCTGTCTTATTAGTGTGGCTTTGCATGGTATATGTCCAGTGGCACAGAGGGGTCCAGCTGCAAGCCAAGTTTAGCTCCAGCTTGTGCCTCCCCAGGGACCACCTGTTAAGATGCAGCAAGCAATCCACAGATGCTATGTTTATATTTGCCTCAAGAGGCCACATCAGAAACCGGGGGGCCAGCTGCCACCAATGTAATTCTTGGCACTGCCCAGCAATGGGCATAGGACTTGCCAAAGACACAACTGGATGTGACTTGGGTAGGGCCACAATCTGAAGGAGGTAGAGTTTCAGTGAATCCTCAGGGCAGAGTGACCTGTGTTATCCAGTTTGATGACGTCTAATCTATGGCGGCGCTGAGTTTGCGCACTGGAAGCGAGAATACTCAACAGAGAAACAATAGATACTGCCAGTACTTCTGCCCAGGAGGAAGCCTTGCCTTCAGCCTTCATTCAGAAAACTCAGCGTCCCCCTGTAAGTCGCTTGTGCATTCCTGAGCAGCTGACCCGGTGCTGGTGCTCAGAGGCAGCAGGTTTCTCACCCAAAAGTTGAATTGTGGATTCAGACCCTTTAAGAGGAATGTCTGTAGCTCCTTGCTGCCTCTGCCACAGCCTCTATCCCACTCAGCAGCTCGGGACTGGGCAGCCTCACTTCTTTGTCCCCTCTTACCTCCTATCATTGCAGGGTGATTTGTTATTTCTCTCCCTAGTTGTAGGCCTTCTATTCATCTAGACCCCACATGACTGTTTCTCTGTTGCTCAATTTTTAAATTAGGATTTATTAGGAATTAATTTTAAATTAGGATTTATTCTCTTATTATTTTTTAAGTTTTCTATTTTGAATTTTTAAAATTCATTTTGTTTCATTCAAGTATCTCAATATATTCTTTCAGGAATATGTTGGTGGTTAATGAACTTACTTAATTTTTGAAAATATAAAAATATTTTTATCTTGTTAATTCATTCAAATTATTTATTATAGAATTATAAGATCAACTTAATTTTCCCCAAAACTTTTGTAGGCACTGCTCTGTTGTCATAAAAATTGGTTTCAATACCTAAAAATGACTAATATGTGTTTAATTTTAACCATTTATAGATCATATGTTTACTTTTAAAATTTTAATCTTGGTAATATTATGTGAAAAAACACAACACTGATGATTAAGAATTAAAAAATAATTTAGAAGAGTTGATCTCATCATGTAAAACATTTTAGATATTCCATAACCAATTAATTTTAGAAATAATTTTCTTTTAATATATGTAAAACTTAATATATTTTAATTTACAATTTATGTCTAACCATCATAATTTTTTCAAAAGTAGGAAATAAAATTTTAAAGTAAAAAAAATAATTCTGTCATTTTAAGAAGCATAATGTCAACAAAAACAAAAAGCAAACTGGCATTGCTAACAAAATATTCAAGACTATACAGAGAATAAAGACTGTTAATTGGGTAAAATAAAATAAAATAAGCATAATGTCTTTGTTCTTATTGGCATATAAAATAGTGATGAATCATTGATTCAATGAAATACTATATTTAAAGTAAATGTCATGGTAATAAACAGGCATATTTAAAAATATGATATAATGCTTTGAATTTTGCAATTAGAGTGTGTTTTATTTATTAAGTAGTAATTGCTTGGCTCATATGCAAAGCTATATTGATATGTCTGATCTTGAAGGCTTTTAACTACTGTACTCAAACCATGTCAAAAGGAGCAAGTTATTTCAAGTGAATTTCAGTTTAGTGCTAATTTTTACATAACCTGCTTACATTAATAAAATCATTAACCTCTTTATATTATTCAGAAGTCTCTATCACTACACCACAGAATTAAATAGATGAATTAGAACACTAAATATTTATTTTGTGTGAGAGTAATGTTTTGAATGTGTATGAGGGGAGATTGCAGTTTAAAAATGCCTTATTTTGCTTCTCATCTAAAAGTCCATTTGAACTTGGCCTGACAAAACATCAAATTTAATTAAATCTTAAGAGAACTCTATTTACCCTGCAAATAGGTAAAGTATTTATTCTAAAGAATTTTATTTCTTCTCAGTTGGCCAATCATTATTCTTCCTCAGTCATTCTTAGGCTACCTCTGCCTCTTTTTGAGGAAAAATTGAAAGTCTGCTGGAATTATATACATTGGGGCAGAAAAAATGACCATGGGTAAGTGGTCTTAGGTGCAAACAGGTGTTGACACTGCAAGTGGTAAAGCACCAGTTTTGATACAGGAAGAATCTTTAAGTCTCCTTTTCCAATTACTTTCAGATTGTTGTCAAGAGAAACCAGATTGGCCTCAATCTTTCTGCAGGATCCTGAACCTGACACTAAAAATTAAATAACAGTAGAGGCCAGGCCCTGCTTTATAATCAATTTTAGGAATTATTAACAACAGTGAAGTGTGCCTTAACAGCAAAATTTAAATGTTCCAAAACGGGGTCTGATGGTCAATAATCATTTAAGCCTGGTAAGCTAGTGTATTGTGTTAGATAAACTCGTCAATAGAAAAAGTGTTAAGTCTAAGAGGCAATTCCAGATGTCATTCATAAGGAACTCTCTATGAATCAGGGTGTCTTTCTCAAAAGTATAAATTGTCTTCAAGTTTTCCTGTTATAAGTAAATATTTTCTGACATCATTGCTTATAGCAAGGACAATTACTACATTGCCAGCATCCATACGAAAGAGGAGGTTTGGAATAAGTGCATACTCTTGTATACATCCAGAAGATAATAATTTCTTTTATTCTCTCAAGCTGCAAAATATCTATCTACCTTATGACTGGGTATCTGGGTACCTTCCTTTACCCAGGCTGATAATAGGGCCTTGTTTTTGTCTTCATTAACTTTATTTTAGGCAAAAATCCTAGAGTGACACAGACATCTGTTGTTCCTGTTAGCTTCCTTTTCACTTCAGAGTCTATCCTCCTCCCCTATCTAGCAGCATCCAATCTCTTTCCCATAACTGTTTCGTTCTCAATAGAAGCTTAGTACTGAACAGGATTTGACTGATAATTTTTTAAACAAACATTATCTCATCTTTTTGGCTTCTTCGGAGGGACAGATATTTATGTTCTGTCATTGTTTCAGCTTCCACTCCCATCATTTTAAAAAAAATTCTGTGTTGCTTTTATTTTATAAAAAAGCAAATTTCAAATATAAATTAAACTAAGATGAATATAAAGTATGCCTGGTGATCCTATTTATAGATACATGGTGAGTGTTCATTTGCCCTAAAATTTCAGGAAGGGCACTTCAGATGAATTTGTGTTTGCATGTTTCAGTGCCAGAGCATAAGAACAAACCCTGACATTCATTGTCAGATATTCTTTAGCTACCAGAGCATCCAATCTCTGCAGCAATTACCATATATTTGACCCCTTTACCCTTTTCTACCTTTCCCCCACTTTCCTTTCCCCCTGGTAACCATGAAAGAAAATTTAACTTTGGATGGTGAACACACATGACATATTAAATTTTATACCTGAAACCTGTATAATTGTATTAACCAATGTCATGCCAATAAATTTAATTAAAAAAAAAATTCTGCAGCAAGTTGCTCTTTGGTAAAGAAATTACTTCCACGAATTCTCTATCCCCTGAATTTGGCTTAAGTCTTACATTTTCAGCATCATCAGCATTAATAGTTACTGTCATGATGTGTATGGTCTAATTTGACAAAACTGGACCTATATATACAACGGAGAATATTGAGCAACATTATCTGTACAGTTTTTTCTTCCTCAAGCTCTCAAAGAGAGTCTGGGCTTTTATTTTCAATTAGTCTTCACAGTCCTCTGGCAAGAAGCTCACATCCAAAATGTGATGTGAAGGGGAAAGTACTCCTTTGGGAAGGAGAATGAAAGAAGAAGGACAAGTCTGAGGCAGCGGTCTCAGGAGATACACTTGCCATACAGCACTGCTGACCCATTTTAGACTTCTCCTGAATTTTAAGATAATAATTTGTGTTGTTTTAAGCCACTGAGTTTATGATAGTTTGTTAGAGCAGAAATAAAAAACTAATACAAATGGGAAAAGACATCCTAAAAAGAAGAATCTACAAAACACAGAGACTTGGGGCCTGACCTTTTCAGAGAAGGAAGGTAGGTTTGGAGTGTTTTGAGTCTATAGTCAGGTAGAAGAAGTGCATGTGAAGAGATTTCCATCAGTTGAAACAAGTAAGGTTGTCTTAAAGCCAGATGAAGCCAGACAAAGGTCGTCTGCATTTTAAAGTAGTTTCTTTTTTTAAAATAATTCTGACAGTAATGAGCTGGAAACACTGGAAGTATAAGACCAAGAGGATTTTTATATTCTATATAATTTGACTATATTCTAGCCATATCAGCCTTTCACAAATGCTTAAATTAGATGAGTACGAGAGGATAGGTTTAGTTAATAATATTTTCTACCATGCTTTTTTCTTTGCTTATAATGATTCCTCATTTCCTCTTCTTTCATATAAAATTGAGCACACAAAGTCATTATAATAAGTGTAGCAGTACACTATAATTTCTTCTAGGGAGCTCACCATACGGCACCTGTCTCTTTGTTATTTAATTTAACTTGATCTGTTAAAAATCAGGCTTGTAAAAGCTCATGTGTCATACTCATTAAAGTGTCTTATTGTTTAAAGAATCTAAACCCCAAAAAACATACATCCCTTTGATGAAACAAGAAATATTTTAATGCTGTACAGCTAAAAATAAAAATACAATAAGTGTACAAAAACAAAAATTAAATGCATTTAAAAATTGTATTGCAGATGATTTTTCCTACTCAAATTTTTGCTTTAATAACTCATTTGTCTGGGAAAATATAACTGGTTTTTGACAAATGCAATTAGATATTTAGATAAATTCAACTTGATATTTAGTTTGCCTATCTACAATAATAAACAATTTAAAAAATAACTCTCAATCCAAAGTATATGAAAATAAAGACAGACACTCATCACCATTAATAAAAAGTGCACATTAACACAATCTTGAGATATTTTATGCTAACACAAAAAAATTCAATAAGTATCTAATTTTAGGATGTTGTGGTGATATTAGTATAGGTATTTGCAAGAAGAATTTACAAACTGTGCAGAATTTTTGTACAACAAAATAGCATAATATAGCAAGATGCATGTTTGTTATTATTGATATAATGAACTATTTTTATAATAATACTTTAACAAATTAAGTTCTTTTCTATTTTTAACGATTTAGTTCAACTAATATAAGGAATATATTGTCGAAAAGATGTTTCTTTAAAGTATATTAAATAAAATTTAAAAATTAGAATAAACTTTAGAGTATTATAAATCACCACACATAAATATCATGAACTATGATACACACATGAGATATAATCATTATGAAAAACATATAGGTAATAAAAGTGGCTTAATATAGGAAAGGTGGAAATATCAGAATACTATGAACACTATGATAACAAAACTGTATGTGTAGATTCCATTATGTCAAATAAAATAAAATCAGTGTGATAGAATGTTTTTCTTTACATTTCAGGAAGAAAATATTTTTTTAAAGTTAATGAAATTTTATTTACAGCTAAAGGAGTAATTATCTTTACTGACAATATAAAATCCAGATTATTTTTAAAATTCTGGTTTAAAAAGAGAGAAAAAATTTTCATCTTTAATTATCTAAACATCTTAATGTGCAGGTTTTGTTTGTTTATTTGTTTGTTTGTTTTAAAATTTAGCTTTAAAAGTAGGAACAGCTATATTGGAACAATATTCTAACTTTCTCTTTTATAAAATAAATGACTACTCCTATGTGTAGGTATAGTATTACCCTGGTCATATAATCTGCTTTATAATATTCAAAGATGATTTCTCTTTCTGTTAGTAGTCTTGTATACTTAATTCATACTGTGGAAGTCTAAAGAAAATTCAATGGAGAGTTCTCGGAACCCCCAGAATACCTGACATTTTAGCTGGGGTCACAGTGAAATTTGTGTAATCTGAGGAGGTTTAATTTCCATTCAGCAACTCTGTTTTTCTAAACATCAATTATTTATAATAATAATTTCTCTTTGTTTATCGTTTAAATGCTATAAATTCCACTTCTATTCCTATTAAACTGGCTAAAAAAATTATAATATGCTAAAAATATTGTATTGATAAGAAACACAAATGTTTTATATCTGGTTTTGATATTCAGGATTAGTCTTTTATTATGATATATATAATTAAAATTTGCTAAAGATTCTTTTTAACATTTTTATTTTTTTCAATTACAGTTGGCACACAATATTATATTAGTTTCAGGTGTGCAGCATAGTAATTACACACTTACATAAATTACGAAGTGATGACCCAGATAAATCTAGTACCCATCTGATACCATATATAGTTGTTACAATATTATTGACTATATTTCTTTATATTTACATGACTATTTTGTAACTATCAATTTGTGCTTTTTGATCCCTTCTCTTTTTTCACCTAATCCTCTCAAAATCCTTTCCAATCTGGCAACCATTATATTTAGATACAGACTCTGTATCTATGAGTCTGTTTCTGTTTTGTCTATTTTGTTTCTTAGATTCCATATGTAAATGAAATCATATAACATTTGTTTTTCTCTGTCTGTCTTACTCCACTAAGCATAATACTCTCTAGATCAAGTCATGTTGTTGCAGATAGCAAGATTTCATTCTTGTTTTCGGATTGAATAAATTACATGAATGTACCAGCTCTTTTTTATCCATTCATTTATTGATGGGTATCCAGGTTGCCACCATATCTTGACTATTGTAAATAATGCTGCAATAAACGCATGTACTCACATGTCTCCATTAAATAATGTTTTAGGTTTCTTTGGATAAATGCTCAGAAGTGGGATAACTAGATTCTTTTTTGTTTTCTGTTATAGGCTTTGTTTTAAAGTCTATTTTGTCTGGTGTAAGTATTACTATCCCAGCTTTTTGTTTATTTTCATTTTCATAAATATTTTTCCATCCCTTTACTTTCAGTCTGTGTGTGTCTTTTGATCTGAAGTGAGTATCTTGTAGACAGTATATGGAAGGGTCTTGTTTTCTTATCCATTCAGCCATCCTGTCTTTTGATTGAAGAATTTAATTTATTTATATTTAAAGTAATTGGTGATAGATATGTAGCTATTACCATTTTATTATTTATATTTTCAATCTATTTTCCTTTTGCTTCTTAAAATTTTCCTCTAACATTTTTTGTTATACTGGTTTGATGGTGATGAAGTTTTTTTCTTGTCTGAGAAACTCTTATCTGTTTTTTTAATTTTAAGTGATAGCTTTGCTGGGTAAGTATAGTAGTCTTAGTTATACGTCCTTGCTTTTCATCACTCTGAATATTTCCTCCCAATCCCTCTGGCTTGCAAAGTTTCTGTTGGGAAATCAGTTGACAGTCTTATAGAAGCTACCTTGTAGATAATTAACTGCTTTTCTCTTGCTGTTTTTTGTTTTTAACTTTTGACACTTTAATTATGATGAGTCTTGGTGTGGCCTCTTTGAGTTCACCTTGTTTGGAACTCTCTGCACTTCCTAGGCTTTTAAGTCTATTTCCTTCACCAGATTAGGAAAGTTTCTTGTCATTATTTCTTCAAATAGTTTTTCAATTCCTTTTTCTCTCTTCTCCTTCTAGTAACCTTATGATGTCAATGTCGGTATGTTTGATATTGTCCCAGAGGCCTTTAAACTATCCTGACTTTTTTGGATTCTTTTTTACTTGTTGCTTTTCTGATTGGGTATTTTCTGCTACCTTATCTTCTAAGTCACTGCTTCGATCCTTTGCTTTGTTTAATCTACTGTCGATTCATCTAAGTCTTCATTTTATTTATTGTATTCCTCATTTTGACTTTTAAAAATCTTTTCTATCTTCATTTTTATGTTTTCTGTCTCTGTTAAAATTCTCATTGAGTTTATCTATTTCTTCCCTAAGTTCCTTGAGCACCCTTATAACCAAGGTTTTGAATTCTGCATCTGGTAGATTGCTTGTCTTCATTTTGTTTAGTTCTTTTTCTGAAACTTTGTTCTGTTCTTTTATTTGGGTCATGTTTCTTTGTTTCCCTTTTTGGCTACCTCCGTGTGTGTGTGTGTGTGTGTGTGTGTGTGTGTGTTTCTATGGCCTTATATAGTAAGTGTTCTGTGGGGCCCAGGGGGCTCAGTCTTCCCTGGCCATTTGAGTTAGGTGCTTCAGGTGTATTTCTTGTATGGGTGGTGTGTGCCCTCCTGTTGTAGTTGAACCTTGGTTGCTGTTTGCACTTCAACAAGACTGACTCTCAGATTCATTAGTTGGGACTGGCCAGGGACTATATGGAGGAGATCTTGAGCAGGGGCTGACCCTATGGAGTAAGATTCACTTCAGCAGTATCTTTCCATCTGTTCTTTGGATGTGTTGTCTACAGGTTTGGCCCCACGTGGTACTTTGGCTAGGTGGAAGTCTGCTACCAGGAGTACTGGACCTGGGGTCTCCTAGGAGGGGCCCTGCTGCAGCCACAGTCTGTGCCCTGCCTAGAGCCACCTGGCATGATCCACCAGGCATTTCTCAGAAGACTGTCACCCACACTGGGCTTGGAGGTAACTCAAGAGACCAAGCTGTGACCCAAGGCCAGTTACTACTAGCTCCACATTTGGAACTGCTCAGCAAGAAACACAGGGCACATGAAGGCCAGATGCTACTTTTGAGGGGTATGTGAACCTAGAGATTTTAGAAAAATCCACAGTGTGAGCCAAGACAAACTGTATGTATGGAAAAACCACTGAAAGGGGCATTGGTAAGCTGGCAAGTGGCAGGGCAGGGTCTCAGGGAACCAGTGCGGGGCAACCAGTGTTAGCAAAGTTGGTGAAGACTCAAATATGGTAGCCAACTGAGTCTGCATGCTGGGTTGAGGGAAAGCTTCACAAAGGAACAGTGGCCTCTATCAACACTTCTGTCTGGGAGAAAGCTGTCTCTCCAGCACTTGCCCTAAAGTTGGACAATTTAGTTTCTCCCCATATGTTCCTTGGTGCCTTTTGAGCTGTTGCCCCAGCTCTGGAGCTTAGAGCAAGTGAGTCCATCAGTGAGTAAGTCCTCACATAGGCACTTTAAGAAGAATGCCTGGAACTCCTATAGCCCTCCATTTCACTCAGACACAATCTCTGCTGATTTTCATATCCACATTATGTGAAGACTTCTCTTCTTGGCACTGGAACCCTTGGCTGGGGAGCTTGGTATGAAGCTGGGGGCCCTCACTCTTCTGGGGGGACCTCCACAACCTAGAATTTCTCCTGATTCTCAACTGCCACATGTAGGTTTGGGATGAGTCTGTACCATGCTTCTGCCTCTCCTATCAGTGTTGAGGTGGCTTCTTCTATGTTTTAAATTGTAAGGCTTCTGTTCAGCTAGACCTCAGGTAGTTTTCAATGATGGTTGTTCCATAATTTAGTTGTACTTTTGATGGGGTCCTGAGAGGAGGCAAGCATACAGTTTACGTACTCTGCCATCTTGACCTCAATTGTTTATTTATTTATTTATTTATTTATTTATTTATTTATGTATTTATTTGCCAAAAATTTTGTTAAATATTCTTTATCTTATAGAAGCAGTTTTTATAGCCCAATTTTACTTAAATTTTCATTGAAAATATTTGCTCTAATTTATTAAATATTTTAGAACATAAATTATAAGTATTTATAACATAATTCTGATTAATTTATGTCAATAAGATTACTGGAATTCAATTTTCTCTTAGTTTACTCATTTTTTTTGTCTTTAAATTTATAACTAAAATTTTTTCATATATTTTTACATACTACATTTGTCAAGCTGTGATTTTACCCTAATGATAGATTGATTTTTTTTTTTCTGGGCTAGGTGAGCTGTAAAATTTCTTTAATTGAGCATTTTGGTTCTATGAAACTTAATTTAAACTCCTCCCAAATCATATGGACCTTGCACTTTATTTACTTATGGGTATTTCTAAAAGCCTTTCTGATAGAGAATGTTTATTATATGTTCTATATGTTCAACTTATTTTTGCATCAACATAGCCATTTCTTAAACATTAACCATTTTCTCTAAATTTCTAAATGTTACTATAGTCCTTTTAGTCTTTGTTCTGTTTTGATTATACTTTCTTCTCTCAGTCTTTATTTTGGTTTAATTATTTCTCACTTATTAGGTATTTGTCTAATTTATTTATTAGAACATTGTTTTACTTGGCCTTTAAACTTTTTAAAAAATTCATTAATTTTAGTGTTTAGCTTAATTTAGTATTTGTGTCCTAATATTATATTTTACATATTGAGCTTAGTTTATTACATCATTTTAATAAGAAAAAGTTTAAATCTATATTTACATTCCCTAGATTGTGTAAGAAGTGTTATTCTTTCTATAATTTCTGGAAATTTGCTTATTTCAAGTTTATCTTTTTCCTTGACCAAGGCATTCATTAGAAGTCTGCTTTGCCTCAGCATCTATATACTCAATCCCTCTTCTCCTGAAAATCTTTTCTTAGTTGACACTTCCTAGTGAAGCTTTCCGTGACTACACAACCCCTCCACTCTGTGCACCATAACTTTTTCCTTTTCTTTGTTTTTCTCCATAACACTTATCAGTAGTCACAATATTACATATTTTAATTTTTTTATGGTCTATTAATTCCTACTAATAAAAAATAAGCTCCAAGAGGGCAAATATATTTATTAATTTTTTTCTTGCTCTATCTTTACATTTCAAAATGCTTTCTTGCTCAAAGTAAACACATAATATATATCTTTGAGTTAATAAGTGACTGAATGAATGTATTTTTATATGGCAAATGTTTCTTGTTTATTTGCATGCTGTTATCTTGCCTCCCAATTTCTGTTAAAAGGAACTCAATATTAGTTTTATTACTGTTGACTGTGAGAATCTGCAGAAGAAACCATGAGGAACTCAGTTCTCCAAGTCCTTGAGAAAAGTTTATATTGTAGGATCTGTTGTTTGCAACGCTTGATGAAACTAGATGCAGATTTAAAACGATTTTAAATCAATAATAGAGTCCAGTAATGAAGACTTCATGTCCTCTGATTTCCCAAGGGTAGCAGCTAGATCCACAAGTGAAGAGAAGGTCTATCTTGGCACAGTTGTTGCATACAATAATGGAATAATCAGATTCTTTAATTGATTCCACCAGTAGAGAAGAAAGTTTGTGGCATTAGGTTAAGGAATATCTATCTCTGCTTAACCTTGTGAAGGGATGGCCCCCTCAATACTCCTCATAAGAGATATTCTAACTTGTAAAGAAATTGTGGCAAATGTCCTATATACACTGCATATCTTTCTATTTTTCCTCTGGTAATAAATCTACCCCCTATAAATAAACATTCATATACTAACTTTTTTGTATGTTAAGTAGCCTCACATTCTTTGAAACCAAGTCCATATAAATTTACAAGCTCGTTAAGGAGCTAGAATAGTTTAGAAGAAAGATAGACAGATGAACATGTAATTGATGTTTTGATAAAACTGAAATAATAAAAAGAAAATAATTTTGTAGAACTTAAAATTTTTAATTTCTTAATTTAATTTCTTAATGTAATTTTGTAATAGAAGATAAGACTTAGAAAGGTGAATAGAGATATTATTTCATAGAAATAGTTTTTAAAAATGCAATGCAGTAAAAATGACTAATAAAATTATATAAGACAAAGAGAAAAGATTATAAAGGTTTAAATAGAATAAAAAAGAATGGATGGTATAGAAGGTGAGAGCTACGGGAAGAGAGAATTAGGACAGACTCCTAACAGTGAGAAATATTTTCCCATTATTCACAATATATTTAAGTTCTTGCTTGACCTAAGAATGCACAAAAATATTTCAGAATTACCAACCTGAATTCTACAAAATAACTGTATGAACTAGAGATTAATATTTTTTTAAAGTTGCTTGTGTTTAACTTGAGGATATATAGTCCAAAAATAGTGCTCAAGATTTACTTAGGTTAGTTCTTTCTCCCTCTTCAGGGTGGTTATATCATTTATGCAAATTCAGTGTGGTCCATCTTCTGTTTAAATTCCAATTTATGTTATCTGTTTTTACTGATATTTCTCTCTCTCTCTCTCTCTCTCTCTCTCTCTCTCTCTCTCTCTCTCTCTGTCTCTTTTTTCTATCTTTCTTTCTCAATCCTCACTCCCCCTCTTGGGAACTGTTCGATTTTAGCTGGCGGGCTCCGGCATAGAACCACACTGTACTGTATTTTTTAACTATGTTTCCATCCACCTATTTATAAGTAACCAATTCTATGCAAAAGTTTTGTACTCCCATTTTTCTTTTAGAGAAGAGACACAAATATATTTTCATATTCCCTCACCCATTATTTTTAATTCAACATAGATCATATGTTTTTTAAACTTTTTTTTACTTAAAATGTTCCAAAATCAAACTATATTAGTTTGAAAAAGATGTTTATTATTTTTACAGCTGCATAGTACACCATTGCTTATATATAGAATACATTACTGATTTAACACATCTATTTTTGGACATTAGCTAATTTCCCATAGTTTTTCAATTATAATTACTTAATTTTTCATAGTTTTTTTTAATTTCAAGTAGTAAGAGTGTACCTTCTCATTAATTTGTGAAAGAGAGATTATTGGGTCAAAAAGCAATATGCAGTAGATTTGATGAATGTTACCAAATTCCCTTCTTTAGGGTTGTGCAAAAAAACATTTCTCAGCAATTTATACATGTCTTTTTTTATATAATCTCACCACAGAATGAACTGTAATATCTCTACCCTATCTACTATCTATCTATCATCTATCTATCTATCTATCTATCTATCATCTATATTTATCATCTGTCATTTATCTATCCACCTACCCATGTCATTTCTTTAAGTTTTATCAGTCTTATAAGCAAAAAATAATATCAGTATAGTTTGTATTTATATTTCCCTAATTATATGTAAAGTTTAACAACTTTTCATATAATTTAAGGAACTTTTTATAATTTTTATATATTCTACTTGTTTTGGACCATTTTTTATAGAATATACTTTTGTATTTTGTTTTATTTTATTTTTTAATTGTAGTGTATTTTATCTATTTATAATTAATTAATTAACTAATTAATTAATTTAATATTATTATATATTAGTTGTAGGTGTACAACATAGTGGTCAGACATTTATGTAATTTACAAAGTGATCCTCCCAATTATTCTAGTACCTTCCTGGCACTATACATGTTTATTATAATATTATTGACTATATTTTCTGTGTTGTACTTTATATTGCTATGACTATTTTGTAACTACCAATTTGAACTTAATTCCTTTACCTTTATCATGTAGTCCTCTCACATCTGGCAACTTTGGTTCTGTTCCCTGTATCTATGAGTTTGTTTCTGTTTTGTTTATTTTGTTCTGAAGATTCCACATAGAAGTGAGATAATATGGTATTTGTCTTTCTTTGTCTAACTTATTTCACTTAGCATAATACCCCACAGGTTTATTCCAGTTGTCTCAAATGGTAAAATTTCATTTTTTTTATGGCCAAGTGATATTTCGTTGTATATATTGTACCACTTCTTTATTCAGTCATCTATTGATGAGCACTTAGGTTGCTTCCATATCTTGGCTATTTTATATAATTCTGTAATGAACATAAGGGTGCGTATATCTTTTTGAATTAGTGTCTTGGATTTCTTCAGAAAAATACCCAGAAGTGGGATTGCTGGGTCATAAAGTAGTTCTCTTTTTAATATTTTGAGGAACCTCTATACTGTTTTACCTAGTGGCTACACCAATCCCACCAATATTGCAAGAGAGTTCCCTTTTCACCACATCCTTACCAACAGTTGTCCTTTATTAATTTATTGATAATAGCCATTCTGACAGGTGTGAGGAAATATCTCACTGTGGTTTAATGTGTATTTTTCTGATGATTAGTGATGTAGAACATCTTTCATATGTCTATTCGCTATCTGTATTTCTTGAAAAAATGTCTATTCAGGTCTTCTGCCCATTTTTTAATTGGATTGTTTGTTTTTAAGGTGTTAAGCTGTATTTTTTAAATTTATAATTTAACTTTTTTAAAGCAGTTTTTTGTTCACAGCATATTAGAGGAAGACTATCTTTGCTCTACTCTATTGTCTTTACTTTTTTTTTGTCAAAGATCAGTTGACTATATTTATGGCAGCCTATTTCTGGGCTCTCAAATCTCTTCCATTGATTTATTAGTTCTTTTTTTAACAAATATCACATTCTTGATTACTGTGGCTTTGTAAGTCTTGAAGTTGGCTAGTGTTAGTTCTCTATTAAGTTTATTTCCTTTAATATTATGTTGGCTATTTTGGGTCTTTTGACTCCTTATGTAAACTTTAGATTCAGTTTGTTGATATCCAAGAAATCATCTGTCTGATTTTTATTGGGATTGCCTTGAATCCATAGATAAAGTTGGGAAAAACTGACATCTCGATAACACTGAGTATTCTTATTCATAAACATAAAATATATTTCCATTTAATTTTTTTATAACTTTTGTTTTTTTATAGAGCTATTCTTAAATATATCATTTTTTAATTTTTGTGTGCTAATGTAAATGGTATTATATTTTTCATTTCAAATTTTACTTGTTAATTGATAGTATATAGAAAAGTGATTGAATTTTATATATCAACTTTCTGTATTAAAATCTTACTATAATTACTTACTAATTCAAGGTATTTTTTGTCAATTCTTTCAGATTTTTCACATGGACCATCATGTCATCTGTAAGCAAAGACAGTATTGTGTCTTCCTTCTCAATCCGTGTAACTTTTATTTTCTTTTTTTTTGTTTTATTGCATTAGCTAGAACTTCCATTATGATGATTAAAAAGAATGATGAGAAGAGGTGACATCCTTGTCTTGTACCTGACCTTAGCAGGAAAGCTTCAACTTTTTCACCATTAAGTATGATGTTAGCTATAGGGTTTTTGTAAATATTCTTTATCATTTGAGAAAGTTCCTCCTCTCTTTCTTGTTTACTAAGAGCTTTGATCATGGACTTTGTCAAATGTTTTCCTGCATCTATTGACAAAATTATATAATTTTTTTAAAATCACAAGTTATTGTAATTGGTGGATTTTTTAATATTGACTTAGTCTTATCTATTTAGAATAAATCCCACTTAGTCATGGTATATAATTATTTTTATACTTTGTTGGATTAAATATGCTAATATTTTTTGAAGGTTTTTTGCATCTTTTTTCATGAGAGGTATCAGGGCAATACTGGCCTCATATAATGAATTAGTAGTTATTTCCTCTATTTCTATCTTCTGAAAGAGATTATAATGAATTGATATAATTCTTTCCTTAAATGTTTGGTATAATTCACTAGTGAACTCATCTAGATCCAATGCTCACTGTTTTGGACTTTTGAAATGGCTGATATTTGCAAATATATTGAATATTAATGAAAAGAGTAGGGTATCTTTTAAAAAAATCTTATTGGAAATATCATTCATGTTTCTCCATTTAGTAAGATACTGATATAAATTACATGTCATGCTAAAAAATGAAACATCAAATACTATTTCCTTGAGTTTTATTTTCCTGGAATAGGTTATGAATTATGCAAAGATCTTTTCATCATCTGTGAAAGAAAATCAGATGAGTTATCTTCTGAAATGTATTAATAAGGTAATCAGAAAAAAAATTAAAATAGCAGGTCTGCTCACAAGTTTGACTATTGGCTGATGTGTAGGAGCTTGGAGTTTAGGAGGATTACCATCACTGTAATGGGTAAGAGTGACTCACTTTGCCAAAAATGTTTGTATAAATCATGTAGGTTACACTAAGCTCCATTCTTTTCTTCTAAAAGTTTGGTATTTTGATACATGATAGGCAGAGGATGATTGTGGGACAAGCTCTTCTTAGAAACTCTGAATACTAAGTCCCTAATGAGTTTGTCTGGTAACAATATTTCACTTGTTGCTAATGGAATTAATTATAGCCTCTGTAACACCACTAAGAGAGAACTAGAAATTTGAACCTGGTTTCATCTAGACTTTGTCCTATATGCCTTTTTCTTTTACTGACTTTGCTTTCGGTCTTCTCACCATATTAAATCATAACTATAAATTGACTGTATGCTGAATTCTGTAAGTCGCCCTAGCAAATCATCCAAACAGTGGTCGGTTGGGGGATTTCCAACACTTATGATATTTGGTATTAGTGTATTTCTTAATATTTTATCAACATTGTATTCCTAGAATAAATCTTGCTTGATTATGGCCTATCAGTTTCTTAATGAGTAGTTGTACTTTGTTTGCTAATATTTTTAAGATTTTGAATTAATATTAGTAAGTGATATTTGTAATTTGCATTTTCAACTGTCTCTATCAGCTTTAGGTGTAAATGTTACATTTACTTCATGAATAGTATTAAAAGTTTTCTGTTATTTTTTATGAGCTAAAGTTTTTAAAACAGTGGGCACTATCTAGTCTTTAAAATTTTTATAGACTTTTCTTTTGAAACCGTCTGGGCTAAATGATTCATTGTGAGCAAGTTTCTTGATAAATTTCTTTATTCTAATGTGAAAATTAGCTTATTTAGGTTTTTGATCTATATGATCTATACTTCAGTCAATATTGGCAAGTCATATTCTCCAAGGAGATTACCATTTCATCTTTTATATATATTGCAGAGAGATCTTCGGATTTTAAAATAATGTATTCCATTTTAGTGACTTCCTCTCCCTTATTATTTTTATCATTATGTTTTCTTGTTTTTCCTTAAGTTATCTGGTAATTGGTCATTTTGGTAAATTTTTAACACAAAAAAACATCTTTTTTTTTAATTTAGTAATTATATACCAGCTGTTTCCAAATCTCTATAAACCTTTGCTTTTATCTTTATTCTTTCCTTTTTCTTTCTTTTGTTACACTTGCTTCTCTTTTTCAATCTTTATTTATTTATTATGCTGAAAGTTTCATTTACTTATATTTTTATTTATTTTTTGATAAAAAGACTTAAGGCTACAAAATGTTCTTTGGCTTTCTTAAGTTTTTCATATATTCTGATATAAAATATTTCCACTGTCATTACTTTAAAAAAAAATAATTAATTTTGAATGGTAATTTATTTTTTATTTGAGTTCATTAAAAATAGAGATATTTTAGACATAATGGAAATATAGTTTATATACAATTATAATACATTACAAATATCAAATAGCCCACTTGTTTTAAATTTCTAGATTAACCATAAATAGCTGCAGAAATTGTATAGTACAACAACTATAAATAGCCTTCACTTTACATGAGAAAAATTTCTAAAACTGAAAATAAAACAGTTTGAAACTAATGAGAAAATCATGTGTTAGAAATAGACAGTTTCTTGACTTTCCTATTTCTACCTGATGGAAGCCAAAGAACTTCAAAAGTTCATAGGCTATGTTGAAATAAATTAGAAAAAAAAAGTAAAAAAAAAAAACAAACAACATATATATATATATATGGAGAGATAAAGAGAGAGAGAGAGAGTACATTGCTTGGAGATGCAACAAATTGGTCTTTCTAAAAATGACGCTGGTACAATGGAGACAGTTAAGAGCTTGTTAGCAACTCCTACAGGTCTCAAGGGGTTCAAACTGTTCAGACACAGAACAGAATATAGTTCAGTATATTTTCACAGAGATTAAAAAGTTTTTGCAAAACTCACACTGAAAATCTTCAGGGAAAAACATACTTGGCTATTGTTTTCTGGTAACTTTCTATATGCTAAGAATAATCTTCAAAGCCATTTTAGGTTCGCCCCTGTGGACCAAGTATCTGGTAAAAATGATGAAAGTCATGCCATTCTGACAGCTGGACCTCACTGAAACCATGCTTGTGAGCAAGAGTGTTCGTTAGTTTTAATTATGATGAGCATGTTTGCTGGAGTGACACTTGCTGTGAAGTTTATTCTGCATATTGTTAGCTCTCCTTCATAGCAAAAAAAAAAAAGCATTAATAATGTTGTTTTCAAACAAACTATATGCTACAAGTGACTTTTTGATGTAAATATTTCTAGGCTTTTTTGAAACCATGTATAAGCATTGTCAATAATTTATCATCCCATAGAATTTAAAAATCTCTTCAGAAAACAACTTTCAAAAATAGGGGGGAAATTATTTTTAGGCAACATTTTTATTGAGGGTCTTGGACAGCATTACCTCATTTAATTACTATAATAAACAAAGCAACTTAGTAAGTTAACTTTACATACAACTTAACTGTCTCAGAAAGGCAATGGTTCTTTCAATGTCATACAGCAAATATTTGTCACAACTGGGACTTTAAATTCATATTTCTCTCTAGCTATGAATGTTTTCCTCTTTTCACTATCACATCATGGTCACACATATAAACAATAATAGCTACTTTTGATATAATAACCACAGATTTTCACTCATTGGTATTAATATCTTTACATACAAGGATAAATGTTTAATGTCTTCTAACATATTAAATTGAGTTTAAGATAAAGTAAGAAATTTAAATACATACTTTATTATACATCAAAATAAAATAAGGCATTTAAACATATACTTTATTATATATCATGAAGGTTTTTTAGTGTAGCATTTTTATTCTTGAAGATTTAAACAATTGAGATAATTTTGGAAAAAATAAATTTTTACAGAAGTATAATGTACATAAAATAAAATTTATTCTAGTTTGTACAGTTATGTAAATTTTGAAAAATGTATTCAGAAATGTAGTTAACATTGCAATCAAGATATAGGACTATTCAATTACTACAAAATATTATACTCTGCCTTTTTGTGTTTTAATCCCTATATCCACCTTTAACGATTCATAATTACTGATTTGTTTTAGTGTTTTCTGTTTCCACAGGTTTTCCTTTTTAAAAATGTCATATAATTGGAATCATGTTATATGTTGCCTTTTGAATCTGGCTTAGCAAACTTAGCAAAATGTGTTTGAAATTTTTTCATATTGTTGCATGTTTCAGTAGTTTGTTCCTTTACATTGCTGAATAAATATTTCATTGCATGCATGTATCACAGCATTTATTTGCCCATTAAATGTTCTTTTTATGTTTTGGTGATAATTAATCAAACTACTATAAACTATGTGAAAATATTTTTATTTGACTATAAGTCATTAGTCATGTGTAAAATCTAAAAATGATATTTCTGGGTTTTATAGTGTGTGTCTGTTTAACTTTATAAGAATCTGCCAAACCACTTTTAGAGTGGTTGCACTATTAAGGTAAATTTAACATTGTATTGTGACTATATTTGTTAAATAACAGAATTTTCTAATACTAATACTATAATCTATTATAAAGAGCTATAATCTAGAAAAATTCAGCCATTTATTCTAAATATTTTTCATGTTAGTCAAGTTGATTGCATAGCATTCAGACTCATATCTTAATAATGGGTGCTTAGAGTTAATAATGAATAACAATTTAGTAGTAAGTAGAAATATTTTTAAATAAATGTGTTCTTCAGTACTTTTCTCATTTAAATGATTAATATGCCCTTCAAATATTTAAATTAATTCTAATATTAAAGTATTATAAATGAATCCTAAATATTTTAAGTAATTAGAGTAACTATGTTAAAGTTGGAATTTAGAAAACTTTCTTTTAATAGTTTTTAACTTGAAATAAAGTAACAGTGTAGAGCTTACTGTGCAATAAAATTTAACAACATTATGCAATGGCTAGATGAAGAGGTAGAGGAGAGAAAGAGCAATTAGGGGGATTGTTTTATAAACTATATTAATGTCTAACCAATATACTGTATACTTAAAACTAAAAGAGTAAATTTTTTTAAGAACAGGAAAACAAATTAACATTAAGTTGACAGCTAGTCTTTCAAAATGACATTTTGTTCTGGGATGATCATTCTAAAGACATCTTAACATTTATGACAATTAGGTTTCTTCAAGAAAATTCCAAAATATGAAATGCTAATTAAGAGGTCATAATAGAAATACTCCAGCTTCTTTAGATTACATCACCATTCTGTAAATGGATTTGTTTGGTACTTGCTTGTATCTGTAAAGAAGAATCTCATGAAGATCACCTGAGTGTCATTTCTTCACTGCTTAATTATCATATTCATATGATTTGATCAAGAAAGGCTTATTAATAAACATATTAAAATGATATGTTCATAGCATGATTTCAACATCTTAAACAGACATACACACATATCACATAGGTTATCTCTAGGGCATACCAGTACTTTTTAGTTCCTTCTGTCTATTTTCTATTTTTGCAAGCTTGATACTATAATTCCTATTGATAAGAAAATAGAATCAATAATATTTTTAAATACAAATATATTCTTATTCATTGTAAAAGTAAATTTCATTTCAATATATCTTCTTGTAATCTTTTTAATTGTTACAACTCTTTCTCTTTGGAACTTTTGCAATTCAGCATTAAAGATTATTAATTCTGACTCACAGATACATTCTTTGGTAAGAATAAAAGTTATTAATGACTCCTTCTTGTACTTTGATCACAAACTGTTTATGTTTAAGAATCACTTGTTGATTTTTATTTGTAAACATTTTCAAACCCCACTGCCCATATGAATAGGTCTAATCTTCCTTTGAGTGATTGTGCTAGCCTTCTAACTAATTTTGTTTCCTCTGGTTTCTTTTGTCTACAAAGATGCTTCCATCTAAAATATAATTTCGCATGTATTATTAACACTACACCATACAATGTGATTGATAAATAATACAAAACAAATTGAATTTTGCTTACTCATTGGTAAGGTAACTAAATCCAAATTCACAAGAACTATATAAAGATTCTTTATAATAAGCCATTACTATAAATTCCTTTAAAAACACGGTTAATGTTTTATAACTAGATTTTTGTCAAAAACTTTGTTGGGCCATATTGAAACATACAATCATCTATATGTTCATCAAGATGTAATTCATATAAGCCCAGTCCTGATGTTTCCAGATTTGGGTAGTGAGAATCTCTGGAAGAGGGGATTTGAATTATTAGATAGAGAGGAGTGAAACAAGCATTAATGTACTATGTACTATATTCATCCCCATCAAGAAATGCAAATCAAATTATTGATTTATATCTAAATTCCTTCTTTTTTTCTTCTTACTTAATAACAGTGCTCCCAAACTAAATCACATTGGGCTCTTGTTTCATGTATTTTACATAATTTCAGTTCAGTTTTACCTATCAGAGTGTTTGTTCTCAATTTTTTTTATGACAACCACCTAAAACATATTGTGCCTATCATCAATAAATTAAACTCGGTGCACTTAGCAACTTTCAAAAAAATCAGCAGTCAAATTAGGTGAAAGTTAATGATGCCTACTCTTAAACAATTTCTACTCCTCAGAAAGAGCAACTTCCCAAAATTTTTAGAGTGCCTACTAATATATCCTTTGAAAAATCCAATGTGGTTCTAACAGACTTCATTAGGAGGACAATGTTTTTGTTGTCATCACAAGGGCAAACTTCCCTAGAGTACCACTATGGAAAGTAATTATCTCATTAGAAAACTATAATTATTAAAAAGTAAATACTTATTTTTATAACATTCTAATTCTCTACTGTTCATGGATTTCCAATTTTTAATATAAAAGTTAATCGAACATTTTTTATATTGATTGCATATTGAATGGTACTATTTTGGGTATATTGGTTTAAATTTTTTTAATTCTTTTTTTGTTACTGTTTTAAATGTTTGAGTAAACTAATTAAAATCTTATTTAAATTTAATTTTGTCTATGATCCATTTGTGATATTGTAAATAAACTTACCTAAATAGAATCTAAGAAAAATCTTTTCACTTTACTTAATTTTGGTCAATAACACGCTAAAATGAGTTTTCAATACCATAGCATCTTGAATGTATAAACATAAGTTTTTTTTTTATTTTTATATGGTTGGCCTTATCTTTGTTCTTATGTTTTAAAAGGGCTACTACTTTTCTTTTCCCCAAAGTATTACAAAATAAGAGAAACTATGAAGAAAAAGCGGGTTGCTAAATATTGTAGTGAATATAGTCACTTATTGAGGGCAAAACAAATAATGCATAATGCATTTCAGGAATTATTGTTTCAATGATTTCTTGTGGCACTTAAAACCTCCTGAGTAAGGTAAATACAAACCATGCAAGAAATTGACTGGTTGAAATTTTCCTCTCAGAGATTTGGATTCCAGTCTTTAATGAAAACTATATTTAGTCTTTGAAGCTGCTTAAACACCCTCAGAGATCCACCTATGGGGATTAAAAATACTAGTATCTTGAATAACATGAAAAGCAAAATGAAACAGAACACAAAGCCACAGGTATTTTTTAAAATATTATTTTCTGAAATAGGCTTACTTCAGAAATACATAGTACTTTTAAAATTTACATTTAAATAATTTTATGTATTTTTAAATAAAAGACTTTTCCATATGTGGAAATCACATCACACTTGATAATAATAATGTATACAAACAAATATCTCAGAAATGTTTTAAAAAGACAATTCCAAACAAATATTGACAAAAGAAAAAATTGATTTGAAAGAAAATAATGTTGTCTATACTTTCTTACCAATTTCCTACTATCTTACCAATTTCAATTGATCAATTAACTAAAGTTTTGATATCTCACATAGATCTGGGAATACATTTAAGAGTCAGATGTATATTTAAAGAAAATAATAAAGTTATTGTTATTTAATGGAGGCTGTTGAATCCTCTTGCTAAAATTAGATTGATCTCCAGTGTATAACGTACATTTCGTGTTTTGTTCACCAGATATAATTGTCTCCGAGATGACAGAAGTATCATTTTTTCCACAAAATTATTTCAAATTTTGGGAAAACTTCATACATAAATTGGCTACATCAATTTACAATCTAATCAACAGTGGACGGAAAATCCTCATCAACACTTGAGGTTTGTTGACTTTTTCATAATCACCACTCTGTCAGGTGTGAGGTAATCTTTCATGGTTTTAATTTGCATTTCCCTGATTAGTGATTTTGAGCATATTTTCATATGTTTCTTGGCCATCTGTATGTCTTTTTTGAGAAAAGTCTATTCGGGCCTTTAGCTCATTTTATCAGAATTTTTTTTTGATATTGAGGTATACGAGTTTTTTTTAAAAAAATATATTTTGGATATTCATCCTTTACCAAATATGTAATTTGCAAATATCTTCTTTCACTCATTAAGTTGTCATTTCTTTTTGTTGATAGTTTCTTTGCTGTGCTAAATCTTTTTAGTTTGATGTAGTCTCATTTATTTTTGCTTTTGTTGCCTTTGCCTGAGAGGACATATCCAAAAAAGATTGCTAAAGCTGATGTCAAAGAGTTCACTGCCTATGTTTTCTTCTAGAATGTTTAAGGTTTCAGGTCTTACAAATAAAACTACCATATGACCCAGAAATTCCACTTCTGGGCATTTATCCAAAGAAAACAAAACAATTATTCAAAAGGGTATATACACCTCTGTGTACTCTGTAGCATTGTTAACAAGAGCCAAGATATGGAAACAACCTAAGTATCCATTGATAGATGAATGGATAAAGAAGATGTTATATATCATTCAGCCATAGAAAGAATGAAATCTTGGCATTTGCACCACCGCAGATGGACTTACAAGGTATTATGCTAAGTAAAATAAGTCAGAGAAAGACAAAAACTGTATGATTCTACTTATATATGGAATCTAAAAAAAAAAAAAAAGACAAAACAGAAACAGACTCACAAATACGGAGAACAAACTGATGATTGCCAGAGGGGAGGGAAATTGTGGGATGAGTGAAAAAGGTGAAGAGAAATAAAAGGTACAGACTTCCAGATATAAAATAAATAATTCACAGAGATATAATTTCAGCACTAAGCATATATTTAATAACATCAACACAACTTTGTTTGGTGACAGAGGGTTAATAGACATCATAGTGACTAAATCGTAAGATCTATAAATGTATAGTTACTATGTTGTACACTTGAAACTAAATAATGTTTATGTCAACTACCCTTTAATTTTTTTAAAAAGATTATTTTACTTACGTACGTTCTCATTCTGTAAACTTTGTCACTGTAAAATAAGCCAGTATCAGAGCTTAGTACAAAACAAACAAACAAATCCTTTGTCATTCTATAATGCTAGATTTTTATTTTTCTCAATTACAACCAGTCATTAATGATAATAACAAGTTGAATGAATAAACATTAATAAAAGGTAATGTTGCTTATGACTAATAACTTGAATAGCTCTGGAAAAGTGTGATGATCTTTGCCACATTAATTGTAATATCCCAATGAATCATTCTTTCTTGAACATCAGGAACTCACACACCCTCAATGCTCTAATTTTAATTTATGTGGACTTCATCTCCTATAAGTTATATTCATATTAATAAAAATGAATGCAGTTTATATAATCAAACCATTGTTTCAGAAACTATTCAAAGTGTCACTATATTTTTCTTGTACTTAAATAAATAATCCAATAAATTTCACTTGCCCTCTTATCTTGTACTTTACTACATATTCTAAGTTACTGGATTCATCTGTACATTCTTCCTTTGTCTTCACCATTGGTCTTATTTCTCTCTGGAATAGAATATAACAGGAATCCATGCATTTACTGAGAAACAAGAGGAAAATACAAACCAAACCAAACCAATACAGAATGTGTCTGCCTAATCATAGAACCCACATTGACTGCTATATTGATTTGAAAATAAAGGCTTATCCATGGAAACCTATTCCAAGTGAAAACAAATACAACTTCTTTTATTTATGTTTTCTAACTTGCTCCAATCAGAAAGTCAAAGCTGAGAGTAACTGAAGCTCATGTTCATTGTCTTCAAAATTCAGTATATTTATCAAAAAACATATGTAAGTGACCTTACCTTCTAAAATTCTCTAAGAAGTGATATACATACATTCCCTAAGGTGTTTATGAAAATGAGTACGTGATTTGATTTGGTTTTATAATTCTATTATGTTTTATATTTACTTTATATTAATCCAACTGGTATGTTCTAAGATGTTCACTTGTTATCAACTTTACATTTAATTCCTGGGATATTCATCCTCTCTTCTAGATTATTGGGAAAGATTCTAAGTAAATAAAATGACAGTCTTTATGGTTATTCCCTGAGCACCTTCTGCCTATTAAATTTACTGGAATTTAATTAAGTTAAAATCTGTATGTCTTACTCTGGTGCTTAGTGTCTGCAATTTGCAATTCAAATTGAGTTAGTTTTCTACAACTGACAATTTTTTTCTTTCTGATAATGAAATTATTTTTTAAAAGAATATCAAAGAGATTTTTGTCAAAAATAAATTCTCAACCAAAACAAACAAACACAAACTTAAACTATTTGGTACTATGGTATATCAAATGATTTTTATGGGTAAGGACCTTGGAAGAATTCAAGAGAACAAAATTAATCTTTTGTTCCCATGTAGGCATAGTAGTAGCCAAAAGAGGAGTGAAAGATTTAACTAGGAAATGATGTAATAAAAGACTAAATGTGGACTGCTAGGAGTATTCAAAAGTAAATTTTCATAAAAGCATCCAGGTTATTTTCAGCAAGCAAAAAAGAAAGGTACATTTATATATTACTTATCGGCTACAAAATATTTTGACAAAAATTATGTTTTATATATTTATTAAAAATAGCTTTAGTGAGATATAATAAACAGGCCACCTAACCCATCCACTTAAAGTGTACAACTCAATGATTTTAGCACATCTAAAGAATTTTACACTCATCAGCATATTTTTAAAATTTATTTATTTATTTTAAATACTTATCGCTTCTCGGCCTTTTGGCTAAGATCAAGTGTAGTATTTGTTCTTATCAATTTAACATCATCACATTTTAGAGTGTTTTCATTGTCTTAAAAGGACAATGTGTGGTTATTTATTACCTTTTCCACTCCCCGCTTCAGACAGCACTAATCTACTTTCAATCTCTATGTATTTCTCCGTTTCGAACTTTTCCTATAACTGTAATCATACAATATGCAGTCTTTTGTGACTTAGTCTTTAGGTAGCATAAAGTTTTCAAGGTGCCTCCATGTTTCTAGTTGTATCAATTATTCTTTTCTTTTCTTTTCTTTTTTTCTTTTTTTTGCTGAACACATTTCTGATGCCTGGATATAACATATTTTATTTATCTATATATAATTATCCATAAATAAATTGATGAATATTTGTGTAGTTTCCACTTTTGGTTACTAGAAATAGTAATGCTATGAACATTCATGTACAAGCATTTCATAAGTTTTTATTATCTTGGGTACATACCGAAAAGTTGAATTGTTAGATCATATGGCAACTCTTTAACCTGATAGAACTGCCAAATTGCACCATTTTATAATTTCACCATTTAATAATTCCAACTATCAATGTATGAGAGTTTTAATTTCTCTACATCATCACTAGCCCTTTTTATTATTTATGTTTTTAAGTATAGCCATTTTAGTGGATGTGAAGTGACATCTCATTGTGTTTTTTTTTTCTTTTAAGACCATATTTTAAGGAAGGCTTAAGTTCACAGAAAACTGAAAAGAAGGTACAGGGATTTTTCATATATCGCCTGCCCACAGACATGCATGACTTTTCCCATTACTAACATCCCCCACTGAAGTAGTATATTTATTACACTTGATGAACCTACATTAACACATCATAATCACCCTACTTCCATAGGTTAATCTCATGTTTTACTCTTGATGTTGCACATTTTATGGATTTGGGCAACTGTAAATGACACATATTCATCATTAGTGTATCATACAGAGTATTTGCTCTAAAATTTTTTCGTGCTCCACTATTTCTTCCTCTCCTACACTTATCTTCTTATTCTCTGTAGTTTTGCCCTTTCCAGAATGTAATATTATTAGAATCATACATAAATAGCCTCATCAGGTTGTCTTGTTCAGTTGTGAATAAAGCTACTATAAACAGCTGAGTACAAGTTTTTGTGTGAAGCTTTCAACTCCTTTGGGAAAATACCAAGGTGTGCAACTGATGGATCATATGGCATGAACACACTTAGCTTTGTAAGAAACCACCAAACTGTCTTCCAAAGTTGCTGTTCCATTCATTTTGCATTTCCAACAGTAATAAAAAGTTGTTCTTCACATTGTGTTTTTTAACACTTAAAACTCCTAGAAAGAAAGATATCATTGACTTAAAATACTGAGCCTACCAAAGTCACATGAGCAGTTAAATGAAATATCAGCTTGTTACAAAACAGTTCTTAATTGGCTGGGACTCTCCTGGAATTTATAAGATAATAGGAACCCCAGTCCTTTGTGTTGGCTAAGGAGGATAATGTTCCCTTACATCAGATGGGTTAACTGTTGCTCTGGAAGAGAGATATAAAAAACTAAGTGAAGAGAAGTCAGTGGGAAGAAAATATGTCCCCCCCCCCATTCAAAATGTTAAATTCTAGAGCAAGTGTCATTGTCGGACACAGGAAATACAAAAAAGGCAATTACATGAGGAAAAATAGAGACACCTTAAAAATAAAGAAGATGCTTTTAAACAAACATAATTTGAACAAAAGGGACAAATAGAGCATCTTATTGTACCAAAAACTAGAGAATTCAAGTGTGATGGATACCCAAAGAAGTTTTCCATGAGCATGTAGGCTCAAAAGAGGAGGACTTTGGTCTGCCAATAAAAAAACAAACAAACAAACAACAACAAAAAAACAATTAAGAAAATAAACCACACAAAAGTTGACATATCTAAAAAGTCTATATCTGATAAATGTACTGATATTATAACATTTTTTTTGCAAAACCAAATGTTATGAAAAATTTTGATGGATAGTTTTTTTTAAGGTTGTTCAGAAAAGACATAACTATGATAGAAAACTATATCTTAGGTTTGCAAGGATTGAGTCTTCTAGGAAAAATTATCTTTTCTATTCATGCTTTTTACTTTTGGAAGACAGCAGAATAATACTATTTACATTCAGAATCAGGCAATTTTATACCCTATTATATCATAAAGATATACACAATCAATGTGATAAAAAATATGCTGGGAATAATTTTACACTGCCTTATTATCTCAACACTTCATCTTCAACAATCTAACATCATAGTTAAATATGTAACTATGATCTGGTACTATATAAAAATTTTAACACATTTCAATAATTTTAATTCAATTAATTATTTAGAGGTAATAAGTTAAAGTATACATAAACAATCTGCAAAATAATTTGAAAGGACTACATAAATTTCACTAGAAACAAATTTTAGAGTATTATAGCTGATTTTATGTACCACATTTTAAAGAAAGCTATTAAGAAATTAAACAGTTTAGAAGAAAGTGACCAGATTGATTAGGGATTCAAAATAAAACTAGACATTATAAGTCAAATTAAAATTCTCTAGCAATTAAAAAAATTATAAATATGTGTGTTTTCTTTTCCTCTATCTGTGAAATGAAGTCAATGGATCTCATAAGTGTAAGATACTAACATTAAAGCAATAAATGTAGATGATGGCCTATACAAAGAATCACCTCAATTAGACAGTAAATTTATTCCTGGAAATATCCCAGATTTTGTTCCATATACAGTAACTTAACAGACATATTGAATACTTACATACCAGATACTATGCTAGGCATTAGAAATACTAGGACATATTCATTGTCTGAGAATATATAGGCTCAGACATTATATAATATGCTCTACAGAGTGATTCATAGTTGGACATAATATCATGTAAGGAGCACTTTTTATGTTTTATATTTTTATTCATTTTTTTAAATTAATTAGTTATTTTTATGGTGACATTGGTTAATGAAATCCAATAAATTTTAGCTATACACTTTAACAGTAAGGCGTATATATATTTACACTGTGTGTTCACCTCTCATAATTCGATTTTTTTCTGTCACCACATATTTGACCCCCTTTACACTGTCTACCTCCAACCTCCCCCTACTCCTTATCCTCTGGTAACCACTAGTCTATAGTCCATGTCCATGAGCCTCTGTTTGTTTGTCCTGTTCTTTTGTTGCTTTTAGGTTTATAAGGAGCATTTCTTAAAATGATAGCTGTGTGTGTGTGTGTGTGTGTGTGTGCGCGCGCGCGTGTGTGTGTGCGTATGTATGTAGTTGCCATAATGATTGGTGAGGGAGTGCTACTGGAAACTGTTATGCCAGAACCAGAGACACTAGATATCCTATAACATCCAGCCATGGAATCATACAATATTCTCTAACCTACAAAGTTTTGAATAACTTGCCAAACAACCATACATCCATTGACATCAAAAACCATTTAAAATTGTCTAAACCTAAATCCATACATTTTAATGAAAATTATATATATATAATTATAATATCTAGTTCATTATACTTTCCAATATAAAATCATCTTCATTTACTAGATCATTTTAAATGAATAACAGCAGAGTTACAATATATTTTTAAAACAATTTCTACATAAAATCAATGCAAATCTAAAAATAAAACACTTTTATTCACAATATCATCAAAAATAATTATACTTAGAATTAAATTTAACAAAAGAAGTGCAAAATGTATCCACTTAGAACCAGAAAATATTTCTGAGAAAAAAAATTAAACAAATATATACTCATGGATTGGAAGACTTAATGCATTCCAGCATATAGATAAATTCCACAAATATTATACTGTGTGGATGAAATCTGACACAAAAGACCACGTATTGTATCATTCTATTTACTATGAAATATCCAGAGAAGACAAACCTATTCAGATAGTAAGGATGGGAACGGTGACTGATTGCAAATGAACATAGAACATCTTCTACTGGTGATAATAATATCCTCATATTGGATTGTGTTATTAAATTGGATACTAACTGAAATGATTGAATTTTATGATATGTGAATAATACTTTAGTAAAGCAGCTAAATGCCCAGAGACATATACACATGCAACTTCTGTCAAGTTTACTTTCTTAAATCTCGGAGTGAGTAAAAATTTTCTAAGCCTGACCAAAATTCCAGAAACTAAAAAGATAATGATTGATAATTTTGACAGCCTAAAATAATAATCAAAACAAAAAGCAAATTATTTTAAATTAAAATTTGCATTTATAAGGGCAAATGGAAATAAAAAATAAGGAGTGGAAGAAACACCTATGAGAAAACAGGCTAATATTTTCAATTTATCAATATAATCAGTAAAAAATTGATTATAGCAAAAATCAATAGAAAACATGAATTACAAAAATAATGTTTTTATGACAAGAAATGCAAATGGACAGTAAGTATAATAAACTGTATTGGGAATACATACATATATCTATACTATATAATTCAATGATATTAGCCATCCTTTATTCATCTTTTAAATATATCATTAACTAATTGCCAAGTAAATGTAAATGTATGTTTTTTAAAGCAACTTAGATACACAAAGAAATTTTAATAGGACTGCTCATTTATTTTGTTCCAAGTAAAAAATGTAATGATTATCTGCTGTGAATCTGTCTTGTGTGCTGAGAGACAGTATGGTCTGGTGGAGAGTGTGCTGCAGTTGGGGCCACAAGACCAATTTCTTCTTGTTTAATCTCTCTTAACTTCTGGTTTAGCAGCATTAAAATGGTGATAACGATGTTCTAATGATTGCTATCATAAGGAATGAAAACATGTAAAAACTTAGCCATTGAATCCTGTAACAGACAAAGAATATTAGTGGAAAAATTGGTCATTAAAAAAATGTGTGTAGTTTAGTTAATAGTATGATACTAATGAGAATTTCTTAGTTATGGTAATTATCCTAGAGATCTGTAAAATATCAATCTGAGGAAAACTAGATGAAGGATAAACTGGAATTTTTTATATTATTAGTCAACTCTTCTATAACATTAAAATTATTTCCAATAAAATATTTTAAAACTGCTATTCAATAATGGGTTTGAAATGTTTTATATTCCATTTTTCCATTTATAAGACAGAAAGTGTCCAAGTACATCAGAACAGAAACAGAATGTAATAATCCATATTTAAATTCATGTCCCCTCTTCCCTTTACACTCAGTGCACAATGTCCCTGAAAAGAGTGACTATAGTTTTTTATAAATAGTAACTGATGACAAGTTCCTGCCACTGCTTTGAGGCTCAAGGGTTTTACTTTATGAATAATGAAAAACAAAAACTGAGTCTCTCTGTGCTCAAACTAATGTAATAATAGCAGGCCTGTGAACCTCATGGATTTGAAGTAAATTCCAGAGAAGCCAGCTCAGCAGATGCAACTGACAACTAAGTTGCAAATGGCAAATAGCAGCCTCCATCACCTGACCATGCTCCAGAGTGTACAGAAGATCCCTCTGGTGGCTGTTTGCAATCAGTGTCTGAGCCTCAATCCAGGTGATGGCTCTCTCCCGCTGAGAATGCCCAGGCCAGAAAAGGTGCATTTCTCTCTCTTTTTATTATTCATTGTCTATTTTTCCTTTTGCCTCTAATCGTAGCTATTTGATATGATGCTTTATTGTTAAAGAGCAAAAGGGAAAATCAATGAATAAAGGAAGAACTTTAGTAAGTTATAATTTAAGTGGAGAAAAATTTTATTGTCCAAGAGATATGTAACAATTCTCTATATAATTCTATATATAATTGTATAAATGTGAATTCTATATAAAATAAATATATACATAACAAAAAATTGTAAAGCTTCAAAAATGTTTTTATTCATGTGTAAATATCTATTACAATGTTTGATTCAAGAAATCACAAATTTATTTTTACCTCAAAGGCTAAAAACCCTGAAAAATTATAATTTTATTTAAGCTTAAAGTTTTAAATCATTCAGAAACTAAAAATAATAATAGTTATTTTTATTTATTACTGTATTTCCTCAGGTTACAGGAGGAAATGGAAACATTGATGATAACGTGTCAAAGATCTCACAGTTGGAATGTGATGAAATTAAAATTAAGCTTAAGCAGACTGACCTCTATTCACCGACCACCTTTCATATCAATCAGAAATTTAGTAATATCAAAGAAAGTTTTGTTATAAAACAGCACATTCATGACTTGTTATTACAAAAACGTGCAAATTTGTGTCTTCTTGATCTTACATAAAATTGAATATTTTGGCCTTAACCTATGTAAAGGGTCAGTCATTTTGTTACATACAAATTCTAGATAAAAATAGGGCTGTTAAGCATAAATTTAGCTAATTTTGAGAGAAGTATATACACATATGCAATGAAGAAGCACAACTACTAGACTTTTAAGAATGAATATTTTTAAAACATATATTAATTTATTTTTACATAACCAGTTTGTAGTTATGTGTAATGCTACATTATTCTAAGTGAAAGAATCAAAGTTACTGCAATTTAATTAATCAGAAAAAAAGAGTCTTCTAGAACTGCTTCATAATTACTCATTTAGTGAAAGCCTTGTATTAAAAACTGCTCCTACAGTCCTCATTTGTCTGCAATTATTTTGGGGCTTTCATTTGTAAAGAGAACTTGCAAAGACAACCAGATCAAAAATGAGCTAGAGAAAGGAAGAAACTAATAGTTCCTACGGCAGCATATTTTTTCTCTTTTTCTGTTCATCTTTTGTTTTTTTCTATTAATCTGTTTATGGTCTGATAATATCATGCAAATTGAACCCAGATAAACATGCCACCAAAGCTATACAATATTAACAGTTATGGGGGAATTTACAAACAGGGAAGCAGCAAAGTACACTATGATATTTAAATACAATGTAGGTGCAATGCAGGGAACTGCAACCACCATTTAGTGGTCATAGGAGAATCTAGCTTAAGCTTATTTCTCTTCACTTGCACAATTGATTTTTTTTTTGAGAATAAAAAAAAATCTGAATGCATGTAAAATCATTAGATCTTGCCTAATATGCTATGTCCTGTCATAAATAGACTATCATTAATTTTTTGTTATTTTACAAGTCATTTTGTATATTTTTGTTCTAAAAGAATGAGCCAATGAATTCAAAGCCAAAGGAGAAGACCAGGGCTATATCACCTGCTAAATACTGCAAGATGCACAGGGTGCTGTAGTAGTCCTCACATTACAATGACTTTGTACTCTGTCCAATCTTCTAAGCTGAGAATAACTTGTCTCATCTAATAACCTATATAATAAATATAAGTTATACTAAAAAGCCTATGTCATGTATCTGATGTTACGTCCTTGTCTGATCCCCAATAACAAGAACACATTGCATCCTGACTCATTCATTTCTGAAAGGTAGAAGTGTCTGTCAAAAAATAAATAAAATAAATTTGGTCTTAATTATAGAAGAAACAACCCTGATTATAAGCTGAAATATAACTAACACAGAAAATATTTATTGAAAGATAGGTACAAAAATATAATCACAAGAAAAACATAAAACATAGAATTTTATTTAATCTATTTTTAGGTGAATAAGAGAGGTTTTAGATCTTAAAGATTCTGAAACAACTACTGAACTGTGACAGATAAAGCATGATAGAACAATAAACCATCAGATTCATATGAAAGCTCAAAAAACCCTGAATAGCCAAAGCAATCCTAAGAAAAAAGGCCAGAAGTGTCAAATTGCTTGACTTCACATTGTACTACAAAGTGACAATAATCAAAACAGCATAGTATTGGCAGAAAAACAGGCACACAATCCAATGGAACAGAATTGAGAGCCCAGAAATAAACCCATATATAAGAACAAATAATTTTCAACAAAGAAACCAAAAACATACAATGGAGAAAAGAAAGCCTTTTTAATAAATGGTGGTGGAAAAATTGGAAAGTCACATGCAAAAGAGTGAAACAAATTTCTGTCACCATACACAAAAAAGTAATCCAAAATGGATCAAAGCTCTTACTATAAGACATGAAACATAAATTTCTCAGAAGAAAACATAGGTATGAAACTCATGGACCTTGTATTTAGAGATAATTTTATAAATTTGATCTCAAAGGCAAGGGAAGTAAAAGCACCTGTTAGAACAGCTGTTATTAACAAGACAAGTAATAACAAGTGTTGGGGCAATTGGGATAAAGGACCACTCATATATTACTGGTGGGAGTGTAAATTGGTAGAGCAACTACAGAAAAAACTATAAAGATTCCTCAAAAAACTAAAAATAGAATTACCATATGACCCAACAATCCCTCTCCTGTGTATCTACACACACAAAAAAAAATTGAAAACATTTATTTGTAAAGATATATACACCCCACTGTTTATTGCAGTATTATTCAATGGGGTCAAGACATGGAAGCAACCAAAGTGTCTTATGATAGATAATCGGATAAAGAAGAGGGGTGTATATACACACTGGAATATTACTAATCCATACAAAAATATGAAAGACTGCCATTTGTGACAACATGGATGGAATTTGAAATTATCAGGCTAAAGAAATAAGTCATGCAGAAAAAGTTGAAAACCATATGATTTCACTCAGATGTGGGGTATAAAACTGAAAACAACAAATGCACGAGACAAACAAAAACTCATAGACACAAATGATAGTTACCAGAGAAAGCAGCCTAGTTTGGCTTTTGGTGTGGTTAGAGGCTCACATGCATGGGAACTAGGGACTGTGTGGTTTGAACTTCGCTCTAGAACCAGAAGAAAGAGCACTCAGACTTTTTATATCAGCTTGTCCAGATGTGGAGCAAAGAGAAAGAAAGAATGGTGAGGCTTGAAATCCGTTGGTAGACAAACATTTAAAATAGAGTCAACTTTTTATTATATTTACCTACCTCAAATAGTAACAGATATATTTCTCTAGGGTTCAAAAATCTACAGGCAATTAAATCAAGGATACTTCTTTTCATAAATAAATAAAATGTCTATTTTTTTCTCCATTTTACTTTTGTCTATTAAGGGTAAAGCCTAAAGATAGAAACCAGGTCTTGTTCAGATATTTGCATCACAGGAGTCTGAAAGCAAGGACAACTTTCTCTTAATGACTTTACAGCTTTCATTTGGGGATATAAGAACAAATCTCTTGAGAGACAAAGCAAAGAAACATCAATAAAGTATGATGTATATACACACACATACATGAATTTTTACATTTTGAAAAGTAAGCGATTCTTTTCTGCTATATTTGCAATACTTATTTCTAGAATGTATCATTAGCTAGGGAAAAAAATGTTTGAAAACCAAAGAAATAGTTTGGTGATATTGATTTAAATTAAATCTAATTAATTTAAATATTTCTCTAGATCTCCTGAATTTTTCTAAAACAATGGAGGAAAATTTTTGCATTTATTCAGTATTTGACATGCATAAGTCAAAGAGGCATTTAAAACTGCTGTTAGAAGAGTTGCCTCAGTGAACGGATAACAAGTAGGATTACTAGTCCATTGATAAATCTTACAAAAACTTCTGTTATATAATTATAAGAAATTATAATCGTGAATGACTGATTCTAGGGGCTATGTAATAAATATTTAATTTAATAATTTAATTTCAATAAAATTGAAAGAATGCAATAAAATAATTGGCTGATATCTCATTATAATAACATGGTAATATCAATGTGTGAATTTTATTCTATAACTCAATATAAGTTTAAATAATTGAATGATGTTGCTACAATAGATTTCCTTCTACACAGGTCTACTTATTTACATGTAGAAAGACAATTATTGTTTACATCTATGAAACAAAAAAATAACAATAAGGATAATGCCAAAACCTTTTTCTTTCTAGTAAGAGTATCATACTGAGCCATGATGTATGAATTTATTGAAAAAAGCTACAGTTATTCAAATGAGATGCATTTATAGTAAAATTTTACTTTTGTTATATTTAATAATGATTTTTTAAAGTTTTGCTCTTTTTCTACCGATAATAATTATGATTATAGTTGAATCCTGAAATTTTACTTTAAAATTGTTTTTTATAATCTCAAAAAAAAACTTATTTAATCAAAATTTTATGGGAATTAGATAGTAAATCAGAGGCTTGGCCCACCCCAGGGTCTTCTGCAGTTTGTTTGACATGCCATGTGCACGGGGTCAGCTTCTTGCCTCAAGATTTGCATCTCTCTGCCTTAGATTTTCCTCTGGCTAGAGGAGCTTGTTTGACCCTAACTTGAGAAGGAAGGAAAGTGCCTCGGAATTATGATCTCCAGGAGAAACCCTTCACTAATGAGGAAGGAGGAAGTTAAATAAGCTGTATTTATTGCTTTCCAATGAGAGATACTTGATATATATACTAACTAGTCATTTCCTCAAAGTGATTTTGGAAGAAAATGAAACAGTTACTGACTATTGTCAGTAGCAGTGACCCACTCATTAGCACAACTTTTAATGTTTCCCCTTTTCCAGCCTCATTGTCCCCAATTGAAATATTTAACACTACATAATGAACTCAGGGTCTACTAATATCATTATCTAATTTTTTAAAAATGTGGTAATTTTCTATTTAACATATCAATTAAAATATGCATTAATTATAACTTTTTGAACTTTAAATTAATAATGGGAAACTACAGAAGTCAAATAAAATATAAAAGAAAATATAAATTTTCAAAGTTGTTTTAAGGAGTACACGAGTAAGATTACTGTCACATAAAAATGTATTTTGTCTGTTTTGGGGGAGGGGTTAGAAACATGCAAAGTGGACAAAAGTAAAAGGCATTTTATGTAGTATAGGAAAAAATTTATATTCTTTACTTTGGCCTTTCCATTCTTTATCTCTACTTTTCATTTGAGGACGCTGACCTAGTAGTGAAGGAGTGAGGGAGAAAGAGAAAATGTATGACAAGGATATGAAGACAATATCACTTATGCATTCAGTTTCAATCACTATGTAACCACCAGATGGATACTTTTTAAAAAGCTAATTAGAACTTTTAATAAGTAAGATTGTTTTTCAAGTAAATACTTTCAAAATGTCATATATTTTATTTAATGGTAAAAAGAAAAATCACTACAGGTAACATTTTATATTTTGACCTGACAAAGTATGGATAACTTTATAGATTTATGGTGAGGATTAAATGAATTAATTTATTTAAAATGCTTGGCAGTGCCTGGAATGGGTTAAATGCTAAAACTGTTATATAAACAAGTAAGCAACAGATACTGGGTAGAGAATGTTTAAAATTTGTTTAACTTTTTGAGGCAAATTATTTGTCTCCTACATGACAGCTATTGGTGACCCAGTATCAGCATGTGTAAACTTTAGTTCTAAAAGTAATTTTGGGGCTCTTATGACAATTTTAAAGTAAGGTATTGAATTCATCCAATCATAAACTTCAGAAATTTAGGAAGGAAAGTATATTGTTAGCAGAAGTTTGTCCTCTGCTGCATTTGACATGATATACTAACAAGTGAGTATAAATTTAATTTTCTTTCAGCACACAGAATAGTATAATTTAATAATTCTGTATTAGTTCAGAGTCTTTATTTTCTGTCATAATGTTAGATTCTCACTCCTGTACTTTTCTAACAGATGTTAGTGCCATTGAGATATATTATAATACCAAGAATATATATTGCTTTATAACAAAGACTATGCTCAACTACATTTTCTATATTATTTAAAAATAGTATACTGATATTACCTTAACATAATATTTAATATAATGTGATATATATAGTGATGTGTGTGTATATATATGTAAAATCTCCATCCATCAAAAATACCCATAGATAAAAAATAATAAATGATTCATTCCAGTTGTTTCAAGAGATTTAATATAACTCTGGCTTTTTTACATGTGATTTGACTTTTAGAACTAATTTTAAAACTGGATGACATAAATATTGTTTATCAGTTTGAGAATAAGCATTATTCTCAAAAATGCCACAAGTCTATACTTACATTTATTTCTACAAAAAAAAATGAGTTTTGGAAATAATGGATAGATTCCTTTCTGAACAGCAATGCTCCATTTAACAACAAATGAACATAAAATTCTGTATAATAAGCATAATTCTAAGATTCTTACCATTTGGCATACACACTCTATATAATTTATATTAGTCTATCTTTCTATCATTTATCTATCATCTATCATTTATCATCTCTATAAAAATATATAAATATATAAATTCAGCCATAAAAAAAGGAAATCTTGCCATTGCAACAACATGAATGGATGTTGAGGGCATTATGCTAAGTGACATAAGTCAGACAGACAAAAACAAATACTGTATAATCTCATTTATAGGAGAAATTTTAAAACATTGAACTTATAGAAACAGAAAGTAGAATGGTGGTTGCCACTGGCTGAGGGGGTGGGAAAATGGAGAGATATTGGTCAAAAGGTATAAACCTTCAATTATAAAATAAACAAGTTTCAGTATCTAATGTACAGTATGGTGATGATAGTTCACAGTACTGTATTATATACTTAAAAATGTCTGTGAGAGTAGAGCTTTAATTTTCTCATAACAATAACAGCAAAACTACAATTATGTGAGATGAAAGATGTGTTAATTAACCTTATTGTGGATATCATTTCATAATTTATACATATAGCAAACCATATTGTACACCTTATATTTATATGATGTTATATATCAATTATATCTCAGTAAAGTTGGGAAAAGATGGATATGTGCAGATTTTCATCTATAATAAATTATTTAGCTCCAGAGGGTCAATGTACTTTAAATATAGCTTTTTGATACCAAAATCACATTGGCTATTACTATACCTAATTCACTGGTGAGGAGACTGAGCTTTGACTGAGTAAAGTGTCCTAACCAAGGTCGTATGTTACTAGAAGGAGCCAATATTTGAACTCAGAACTGTAAGCTTAATGCCCATGTAGTTGACCAAACTGTGATGCTTCTGTCAGTACCTCTACAACTGCTTTCCCCAAAATAAAAAGTAGGAACCAAAGAATTAAAAGAAAGTATATTTGCTCTTATTGCTATTATATTTTAGATTTATTTTTTAAAGATGTTATATAATATGTAAACTGTAATAGTAAAAACATTATTTTTTAAAATAGCATTAGAAAACATCACCAGGTTCAGATACATCTTTCAAATACCTTTGGTTAATTATCTCTAAACTATTCAGAGTAGAATACTGTCTTTTTACTTTTTAAAACCTCTACAGAAGCAATTTAATAACTGTTCTTATAAAATTATTCTGATATTGCTTGCTAAAATGTAACCTAAATACTTTTCCTCCTTATTGTGAGAAGTAATAGGTCAATATTCATGAAATAAACTCTTCAAATTGCATATTTCTGTAACTGTCCCTTCTAAGTCACTACTCTACTGAAAAGCCAAGATTGTTGCTTGACATGTCTCATTTTGTTTCAAAACACTACTTAAATTTCATAAGTTAGCCTGTGAAATACTTTAAAAATACCTGTAAAAATCAATTAACTCTCTAAAAACAAATGTACCCTGCCTCTGACTACTACTAGAGAGCCGATGGGATACTAACTTTAACAGATATAAAATGAAAAGAAATCCTACATCTATTTACTTCCAAGAAAGAGTCTAGGAATAATGAGACTTGGCAAATAGTATTAACTATTCCTTTAGATGTGGATGACACCATTTTTTTCTCTTTTTTTACATTAGTCAGTAGTGCCAGCATTTGCAACTGCATGAGGAAGAGACCATAAAGTGACTTGAGAGACATTAAGAAGATGGAAGGAGATTTGACTTTGGATGATGAAAACACAATGCAATATAAGATGATGTATTATTGAATTGTACACTTGAAACCTATATAATTTTGTTACCTAATATCACCCCAATAAATTTTTTAAAAAGTAACTTACTTTCTCTTTCTCTACAAAAAACATAAAAGTTAGCTTTTATATAATACTTTAATACTTTACTGTATTACTTTATTGTAAGACATAGGTCGTTATGAAAATATTTGCCTAACCACTTAAAACATCTATTTAAATTTAAATATTTATTTCTAACATTATACCTCATTATACCAATTGAGAGCGAAATCTTCTATTTCATTAAACTTTGCTATGAAGAAAGTTGGAAGCCAGCAACGAGCCACCTGGATGCATGAATCTGTGCCTGAAGGCAAAGCATGTGAGAGGGCAATAAAGAGAGATTTGCTATTGAACCAGTTGTTGGATACAAAATGTACAAACTTTTTGATCCTTACCAAAGATGGGGCTTGAATAATCAGAATTTTAAACTGTATCATTTTATAGCCTTGACTGTCTGTAGAGTTAAAACTATATAATTAACAAGTAAATAAATACCACCTTCTGAACAGAATAACCAAGAAAAAACATAAATTTAATAATTGATAATAAATACTATATTTCAATATACAATATTTGTGGATGGCAGAGAGCTCAGTACATCAAAATATCATTTTACTTAATTCATACCAAAATCCATTAAGATTATAACAATTCTCCCCATGTTTACAGATAAACAAACTTCCTCAAACAAGTTTACTGTCAGAGATCAAGGCACTGGTTACTATCAGATCCGAGAACCAATTGTACCTTTATGCAGTTCTAGAGATTTTTTTCCTTCTATTTCATTTGGAATTAAAGCTTTGTCATTAAGATATTTACTCTTTATTCATATATTTTTTTAACTGAAAATATTTTCTTACATTATGTTACATGTGATGAGCAATATTTATGTTACATGGCTCTCAGAAAGTGAATTCTTTTTTTTTAAAATTAATTAATTTATTTTAATTAGTTTTATGTATACAGTACATTGGTTAGACATTTATATAGTTTATAAAATGATCCCTTAATTGCTCCTTCTCTCCTCTGTTTTTTCACCTAGCCAATATATTAATGCTAACTGCATTCCCTGTGCAGTGCTCAACATCCCCAAGACCATTTATCAACTACTAATTTGTACGTCTTTAACCCTTTATGCCATTCTCTCAATCCCCTAACCTTCCTCCCCTCTGTCCATCCACTATATTTGTGAGTCTATTTTTGATTAGTTTTTTTTTGTTCCTTAGATTCCACATATAATTAAAATCATATGGTATTTATCTTTCTCTTTCTAACTTATTTTATTTAACACAATAACCTTTAGGTCCATCCATGTCATTGCAAATGGTAGAATTTCATTTTTTTAATGGCTGAGTAATATTCCATTGTATATATCAACATTAACTTTTTAATCCAATCAACTGTTGATGGGCATTTAGGTTACTTCCACATCTAGGCTATTGTAAATTGTGCTATCATGAATATTGGGGTGCATAGATCTTTACAAATTATTGTTTTGGTGTTCTTTGGATAAATACCCAGAAGAAGTGCAATTGCTGGGTCAAAAGGTACATTCATTTTAAATTTTTTGAGAAACTTTCAGACTGTTTTTCTTAGCAGTAGTACTAATTTACAATACTGTCAACAATGTATGAGGATTCCCTTTTCTCTACGTCCTTGCCAATACTTGTTTTTTGATTTATTGATGATAGCCATTCTGACACAAGTGAGGTGATATCTCATTGTGGTTTTAATTTACATATCTTTTTGTATCATCTGTATTTCCTCTTTGGAGAAATACCTGTTTAGGTCTGCCCATTTTTGAACTGGTTTGTTTGTTTTATTGTTGTTGAATTCTAAGAGTTCTTTATACATTTTGAATGTATCATAAGTAAATATCTTTTCCCAATCAGTCAGTCATCATTTTGTTTTGTTGATGGTTTCATTCACTGTATAAAAACTTTTTAGTTTGATGTAGTCCCATTGGTTTATTTTTTCTTTTGTTTCCCTTGTCCAGAGAATTATATCTGTAAAAAAATTACTCTTAGTAATATCAAGAGTTTACTGCCTATGTTTTATTCTAGAAGTTTTATGGTTTTGGTTCTTACCTTTAAATCTTTAATTCATTTTGAGTATATTGTGGTATATGATGTAAGAAAGTTTCTTTCTCTTTTTTTTTTTTGCATGTATTCTTCCAACATCATTTATTGAAGAGAATGTCTTTACCCCATTGTATATTCTTATCTCCTTTGTCATATATTAAGTGACTGTATAGGCGTGAACTTATTTCTGGGCTCTCTATTCTGTACCATTGATCAATATATCTGTTTTTATGGTGGTACCATGTGGTTTTGATTACTGCAGCCTTCTATAATAGTTTGATATCAGGTAGTGTAATACCTCCAACTTTGTTCTTCTTTCTCAAGGTTGTCATGGCTATTTGGAGTCTCTTATGGTTTCATATCCATTTTAGGATTATTTGTCCTAGCTCTCTGAAAAATGTCATTGGTATTTTGATAGGTATTATATTGAATCTGTAGATTACTTTGGGTAATATTGTTATTTTAATGATGTTGATTCTTCCTACACATGAACACAGTACATGCTTTCATTTACTTGTATCTTCCTTGATTTCTTTTTTCAATGACATAACTTTCTGAAAACAGGTCTTTTACCTTCTTGGTTAATTTGATTCCCAGATATTTTATTGTTTTCAGTGCAATTGTAAATGAGGTTATTTTCTTAATTTCTCTTTCTGAAAGTTCATCACTGGTGTATAAAAATGCCACTGACTTCTGAATATTTATTTTAAAACCTGTTACTATATAAATTCATTGATCAGTCTAACAGTTCTTTGGCGGAATCTTCAGGGTTCTTAATATGTTCTCTCTATATAGTATCATGTCATTGGCAAATAACGAGAGTTTTACTTTCTTTCCCATTCAGATGTCTTTTATTTCTCTTTCTTTTCTTTATTGCTGTGGCAAAGACTTCTAATACAATGCTGAAGAGGAGAGGTGAAAGTGAGCACTCTTGTCTTATTCTTGAACTTAAGAAAAATGCTTTTAGCTTTTCTCCATTGAGTATGATGTTAGCTGTAGGTTTGTCATATGTGGCCTTTATTATGTTGAGGTATGTTCCCTCTACTCCCACTTTGCTGAGAGTTTTTATCAAAAATGGATGCTGGATTTTTTCAAACCCTTTTTTCTGCATCTATTCATATGATTATATGGTTTTTATCTTTTGATTTGTTAATGTGGTGTATCACATTAATTGATTTATGGATATTGTACCAACTTTGCATCCCAGAAATAAATCCAACTTGATCATAGTGTACAATATTTTTAAGGTATCACTAAATTCATTTTGCTAATATTTTGCTGAGGACTTTTGCATCAGTGTTCATAAGAGATAATGGCCTATAGTTTTCTTTTTTTGTAATGTCTTTGGAATCAAGGTAATGGTGGCCATATAAAAAGAGTTAGGGAGCCTTCTCTCTTCTTCAATTTTTTGGAGTAGTTTGAGAAGAATAGGTATTAATTCTTCTTTGAATGTTTGGTAAAATTTGCCTATAAAGTCAACTGGTCAAGGACTTTTGTTTTTTGGGAGATTTTTGATTACTGATTATATTTCGTTGGTGGTAATTGGTCAGTTCAGACTTCCTGTTTTTTCTTGACTCAGTCTTAGGAGATTGTATGTTTCTAGAAATGTGTCCATTTCTTCCAGATTGTCCAATTTGTTGGCATATAATTTCTTGTAGTATTTTCTTATGATCCTTGTATTTCTGTGGAGTCTGTAGTTATTCTCCTCATTCATTTCTGATTTTATTTATTTAAGTTTTCTTTCTTTTTTCCTTGATGGATCTGGCCAAGATTTTGTCAACATTGTTTATCCTTTCAAAATTGTTTGGTTTCATTAATCTTTTGTATTGTTTTTCTAGACTTTATTTCATTTATTTCTGCTCTGATTTTTATTATTTACTTCCTTCCATTCACTTTGGTCTGTGTTTACTATTCTTTTTCTAGTTATTTTAACTGTAAGGTTAGATTGTTTGAACTTTTTCTTATTTCTTGAGGTAGGCCTGTATTGCTATGAATTTCCCTCTTAAAACTGCTTTTACTCTGTCCCATAGATTTTGAGTCATTGTGTGTTCATTTTCATTGTCCCTAGGTATCTTTTGATTTCTTCCTTTATCTCATTAACAACCCATTTATTGTTAAGTAGCATGTTATTTAGCCTCCACATGTTTGTGTATTTTCCAGTTTTTTTCTTAAAGTTGATTTCTAGTTTCATGCCTTTATAATCAGAGAAGGTATGATTTCAATCTTTTTAAGCTTATTGAGCCTTGCTTTGTATCCAAACATGTGGCCTTTCCTAAAAATGTTCCATGTGCACTTGAAAAGAATGTACATTTTGCTGCTTTGGGGTAAAATGCTCTGAAATTATCTATTAAATCTATTTGGTCTAGTGTGTCTTTTAGGCCCATTGTTTCCTAGTTGATTCTTTGCATGGAAGATCTGTCCATTGGTGTATTACTATTAATCCCTCCTTTTATGTCAATCAATAATTGCTTTATGTATGTAGGTGCTACTATGTTGAATGTGTATATGTTTATTAGGGTTATGCCCTCCTGATTTATTGACCCTTTAATATTCTGTAATGCCATTTCTTGTCTCTTATTATAGCCTTTGTTTAAAAGTCTACTTTATCTGATATAAATATCGCTACCCCAGCTTCTTCTTTTCATTTCCATTTGCATGAAATATCTTTTTCTATTCCTTTACTTTCAGTCTGTGAGTGTCATTTGATCTGAAGTGAGTCTCTTGTAGACAGTGTATGCATAGGTCTTGTTTTCTTATCCATTTGGTTACCTTATGTCTTTTGATTGTAGTTTTTAATCCATTTACATTTAAAGTGATTACTGATAGATACATAGTTACTGCCTGTGATGATGTGCTACTGAAAGGGTCACAAAGATGTAGTAATGGGTTAAGGTTAAGAAACTACGTGCTAATCGTTTTGTCTCGCTTCTGGATACCTGCTTGCTTGAAAAGTTATTGTTTAACAGTTACCCATGAGAACATAACATTTTAACATAAGCTTTTTGCTTCTGTACCCCCGCTTGCACAACCCACCTTTAGGTTGACAGGTAGTGAATAGAAGAAATATTAGATCTTTGTGATTTAGACAGAATGATTTATAGGATTTAGGGCTTAAAACCCTTGTACCTTTATGTTTCGGGGCTGCTCCTTTGGAAGGACAGCTGCTGGCTAATAAACTGCCTATAATATCAGAGTACTCAGGTTGAGTCTGGTTATTCCAGTCACAACACTGCCATTTTATTATTCGTATCTGTTATTTCTATTTTCTTTTTTACCTCTTCTTTTTTTTACAGAAGTCCCTTTAAAATTGTTTGTGATACTGGTTTGGTGGTGATAAATTGTTAGGGACTCTTTGTGCTTTCTGAACTTGTATGTCTAATTCCTTTGCCAGGTTAGAAAAGTTTTCTGTCATTTCTTTAAATAAATTCTCAATCCCTTGCTCTTTCTCTTCTCCTTAGGGTACTCCTGATCTGGATATTGTTATACTTCATGTTGTCCCAGAGGTCTCTTAAATCATCCTCATTTTTAAAATCTTTTTTTCTTTTTGTTGTTCTAATTGGGGTATTTTGCTACCTTGTCTCCCAGTTCACTGATTCAGTCTTCTTCTTTGTCTAATCTACTGTTGAATCCTTCTGGTGTATTATTCATTTCAATTATTGTATTCATTTCTGTTTGGTTCTTTTTTATGGTTTCTATGTCCTTTTTTATGCCTACCATCTCTCTGTTGATATTCTCATTGTACTCATCCATTCTCCCCATAAGTTAGTTGAGTATTCTTAATAACCATTATTTTGAACTCTGTCTCTGGTTGGTTGCTTGCCTCCATTTCATTTAGCCTATTTTCTGGAGTTTTCTCCTATCATTTATTTATGGCATGTTTCTTTGTTTTCTCATTTTATTAGCCTCTCTGTGTATGTTTCTATGTATTAGGAATATTTGTTTTATCTCTCAGCCTTGGCCAGATGGCCTAGTATGAAAGGTGTCCTGTGTGGCCTGGTGGCACATTCTCCCTATGCAAGGGTCTCTGGGCTTGATATTTATGTGGGTTCTGTGTGATCTTCTGTTGTTGCCAAGCCTTTATTGTTGTTTGTTAGTAGATCAGTGGATGGGATTAATCTTCAGGCTGACTAATTGTAGAATTGACTGCACCCACAGGGTAAGTAAGAGTCATGGGGGCGGGCGGGCAAACCCCACTGAATAGGAATTTTTCTAGCAGGCTTGTGTACTTGTTGCAACCACCCTTCATGCATACCATTAATGGGACTAGTCAGGAGTCTCTCCATTGTGGTCTGGTGCCGGCCTCTGGATGGGTTGGTTTTATGTCCCCTTGGGTAGGGTTCACCCACAGACCAAGGTCAGCTACTGCTTTTGATTGCTCAGGGCTACCCACTGGGAACTACAAGGAGATCCTAAGGTGGTTTGTTGCCTATGCTAGATCTATAGGTAAGTGGAAGAGACAGTGCCGTTGGCAGTGGTTCGTTATCCTTTGTCCCTAACCTGTGGCAGTTTAGCAGAAGGATCAGTGCTTCTCAAGCCTGGCACTGCCTGTCAGTTGCCTGTAAGTCTCTGAAACTGGATGAGACTCTGGGTGATATGCCTACTGCATGGCACAGGGACCCCTGGATCTATTGAGTCAATTTCTCCCTGCCACTGCATTGTCAGTTTACATGCCAACATTGTGTAGCTCACTGTATAAGTTTCCAATCATAACAAGTTCAGCTGCTGTCCAACTTGGGCCTGAATGTGCCACCCCAGGGCAGGGGCAGCTGCCTATCAATGTGCGGCTGGCACTTTGTGTATTGGATGGGACAGGAGCTCAAAGAGTCAAGGTTGGTCAGGCCAATACAGACTCCTGCAATCCTCTTCAAGAGATATTGCAGCTTATACAGACACACCTACAGGTACATCTGTCCACAACTGTTTTTTTTTTTTTCCCAGAATGCGCTAAATGTGCTAGCCAAGGTCTTTTGCCTGCACAGACTGCACAACCCCAGAGCCAAGCAGGGCTTGGGAGGCTGCCTGTCAATAAGTGTAGGCACTTTGTGGCTTGGGTAAAGCAGATTTTCAGGGAGACAAGGTCCATTTGGCCAATACAGCCTCAGTTTTGCTGCAATTTCTGTGCCTGAGCATTCCAACTGTAGTCAGAGATCACAGTGAGACCAGCTATAATCTGGGGCAGTCCCACAGACCCCTGTACTCTCCTAATGCAATATTGCAATTCATGCAGGCAGTAGAGATCCGCTTGCTACTGATTTCCAAGCAGTGCCCGCCCTGTTCTAGCCAAAGTTTGTTGCCTAAGTGAATTGGGAGATGTGGGGGAGGGAGGCTAGAGCTCTAGCAGTTCACTGTCAATGGGCTGCCTGGGGCTATTTGTGGGTTGAGTGGGGAAGGGTCTCAAGGAGACAATGGTAGTCAGATCAGTACATCCTCAGTTTTGTGGTAACTTTGGTTACCCTTCACACATTCCCACAGAAGTCCCAGATCACAGGAAGACCAGCTACTGTCTGGGACTGGCCTGCAGATCCCCAAGATCTGCCCAAGTTTGTGTTGGCAGGAGTGATCTGCCTGAACCTATCTCAGAAATGAGAGCTCACAGTACTGACTGCCAGCCTTAAATGCTTGGCCCTAAATTGGCTTAGGGCATGGCAGTCATCCAACAACAAAATCCTTGGGCGACCTACAGGTTGGTTGGGGCAAGCTGATGTCTTCAGGCCAGTGCTTTCTAATGGCCGTGTGGGAGGAGTTTGCACAGTCAAGCTGATGAGTCTGTAGATTGCCCTGTAGTGGGGGCTGGACTAAGGCACAATGGTGGTTGCCCTTCCCGCCCTAATGCCAGGTAATGCAGACTTTCTCCAAATGAATCCCATGCAAGCCTCTAACCCACGGCTGGTGTCCCGAGTAAGTGTCTGTAGGTCAGAAAGCCTGCATGCGGGTCCTTCAAAGGGTTGTCTAGGGTTTCATTTTCTTTTATGAGAGAAGTGGGTTCCTATCTATAAATTTGTTTTTTAATAATAAACACACACATACACACACATGACTTTTAAAATATTTTATTTTCTTATAGAATGTGTCTTGTAACTTTTGTAAGTGAGTTATGATTAAATAAATTAGGGCAGAATCCACAATGAAGAGGCAAATTTAAACAAGGCCAGGTCTGTAAAAAACCAGCCATTTCTCCTCTTGCCCTGTAAGAAAACATATTAGAAAGAAAGCAGTTAAGTCAGAGAAATAATTGGGAGCTTTCAAATCTGACAGGTTTTGGACTCATTGTCAACCTGGGTCACTTGCAGCTGTGGCATTGAATCTTTTTTGAACCTCATTGAGCTTCAGTGTTTTGTGTTTATCTGTAAAACAAAATGCCTGCTCACTTCCTCTTCAAATGTGGCACACAAATACCATAAGCTGTTTAGCAAGTGTGAGATAAACCAGCTAAATTAATATGACACCTGGCACTAGTACTTTCATATACTCTGTTTACTGGAGGCATAATGACTGTGTGCACATGAAAAAGTTACTGCGTTTATGTGTGTGTGTATGTGTGTATATGTGCATGACTGAAATAAAGAGAGTGGAGTGGAGGGGAAGAGATGGGAGAGGAGAAGGAAGAAAAAGGAGAAAGGAGACTGGAGGTGGAGAAGGGAAAGGGCAAAGAAAGCCATAGTTAAAGGGGGAAAATCATATATAAATAAATAAGAGTTCTTAAAATTAAAGAACAGACTTTTGATTTTTATTAAAGCAAAATATTTTGCAATTATGACATTGGTTTATAATAATCCGAAGAAAATAAAGCTAAACTAATGCAATTATCTGCCTTTTATTTTTTTTTCCAGAACACTGTTACTTATAGTTGAGAGATGGACAATTTGAAATAGGAAATTAAGTCTTTAAACTTTTATTCTCCAATCCATAGGTTTTTATAATTATAGCTAAATGAAATATGTTTAAAGTTAGAAAAATGTATACATTACTCACATTAAGTACTTGAAAAGTAAGGGTTAATTTAGATGTATTTCCTAATAATTTATTTATAGAAACTTGATGGCTAGGTACGTTTAAAGGGAGACATAGTAAATACAAAGTGTTTGCTTAAATGACATGTAAATTAACTTTTATCAAAAATGTTCAAGAGTTGTTTATTTTAAACTGTAAAATGCAGCCCAATTATCTTTATACACATTTGCAGAGCTTTTGGTTAAATTAGAGAACTTAATATGATTGTGAAGCTATTGATGGAGGCTAGGAGTAGCCCTGGCACAATTGCATTGGAATTCTTCCTGGTGGCCTTTGGAAAGAGATACGTCTTTCCTCCCACATATTGTTGCCCAATCAACCTCCAAGCAGCTGGTACAACAGATGGGCTCTGCTTATACCTGGAAATATAATCAGTGCTTTCTCCACTTTTGTGTGAATTTACTTGTGCTTTACTAGTCAGAGAGCATTTGTCCACTCTGAAAATATGTATTGAGCTTCAAAAATGTGTCAGAGTGTGATGGTTAAAAAGTTGAATACAGACAAGAATTCTTACCTCAAGAAGTTTCACTCCAAGATAAATGCTTTGCACAACTTCAAATTTAAGTCATGTTTTATATTTTTTTTTCAACAGGTTTACTTTGGGTCTGGTAATCCAGTCACTTTATTCCATGCTACTTTCATTTTTATGTAATGTTTCTTTTTTCTTTTTTATATTCTTTTATTTTAAAATATGTTTTGATTTATACCATCTTTTATGTGCTTGATCAGGAAATAATATCAGCTCTTGGGGTTTCTTATTCTAAATCATCTAAAGAACTACTTTTCAACATGCACATGCTATAACTTCGTCTCAGGGATTTCTGACTGAGTAGGTCTAGGTGTGCCTTAGTCATGTGTATTCAATCCAGTTCTGTCTATATTGCTGAGACTAATTAATCATCAACTCACAAATAAACAAGTCCATGACAATATACCTTTTCACAGAATTTTAGGTTTCAAGTTTTCTGTGGTGAAAGCATCAGTAAAAATATCCCATGACTTTGATAATAACCTTGTATATTTTTATGGCATGGAAGGGTACGGGAAGATGCTATATGCAAGGTTTTACTAGAACATATATAAAACTAAATGGACCCCAAAAAACTTGCTCATAAAAAAATAGTTTATTATCCTTAGATATGTTCTTGCTCTGCTCTAGAGAATATATCTCCGTACTCTTTAGAAATTTGGGGCTGAAAATATTTAATGAGTTGTAATGTATTAAATGTTTTTATTTATTTAGAAAAACAATTTATTAGTTTTGATTTTATAAAATAAGTAAAACAAATCACAAAGTAAATAACTCTTGATATCTTTGATGTGTAAGAATCATTAGAAATTTTAACTGGCCCCATAATAAAAAAATAAAACAGAGCCTAAATTAACTGATATTTCAGATCTCTTTCATCTACAAAAATTATATCTGCCAAAATTATTATTTTCCTTCATACTCATCTCCCCCTTCTTCCATAGCTTCCCATTTTAGACTGAAGAATACATGAATTTGCCTTATAAAATTATGCACACTGTCCTCTCCCTTTAATTTAGATTCCTATGAAGATAAGCTAAATAAATTTGAAAAGAAATTATCACATTTTATTAATTTTAATTTATCACACAATTTTTATTTGATCATCTCTGTTGTCTTTAGGCCCTGAGTTTATTCCTTCTACAAGAAGACAAGGGCATGCATCTTTTTCATGAATTATTTAGAAGCTATCACACAAATACTGCGATATGTCAACAGCAAAAACTAGACAGAAAAAAGTAGACTAGGATAGGTATCATCTAATTACTTTTAAAAATAAAATCTATGGGTGATCATTTTACAATACAAACAAAATGTAGAATTATTATGTTGCATACCTAAAATTAATATGTCAATTATATCAATAAAAAGTAAATAAAAACTGTTGATAATCTACATGCTGCTAAAGTTAATATTGACTTCTAATATTTCAGACCATGCTTCAGAAATAGCTGAAATGTTTAATAGATGTTTTTACTTATTCATACAATTTTATTTCATATTAAATGTAGTAATACACTATTCTAAAACCATCATATTACTTTTCTATGAATTTAAAATGATAGTAATCTAGGTGTTTAGGTTTTCAGATATAATGGCAAGATGTCACAGTTAAAGCAAAACATATAACAATCAAAAACAAAAAAAATAGGTTTATCATCTCAAAATTAACAGTTTAATGACTATTACATTTATTTAACACATTGATACAGCTTACCAAATTTTTATACTCTCTAAGTTTTGATTACCAGGGCGAAGTATGCTTTACTAATGAAAAGCCCAGATCTGCTGCACCTTATGCATCTCCTTTATCTCTCTCCCTACTGGTCTCTATTGAGAGTCAGGGACAAAAACCAGGCTGTTCTCAGTTGAAAGCAGATGATCTGACCTAGTCACAGTCCAATCCTATTCCTGCCCAGCACTTTCATCAGGGCAGACCACTTTAACTTGCTGCTTCTATCTCCATTTCTCCTATTGCTTTTAACAATTTGTGTCTTTATCCTACATTAAAATGTCCTATAATAGTCTATTACCACTTCACTACTGAATTATTTTAAAACATTATTTGAGAATATTACCAACCTTATTATTTAGAGTGCCCTATATAACAATTCATAGAAGAAAAAGGGTTATAGACTGAAACATCAGGGAAGTCTTTCTTTTTGTCTAAATATCTGTTCTGCCTTTCTTCCCCTGAACAATAGAACTGAGATCTTCCTCATTTTCTTCTGGATACCAGAAGAGTTCAGAGCCAAATTTGCAGCCCTATTTTAGAATAGTTATGGTCATGTCTACGTGCTTCCATATTTCTGATATTTTCTATGTATGTTTTCTTAGTGCCAATTACATATCTGCATTTTTAAATTTCATTGCCTGTCTTTAAATAATTTTTAAATGATCTCTATTTTTTGGTGTTATAGGGGAGTTTATATAAAGAAATTACACAAAAATGCCTCTTTAACAATCACTATTCAGCGTCATATGGAAACTTCTAGCCATAAGCTATAAAAAAATAAAAAAGAATAAAAGTTTCCAAACTGAAAAGAAAGAAGTAAAGTTATCTCTACTCACAGATGCCATATTTATACATATATAAAATTTCAATGAATATAAAAGAAAGCCACTGACGCTAATAAACAAATTCAGCAGAATAGCAGAATACAAGATCGACACACAAAAATCAATTATGTTTTCATATACATGCAATGAACAGTGCTAAAAAAAACTAACAAAGTAATTTCTTTAATAATAGCATCTAAAGAGACAAAATAACTAGGAATAAACTTAACCAAAAAGGTTAAAAACTATAAAACTTGGCTGAAAGAAATTAAAGACCTAATAAATTAAAAAAAAAAAACCGTATTCAGCTATTGGGAGACTTAATATTGTTAAAAAGGTAATACTGCCCCAAATAATCTACAGACTCAACAGTGATAGAAGGAAATTTAGTTTTGGATGGTGAACACAGTGCAATATATATATGATGTATTATTAAATTATAGACTGGAAACCTATATAATTTTGTTAATCAATGTCGCTCTGATCAATTTAATAAAAAATAATCTCTACCAAAACCCAATGATATTTTTTATAGAAATGAAAAAGTCAATCCTCGAATTCATATGGAATTCAAATGTCCCTCAAAAAACAACAAAAATGGTTTAATAAAAAGAACTAATTTGGAGTACTTACACTTTATGATTTTAAAACAGTATAAGGCCAAAATTATAAAACAATGTAATATTAGCATAGTATTGTTATATTGACAAGAGAAATAGAATTGAGAGTTCAGAAATAAACCAATATTTATATGATCAATTAATTTCCCACAAGGGTGCAAAGGCCATTCGATGGGGACAGAATATTCTTCTTAACAAATTGTGCTTTAACAATTGGATATCCACATGCAAAAGAGTGACTATGGACCTCTCTCTAATATTATATAAAAAATTAACTCAAATTGATTAACCATACAAGTGTAAGACCTAAAACCGTAACAATTTATGAGAAAACCTAAGGGTCAATTATTAGGAGCTTGGATTAGAAAATGGATTCTTCGATATGAAACAAAAAGTACAAGTAACAAAATGAAAGTAGATAGATTTTATTTTATCAAAGCAATACTTTTGTATATCAAAAGGAGATTACCAAGAAAATGAAAAGGCGTCTCCCAAAATAAGAGAAAATGTTTGAAGAACATAAGGACCTAATATTTTATAATATATAAAGACCTTCCACAATTCAACAACAAAAAGGCAATGAACTCAATCTAAATATGAGCAAAGAACTTGAACATATATTTCTCCATATAAAATACAGAAGTGGCCAACTACTTTTGAAAAGATGCTCAACGTTTACATCATTAGGGAAATACAAATCAAAATAATAATTACATACCACTTCATACTCAGAAGAATGAACACAGTTAAAAGCAAACAAACAAAACAAATCCGGAACATAACTAGTGTTGTCAAGGCTGTGAGAAATTTGAACCTTAGTACACTGCTATTGGAAATGCAAAATGGTTCAACCATTAAGACGATAATTGGGCGTTTTCTCAAGTTAAAATGGGATTACATATGACCTAGAAATTTCATTCTGATTTATAAGTATACAAGAAGTGAATGTACATAAACAAATACAAACACACACAAGTTTATAGCAATACTATTCACAGTATCCAAAAGGGGAAAGAAACCAAATGCCCCTCAACAGAGGAGTATATAAACAAATTGTTGTACATACCTGCAGTGAGCTACTATGCATCCATAAAAATGAATAAAGTATAGATATATGGTACAACTTGGAGTTCCCAATTGGAAGGTAGGTGCAGAAATCAGTTTAAATTAAAAGAGTATTCAGGGTAAGCCTTTATGAAGAATGTCAAATGCTTAAACAAATCTGAAAACTTTAGGAGAGCTAATTTAGTATTGATTTCAGGACAGAGCATGGCAAGCAGAGAATAATTAGAACAAGGTAGACATTTGCCTGGCTTATTAGAGAAACTCATGAAAGTCAGTGTGTATTAAATGGTGTGTTTAACAGGGTGAACAGTAAAAAAGAATATCACAGAATGTCTGGGAAGCCAGAGCATACACATATTTTTAGGCCATTTTAAGGACTTTATTTTTTCTGAAAAAGGGAACCCTGTAAAGTTCAAACAGAGTGTAGAAATGATCTAGCTAATACTGTAAATGAACTATTCTATTGATTTATAGTGAACAGGTTGTAAAAAGACAAGGAAAGAGGAATTAGAAATTTAAGTAAGAAAAGATATGGTTTTTACCAGACTGAAAGCAGGAGAGGGAATGAGAGATGCTTGGCTTGTAGATAATTTGTGGGCAGCATTTTTCTGTGGTATAAAAATACAGTGACCTCAAGAATAATTCCACTGTTTATTGGCCTGAGCATCTGGATGGTTTAAGTTGGCATGAACTCAGATGAGGAAAGTTGAAGATTGAGTAAATAGTGAGAAGAAATATCACATTATTCTATTTTCTAAAGATTAAATTTTTTTCAAATCTCATAGGCTTTTCTACACCAATATATCTATGACTTACTTAAGTCACTATTCATTTCACTCTTGAAATGTTGACTTTTTATGCAGTAATACCATTTTTAGGACTGATTCAATGATGTTTTAATTTAATTTTATTTTCCATATTTGAAAGTGGGAATTGTATATCATTCTAGTTTTTATTTTCTAAGGGTGATGAGAGTTCATGGAGTAATTTATATTCTTCATTTTTTTATAGGTCAGCATCATGATCCAATGGTAATGGTGCAGCCTTATGCCATAAAGCACTTTCCTTTTTTTTTTTTGTATAAAATTACAGTTTAACTTCTGTATTAAATCTACTTCCACCATCTACTAACCAATTGATCTCTACAACAAACTCTTTTAGAAAAATATATCAATTCACATTTTATATTTCCAAGAAAAGGCTAACTATAATAAAGTCATGTGTGTATTCTGTGACCACAAAGATTTTAGGCCTAGACAAATCATAAAAAGATAAAGTTAAAGAAAATCTAAAATAAATATACTGCATTAGCACTCCCAAGGGCATTTTTGATCATTTCAATGATCAAACATGTATTAAGGAATAGAGCTCTGAGGGAAATTTAGTCCAGAAGCTAGTTTGTGGTAAGTGTTTACTCAACTACAGATAATTCAACCTGATTTGACAAGAGAAATAAAGCATAGTGATTATTCTCTCATTTATATCCTACATTGAAACTTACAAAGCTCAACAGAAAAGAATTACTGGATATGCTACTGCAAACCAAATAGAAAAAGCTATTTTCACAGGCTATTGTTCTTTGTGCTAACTTCAGAGGTAAATGAAATGTTTTCAAATAAAGCTTTGAAAGATCAAATATAGCAGCTAAATAGAGAAAAGATTAATCATTATGAAAATTAAAAATTCAACTAAAATACAAATGTAGATTTGAGTAAGATATATTGTAAATATTATATTTTATGTGACAGGGTGATTGAATAGCTGAAAGTATAATGCAGAACTGATAAATGACACATCAATTCTCAAGATCTTTTAAATAGTTACCATTTTATAAAATTCTGTGTTTAATAAGAAATATTTTCATACTCTATCTCTATAATAATCTTGTTATGAAATCAATTTGAGAGAAACTATTAAGAAATATTAAATATATATTAGCACTGTACATCTCTTTATTTTCTCTTTACTTAAACAGAAACTATTTTAGCAAATTTCTCAGTCCTTGAAAGGTGAGCAACAGGTTGTAAGAAAAATATATCTCTAGGAGGGTCTGGTACTTCCAATGTGTGGTGGTGATGGTGGTTTCCCCACCAACAAGCAATTCTCAGACACCAGCTGAGGGTCCTACAGTCCATTTAATTCTGAAAGTGGAGATAGCTTCAGATCCCACATGTTAATGGCTAAGTCCTACAACATTATCCTGTCCAACTTCAATTTTTCAGTTGTTAAGCAAAGTTCTTACTTGTACTTCTGACTGACTGGCTATAAGTCAGAGGTTCCAACAATTACTCCTCAGATTTGATTGATTTGATAAAGCAGCTCACAGAGAAACATTTTACTTACTGTGTTAATTGTTTATTATAAAAGAAAATAATTCAAAAACAGCTGGATAAAAATGATGCAAAAGGCAATGTCTGAGGAAAGGGCTTGTAGTTTCCATATCTTCTGAGAGGATTCCATTCTTTCCCCCACCCCATCCATGTGTTCACCAACCTGGAAACAATAAGAACCTTTCCCTTTTGTGTTTCATAGAGGATTCATTACAAAGGCATAATTGCTTAAATTATTGGCCACTGGTAATTAATTCAACTTCCAACTCTCTCTCCTTCCTGGAAATCATGAGATGGAATGATAGTTCCAACCCTCTATTCATGATTGGCTCCCTTGGCAACCAGCCCCCAACCTTAAGTGTTTCCAAAAGTTGTCTCATTAACATAAACCTCATTGTGATGAAAAGGGACTTGTTATGAATAACAAGACACTCGATTCACCTTTATGACTCTAAAGAGATTTTAGAAAGTGAGGACAAGAGGCTAAATATTATAACAAAAAAATCTCCCATTATTCTTATCTTTTAGGAAATTCCAAGGGTTTTGAGAACAGGGATCCAGGAATCTTGGACAAAGATCAAATATAAATGACCATTATATTTTGGTTATCTGAGTGACCAAATACATATTTCTTCTAAATTACAATATTGTAATTTACATTGCATTTAGAGTTGTGTTTTCTGAGAATAAGAAAGAAATATTTTAAAATTTATGTTGCTACTAACAAGAGAAAGTTAACAAACACTACTCTGCATATTTTGTTTAAAAAGATTAAAGAAAACAGTTTAAGTGATACAAAACTCTATTAATATTTCATGAAGTAGACAGTTTCTTTTAGCAGAACTGCAAAATGGGGCAGAAGGCAGTAAGCTTTTATAAGATAAAGAATAAAGAACAACGAATAAAAATATATATATATCTAATTGGATGGGGACCCATATCAACTTTGTTTGGAATGAGAAGGAACAAGAATATAAGTATAGAGCCCAGACTTGGCCGGGTGTTTGGGGATTGACTGACTGGATATAGTCATGCACTGTTTAACTATAAGGATATGTTCTAAGAAATGTGTCATTAGGCGATTTTGTTTTTGTGTGAAATAGGAGTATACTTACACAAACCTAGATGGTATAGACTTCACACACCTAGATTATTTAGTATAGCCTATCATTTATAAGCTATAAGCCTATACAGCACTAAACAGCATGTTATTGTACAAAACAACATGAGGTTAAATCAAGCACAAGAGAACATGATGTAATCAACAGACTGTAAATATGATACATATGAAGTTGTTGCTGACATAACATGGCATACTGTTTTACAACACATGACTTTACTGTGTTTCTGGTCAAGTGGAGAATTTATGTTAAGTAGCTAGTCAGACATGAGTGACAAGAGGATCAAAAGATTAGGGGTCCCACCTAAAGACCACCAAAAGAACACCCAATTATTAGTAGAATTCTGGGTTCGCACATGTGCACTAGGCAGAGTTATATAGCAGCCAGGTGTCAATCAAAATGACCTCACTCGCTAATCACCTAGGAATGCCTTTGGGACCACCCCATTATGGCTCAAATATAAGGCAGACATTCCCACTTCTGGATCCTTTTTGCTCTTCTGGACTCCCCTTCTTTTTGCCACCTCCTTTTTGCCCTTGAGAATTGAGATAAATGCTCATATATTATTAAGCACTTAAAACCTGAAAAACATTTACATATAAGCATCCAGAAAATGAAGATGATTCTAAGTATTTTTTATGATTTTAAGAGACTAATGATATAAAATTTCATTAAGCTTATTCCTTTTAAAATTTTCAGCTTAATATGAAGAAAAAAGTAAAATATCTCTTGAGAAGTACTTGTTCCTTCTGCTTCAGTAAAAAATGGCAGCAGTAAGTAACAAATACTAAATATAAAGACCAATCAAAATAAATTTCTTTGTTAGCATGGTTGGAACTTGTAAAAACATGGTGTTATAGATTTGCAGATATAAGTATTAGAAGAAATATGCAGTATAAATGTTTTCTATGCAGACTGCTGAAAGTACAGATATTGCTAACAAGTCTCAACTTAGATTGTTATAGGATTTTATTTTCATAATAGAATGCTAAACATTTCTAAGGAAGATTTGCAAATGATTAAAGTGAAACACATAAACACACATACACACACAATAAACCCTATATACATATGTGTATACATTTATGTGCATACTTATAACAGATTAGAAGCAACTGAAAAGAGAATGGAATAACAAGTCAATATAAAATATTAAAATGTAATACAGAGACAAACGGAAAAATGCATGAAAAAGAAATTACAAGGCATAGAATACTGTGTGGAAAAGGCATTATATATATATATCTAATTTATTTTTTAGAGTTACTAACAGTATTGGGTAAAGAAAATATTTGTAAGATAAGAGCTTAACGTTTTAAAAAATAAAATTGTTCTCAGCTTTAAAAAGCCAAATTCTTCCCAATTATTAGTAACAAAATGATCTGTACACCTACTTTAATTATAATAAAATTAGTTTTGAAATAAAAACAAAAAATAAAAATTCTAGAAAAAAATGGTTACACAATAAAGAATATTTTTCAATCAAAATTTATTTTTAAAATAACTATTGAGTTATGATCGACTTGCAAAAATCTGTACATATTTATTGTATACAACTTGATAAGTTTGGAGATAACTACACATCTGTGAAGTCTTCACCACATCTGTGCCATAAATATGTTTCTCACTTCCAAGTTTTCTCTTGCTCTTTATTATCATTATTTTTATATCAGTGAAAGTGTTTTTTATAAATAAACATAAAACTAAGACAATTTATACAAACATAAATTGAGAGAATTTAGTACAATTTGGAAAATAATTCTCTTTGTTGAAAAGTTTATCAAAATCAAGATGTACAATAAAACTAAAATCTTTAATAATAGCATATAAATCTGAAAAAGCAATCTGATCAAATAAAAAAGACAAAAGAAAACAAGACTAAATTTAAGAAACAAATTCATATATGCCAATTATAATAATTTGTGTAGATAAATAAAGATAAATGCCAAAAAACTAACTAAATTTTTAAAATTCTGCTATATGCCAGGTACTTCTAAAACAAAGTTCTGAAAAGTCAAAGTAAATGCATAGAAATAAAGATTTATGAGGCAAAATTAACCACATGAAGGTTAGTTAGTACATTAGTTTCAAACAAAATAGGGTTGAAGTAAAAAATCATGACTTAAAATTAAGAGTAATTACATACACTTGAGAAGTAAAAAAACTGACAAATTGTAAGATTTTTAAACATGTATGCATGAACTGCCAAAGCATCCATCATTAATAGAAGATTCAAAAGTATATGAAATGTTTAAATGACAAAAATATGAACTTGATCAAAATGCCAAGTGCATTATACAGTTTTGGGTGTTGTGTCCACTAGATTTTATACAGGTACATAAAATATTTATGAATTTGATCAAATTCTTGGAAATAAAGTTAATTTTCAAAAATATGAAAATAGTATATCAGAGAATAAGTCTCTGGTTATAATCCTGAAATGGTAATATTCAGAAACAAAGATAACAAAAATATGTCATATAAAATAAAATATCTAATCTCTGGGTTAATGAAGAAATTATAATACTAATTACAATATACTTAGAATTAATAAATAATTAAAATAAATATAAAATTTTGTGTTTCAGTTTAATTAATATTTATAAGAAAAGTTGTAGCCTTAAGATTTTTTTTTTCACTCAGGAAAGAACAAATAATAATAAAAAAAATCTAAATGCTCAGTTTTTATCAAATAACCTTATAATAATTTTTATTAGGGTCATTCCATCTTCTCTGTTTTTGTTGGTTTTGTTTTGTTTTGTCTCAGCATTGAATATTAATTTTATTGTGAATTTCCAATGTTTTATATATAGTGTATTTTTTCAAGATGTTTACTTATTAATTGATTCCATAGATATTATTTTTCTGAGTACCTCACAAATACCATTTCAATTCAACCTAAATAGAAATATAACTTAAAGTTTCTATATCTACAAATAGCAATTGCATTCCAGCACTTCCTATAAAATTTTCTTGTACAATAAAATAGTCATTTAAAAAATTTGTGGGTAGAAATATTCCTTTATATAACATGTTCTTATAACACTGATTTCTGACTAGGTTACTTGATGGCTTCTAGTTGATGTGTGTGTTGTGCATTTAATAGTTGTTAGAGTATCTTTTATTTTAAACCAAAAATTTTTAAATTAAATTTATTGGGGTGATATTGGTTAATAACATTACATAAATTTCAGGTGTACAGCTTTATAATACATCTATATACTCCATTGTGTGCTCATCGCCCAAAGACTAGTCTTCTTCTATCATGTTCTTTGTCCTCACCCCACTCTCCTGCCCTCAGGTAACTACCATCATTCTGTTGTCTCTATCTATGGGTTTGTTTTGTTTCTGTTGTTCGTTCATTTATTCTTTTTTGTTTTATATCCCACATATAAATTGTCCTTTATCATCTACTTATTTCACTTAGCATGATATTCTCAAAATCCATCTATATTGTTATAAATGGTGATATTTCATTTTTTGTTATGGCTGCTTTATTTGATCATCCATCTAAGGACATTTTCCATGTCTTGACTATTATAAAAAATGCTGCAATGAACATAGAGGTACATATATCTTTACAAATAAGTAAAATAATTTTTTTCAAATTTTTAGGTAGATATACAGAAGAGAGATTATCGGGTCATACAGTAGCTCTATTTTTATTTTTTTAAGGAACCTCCATATGTTTTTCATAGTGGCTGCATCAATTTACAACACTACCAGCAATGTATAAGGGTTACCTTTTCTCCACAAGTGCTCTAACAATTATTTCTTGTTTTATTGATAATAGCCATTCTAACAGGTATGTGGTGGTATCTCTCATGGTTTTGATTTGCATTTCCCTTATAACTAGGGGTGTTGAGTATCTCTTCATACATCTGTTGGCCATCTCTATGTCTTCCTTGGAAAAATGTTTATTCAGCTCCTTTGCCAAATTTTTAATTGGATTGTTTGTGTTTTTATTGTTGAGTTGTATGTCTTCTTTATATATTTTGGATATTAGGCTCTTATTGGATGTATCATTTGCAAATATCTTCTCCCACTCAGTTGTCAGCCAAAATTTATACTTCTTTTTAAGTAATAAATTGTGTTTTGCATCATTGAAAATCTATTGGAAATGTCATAATGATTTGCAAATCAATACCAAATACTCATTCTACCATTTTTTTTCTTTACAGTTTGTTTCTGAATAGATTTAAATTACGCTTAGAGGTTTCTTCCAGTCTCTCCTAAAAGAGCTTTATCATTTGCTGTGTTACTTCGACATTATTTCCCATTCTGCTTATATGCTAATATCACCTTCTCCTTCAGGAAGTGAGCTATGTACAAGGAGATGATCTTCAAAGAAGAAAGTTGTTCTTAAAATATCTTCACAGTTCCTATTCAATAATCACTCGTGAGTTCTGCAGAATACTGATGCTGACTCAGATAAATAATAAATAATTAAACACAACATTGTTCCTGGTTTTAATTTTTTTTATAGCAAAACAAACATATTATATAATCCAGGATTTGAAAAACTAATACCATAATTTCCACTTTTTATTTACAAAATAAGCCAGGCAAAATTACCAGAAGTTCTAAGACAGTATTTATTTGTAAAGTTTTATACTGAATATGTATTTTAATTTAATCAAGTGATAGTTTTGTATATTAAATTCTTGCTTTCTATCACTACATTTAATCATAAAAGTGTACATACCTATGATTAACATCAGTTATAACAATATTTCTTGGGCTTTTAAATGCATTTTCATTTCATACTTAAGAAATGCAATCCAGTATGGTAGTAATTTTTTTGGCATTAAAAAAAAAAGTTCTTTTAGAAACCTTTACTATAGCTTTGGGAAGTCATAATTCTTAAGCAACAATATAACAACATTTAAAATTATGAGAATTAAGTAGCAGCTTGTTGACCATATCACCAAATACTGTGTGTGCGTGTGCAAATGAATTAATGAATATGAGAGAGAGAATGAATGAATGAATGTGAGAAAGAGAGAAAGAGAGAGAGAGAGAATATGGATTAATTGTGGTTCTGAATTTAAAGTCTTTCCATATCTGATACATTTTATAATCCATTTTGAACAGTGTTCAAGGCCAGACTTTCATCAATGTCAAGCAAAAGGTCAATTATGCAATTTGTCTTTATAAAGAGAATCAAGATGCATGGGATGTTTCATTTTGATTCCTGAATTATTAAATTAAATATTATTAAACATTTGTTTGTAAATATGAAATCCGTTCATAGTTTATGTTGTTAAATTTTCCCACATGACCATCTACTTTAAAATACTTTTATGAAGAGTATATATATGTGTATATTGTTTATTTATGGAAGTAATGTCAAAAGATAAAATGAGGCTTATTAAATATCTGAAGAATTTATTGGAGCCAACATTGATTTGAATTGGGCAATGACAAACTTAAAGTGGTTAGGAATGCTTTGCCCACAGGAGGAGGAAACTGACTTACAAAGAGAAGGTGCAAGAGCAAAGAAAGGAAGTTATTTGATTGGCTACTGCTTGAAGCTTAGTTATCTGGTTGAGATGAGTCGGCTTTAGCATTTTGGTTTTATAACCTTCAGGCAAGAAGGTAAAGTAAGTCACCACCTCAGTCTAATGGCCTCCTTGTTTAGTTTAACATTAATTAACATTTGAAACATACTAACCCAGAATTCAAATTTCAGAAATGGTTAATGCAAAATTATTAAATAAGACGTATGTTTACACAACAGTTCATTAATTAACATGTAGAATTTTAGAAACAGTGTTTATTAATGAAATGACAGGTATTCAAGACATGCGGTTATTTAGAAAGATTTTAATGGGCTCCAGTGATCATGCATGAATGAAGTTTATGAATCTGGTAATACCAACAGCCAATAGTAACAGTCTGGTCCTGGGTCTCCAGCTTACAGAGGTGTCTGTTCTGATTCTGATTTTGGAGACATACATGTCCTCCTTTGGAACTCTGTTTTCATTTCACTAGGAGAGGAAATTACTAGGTTGTACACTAATATAAATTTTTAAGTCATAATTTTAAAATTATATACTTAGAATTTTAATTATTACCACCATCATTTTGTAGTTTTCAATGTACAATTCCTACATTTTTTTGTTGTTGTTAAATTTATTCCTAAGTCTTTTATTCTTTTTGGTGCTATTGTGCTATTTTGGTGCTATTATTTTTAATTTTACCTTAAATTGTTCAATGTTAATATATATGCAGTTAACTTTTGTGCATGTATATTAATCTTCTATCCTGTGAATGTACTCATAGAAAATCATGTCATTTGTGAAGTTAAGCCAGTTTTACTTTTTCTTTTTCTATACAATTTTTTTTTCTTTTTGGTCTCCTTGCACTGACTAGGGCCTTCAGTTCTACATTAAATAAAGGTAATAAGAGAGTGATCTTATTCTCTTAAAAAGGAAGGAAAATACTTAGTTTTGAAAGTGTGACGTTATTTCTAGGTTTTGTTCCTCTTTAGATGATTTAGATGATTTCCATTTTGATTAAAAAGTTCCTTTTAATGTTCCTAGTTTTTTGATTTTTATCTTGAATAAATTTCAGATTTTGTCCAATGCTGTTTCTTCATAATTTTTGATTAGCTAAGTAACTATTTTTTCTTTTTCTTAATTGAATACATTTGACACATAACATTGTGTATATTTAAAGTGTACAACATGTTACTTTGATACATTTACACACTGTATATGATTACCGTTGTAGCAATATTTTTCTTATTATAAAATTATAGTATAATATTATTGTTTATATTCATTATACTGTGCATTCTTCATTTTTTGAGATCACTATGTAGCTTATGTCATTCATTCAAGCAATAAGATGTATAACATAAAGTTACTTTGTATGTTAAATCATCTTTGCTTTCTTGGGTTAAATCTCATTTGGTAATACTTTAAAATCATTTCTGTATATATTGCTGTATATATATAATCTCAAGATTGTTATAACACAGGAGACTCAGGCCTAGAACTCACCACTGGGTTTGGATAGTAAAGAAAAACTACCAAGAGGACCAGAGGAGTGATAAATGCCAATTATTACTAACAAGGCAGGGAAGCTTCAGCAGTGGCAGGTCAGAGCTGCAGGAAGAAAATTTGCTGTTGCCCAAAGGAAGCAGGGTTTTTTATGTCCACAAGCAGAAGTAGGGGTTATGTTATTGGGGGAGCAACCGCTTTCTCTGATGAATGGGAGCAAGGTGTGCCACTTGGTACAGGAGCAAATAATGTCCATAGGAGCAGCAGAAAATGTCCTTGGGAGAAGGCACTGCTTAAAGTTCTTTGTGTATGGCTTTCCTTGGGTGCTGGCCAGACAGCTATGAGTCTTCTGAGTATGTGGAGGGGCTATATTCTGAGTTAACCCTACAATTGCAACTGAGATTTTAGTTATTTTTTGTTTGTTTTTACTATAGGCATTTGGAGCCTGTTTTGAACTAAATTATATATCCCTTAAAAATTTACATGTTGAAGTCCTAATCCCCAACGTGACTATTTGCAGATAGGGCTTTTAAAGAGGTAATTATGCCTAAATGAGATTAAAAGGCTGGAGCCCTAATCCAGTAGTACTGTTGTCCCTTTAAAAAGAGGGTGAGACACCAGAGACGTGTGTGCACAGAGGAAAGGCCCTGTGAGGATGCAGAGAGAAGGTTGCCATATGCAAGTCAACATGGGAGGCACCGAATCTGCCGACACTTAGCAGTTCTTGATCTCTAGCCTCCAGGAGTGTGACAAAATAAACTTCTGGTGTTTATTCATGCCACTGTATTTTGTAAAGTAACCCTAGCACACCAATTCAGAGGTAACATTTTTTCTGCAAACATGTCTTTAGCTGCATCCTATAAATTGTGATATGTTGTGGTTTTGTTTTCATTTAGCTCATAACATTTTCTAAATTCCCTATAATTTCCTCTGTAACTGGTAAATTATTTTTAAATGTATTGTTTAATTTCCATCTTTACATATTGATTTTCCTAATACTTCTGTTTTTGTTTTCTAATTTTACTCTTTTGATCAGAGAGCATGCTTCGTATGATTTCAATAATTGTACATAGATGAAGGCTTGTTTTATGGCTTACTACATGATCTATATTAGGCTATAGTATTTTTTACTGGCTTAAGAAGAATATGTCTTCTGCTATTGTTGGGTACAGTGTCTATAGTTGTTACTTAGGTATTTTTGGTTGATAGTGTTTTCAAGTCTTCTATATACTTAGTGATTTTTTTGTCAACTTATGTCTACTCATCTTTGGGAGGGAGTCATTCATGTGTAAAAATGATCTCATATCTTGTTTCTCTGCCTTTTTTTACCAACTTTTTTTATATTAGTGGATTTTTTGTGTACCATTATATTTTTTGTCTTATATTTCCTTTTACTCTACTTTTTGAGTTATTTTCTTTGTTGTTGCTTTAGGGATATATAAAATATTTTATACAAATATAAAAATATATATGTATGTTTTAATAATGTCTATAATATCTATGGAGTTAATATATTTGGCAATGATAGTCATAGAAGGAGGATCTTTATATATATATATATATATATATATATATATATATATATATATATGCATTTTTTTATGTCTTCCAAATGAGCTCAGAAATTAAGAGAATTCAGAAAGAAAAAAGATGATAGTCATTTATAGTACTGCACATCAGTATTTCAAACTCTCTTCATTTCTTTTTGTGGCTTTGAGTTACTGCTCTCTGGTAATGTTTTTTTATAAGTCCAAAAATATAATTTTATAATTATTATTTTATGTAATTTTTAAATCTTCTTATAAAAAGAAAATAGAGAACAGTAATCACACTGTCTCTTATGATTATCTTCAAAAACACCTTTTAAGTGTTCTTTATTTCTTTGAATGGGTTTGATTTGCCATCTAATGTCATTTTCTTTTATCTGTAATAATTTTCTGTACTATTTCTTCTAGGACATTCTGTTATAAAAGAATTCCTTCAGGCTTTGTTTATCTGAGGCTGTCTTTATTTTACCTTTCTTTATCTTTTTTTGAAGGATAGTTATGCTGGATATAGATTTTTGGTTGGCAGGTGTTTTTTTTTTTTGTACTCTGGATATGCCATATTACTGTCTTCTGGCTTCCACTACTGTTTCTTTTTCTGCCTCAAATTTGTTGATCTTTTAGTGAATTTATTTTTCACTAGTCTATTTTAACTCTAGAATACTCTTTTAGTTCTGTTTTTAAAATTGTTATCACTGTATTGATATTTTCCATTTAAAGATTCATTGCTGTCATACATTCTTGTAATCTTTATTCATGACTTTAGTTCTTTGAAGATATTTATTACTTCTTGCTAAGTTCAACATATGAGATCCCTCAGATATTTCAATTTATTTCTCTTTTTTTCTGTGCATGGGTTATAATTTATCTTTCTTTTATTAGTAGTAAACGTCTCATTTTTTGTTATTATTGAAAAATGGGCATTTTACATGCCATTTTCCATTCCAGAATAGTGTTTGTTGTTGTTCTTTCTGTAGTTGTTTGTTTGCTCAATGACTTGCTTTGCCTAATTATCCTTATAGTTGGTCTCTGCTCATTATTTTTTTAGTCATATTCTATTCTATTTAATCTTCCTAGGGTTGCTCCTGGGTCAGTATTACTTAGTTGTCAGTGAACAATTAGTCAAAAATTGTATTTAAACATTATGAACCAGTAAATATTTCACCATAGGCTGTTGAATGCATTAAAAATTTCGAGAGTTTAGAAATGTTTTGAAGGTATTGCTTCCTTTATTCACAAAGCTACATGTTTATCCATGGTTAAGTAGCTTACTAAAGTTCTTTCTGGTCTTCTTTGAGTAGATATTTAGATTTATGCATGCATAAGCTTTCTATTAAAAAAGGAATAACTAGAATTTTAAGAAAATATTTGGCTGTATTTTTTATCTGATTTCCCATCGAAATTTATGATTTATTATTCTATTTATTTTTTTGCCACCACTAGTATAAAAGTATCAACATAGCTATCATGTTGATCATTCCTGATTATTTTCTATTGGGATTGTTATAGCTTTTGACAACACCTTTGGGAGTGGAATTTTCCACACATTAATTGTTGGGAGCCATTCTTGCTGAATGCCCTACAGACAAGGTTAAAGTTTCCTGCAAGCTAGAAGTTTGCAGGGCAGGTGGGCACGTTAATGGATAAGCTCATTACTGAAGAAGGAAGATTGGCTTAATGGATAAGCTCATTACTAAAATTGTTTGCATATCTGTGGGTGTTGCTTCTCATGCACATCCTAGGGTAGAAATATGCTGTGCTTAATAAACTTGGGGCACATTATTCACTGTTAGCCCTCCCGACTCTATCTTCTCTCTCTCTCTCTCTCTCTTTCTCTCTCTCTCTCTTTCTTAATCCTCACTCCCCATCTCGGGAACTGTTCGATCTTAGCTGGCTGGCTCCGGCAATTGATCCCAATAAAGTTATGTCTTTACTCTATCACTTCTCCTTGCTTGACCCACCCCAGTAGAACTTCTGTACTTATGAAGTAAGGAAGAAAGTATTAGGAATAAGCTCAGACAAAAACACTATACACTTCTATTTTTATTATTGTGAATTCAGTGCATTTTCTCGAATAAGTCATTTGTCATGTGACTCTTGTCAATTTCTAGAGTCTTTATATGGAAGAGGATTTGCTAAACTCATTCAGTCATTCTAGCAGTCATTTATGCCCTTTTAATTTTTGTGATCCTAGCATCTCTCATGTGGTGTTTATGGTAATTTGTCATCCCTTCTTAAGTCTGGAACTTATAAAAGTATTAGGCAGATACATTTGGGGGGTGTGGGGAAGTTCATTGATTCTCTTTGAGAATATTTCAAGGAATCTATATTGTGATGATCAAAGAATATTATGTTCAAAGAATTCTCAAAATCCATGTCTGATTTTGAAGCATATTCTGTAATTTTAAATGGTTTTCAATCTATATGTTGTCATTCCAATTTACACAGATCTATGAAGCACTAAATTTAAAAAAAATTGTTTTCAAAATTCTTTTGCAAATGTCGAGTTGCACATAATTAACAAGAACTGATACTACCATACAACAAGCTCTAATTTTTATCTCCATCTTACTATTTCAATATTGTCCCTCTGATTTGCATTGGGATGGGCCAACAAGCTACTTTAAGATTTCCTGTAACCTGAAAGAGACTATCCCATTTAACAAACCTAGAAACCCAGCCTTTGTTTTAAAAACGTGTCTTTTACTTTTTTTAACAATCTCATTTCATTGTGATCAGCAAGTTTAAGTTAGATACATTTTTAATAACTAAGCTTTTATGTAAAGAGAGGAAAGATTGTGGACACTGACATTTCAGGACAAAATATACAAAAACCATGAAATACTTTAAGTTTCAGCTATGGCCTTCTAATTTTGAGCTCTTCACAGTGATGATAGAATCTATTCTTTCCAAAAGGCTCTGCCTTCTACTGCTGCCACTTCTGCCAGTAGTCCCTGTTACTCTGTCAGTTACTTCTTTGCTAAATTTAAAACTGAATAATGAGGTCACCCACAGGGCCTTTTTATTCTAGGACTTTAGAAAGCGGAAACTTTTTAAAATGTTCAAACTGCATCTCAGATTCATTCCTTATGATAGCATTATGACACTTTGAATAAAAATAAATTGGTTGGTCTGGAATTTTATGTTTATTTTTAATGTGTGTCTCATGGTATTTTGATTTTTGTTTTGAGAGAATTATTGTTAAGCATTATAGCAAATCTGATTTTTATTTGGGTAAACACTTTGTAAAGATTATTTAAATAAATTGAAGGGTTTTTTTTTTCTTCTATCATATGTGAAGTTATAAATGTCTTAAAGAGATAGACACAGATGCATTATTTCTTGAGGCTTTATTTAAATTGCTATTCTACTTTTAGAAAATATTTCATCTTACATTAAATAAAATTCAATTGTACTTCTTGGTAAAGTCCTAATATTATGTGCATAATAAGAAGAAAAGTGACTTTTTCAGAAGTGACATTGAGTCACATAAAAGAAATATGGGGTTTTCTTTTTAGGTTATATTCAAAGCCAAGATATATATACATAATAGCTGACATTTTTGGTAGAATGAACATGCAGCTATGTATAGTTCAGGCCTATGTGTTTAATAGATTCAACAATTGATTCCATTTAATCAGCCATCCTAAGAAACCATTAATTGTGTTGTTTTCAGAAATCCAAGAGGCTTAAGTTAATGAATTTCTACTTTCAAATTTACCTCTGACTTCAAAGGATGTAGAAGTTCAACTATTACCAGTGTTTAATGCTTATGAAATATTTTAAAAAGATGGATAAAACCCATTTAATTTAAATAGACAAAGATGAAAATGTGCCTTATCTCATTTCTAGTTCTTTTTTCTCAACTCCTATAACACTCCCCCCTAACTGTGGTACCTCAAATAGCAATACCCAAAATAAAACATGCCAGGCTTGGTATGTGATCAAAGTTATTTTTTTAGTGTGTACCTAAGGGTTTTTTTTTATACCCAACAAACCTAGATCTAAAGGAGATGAATGAATGTGCTTGATGTTCTCTTGAAAATATATCATTATTTTCATGGGATTTAAATCTACATTCACCTGTGGTGATTTTCTCCTTGTTTAGGATAATGAAAGCCAAAATAAAACTCTTCTTTACATTTACATTTGAGTATATAATTACAGTAAATTAAAATCAACAATTATTTCATGTTGACTGACTAGTAGAATTATCAGTCATTATAAATGGAAAGAACCTCAGAGCTTTCCACAGAAGTTATATTTTAATGTGTATTTATATTTATAAATTAAGACAACTAGTTTATTGACTTGGAAAAGATTAAAAGTCTAGATTCATAAGTAGAAATCAGGTATCAAAATTTAAATTTAATATTCTTTCTCATACGTTTAATTACTTGTTTAGCTTCAAGTGCTAATAACATTATCTACATTTATTGATTATTTAATGTGAGCTAGGTGTTTCACTGTTCAACATGATGTTAAGTGGTAATTTTTGTGTTTTATATAGGAATAATTTGCTATTCACATTTATGCAAGATTTGCTTAAAAGGTATACAGACCATTAATTAATAATCACCAAATCTAGTCCATATGAGAAAAGGCTAAAGAGTTAGTAGGAGACCTTTTCATTGATCTATATAAATTGAGAATGTTAAACAGTTTGCTTTTGCTTTTCATTTCTGCACTCACCTCTGACTCTAAGCCAAGTGAGATGGCATCAAGAAAATTTATTAAGATATTAAGAATGGTAATCTACAAAAGGGAAGACTTACATATTATTTCTGGGTCAAGCTTAATCCTTGGTAAACTTCAGAAACTTTTATACTGACTCCAAGCTGCTTCCTGAGTGGTGTACATGAGAATTGTTACTATATACCACAAATGTCTTTGTAATTTGGGAGGCTTAGAGACTGGTGTCTGACTCTCTCTCCTGGAAAATTCAGAAGGAGTGGGTTGGCTGGATCAGCTATCAATGGCATGGAATAAAATGAGCATATGAATGAGTATGGCTTGCTTTTCCTGGTTTTGATTTTTTGGGTAAGCCATATGCACAATGAAGAAAGTGGCCAGGCTCAAGTTGTCTGGAAAGTACCCCACTTAACAGGGCTGGTTGATAAAGTAAGGGGACCAAAGGTTATAGAACGTGGTCAACAACAGAGTGAGTGTTGCAAGAGTTTAACTTCAGGGTCTGATGCGTACATAAAGGAATAGCGTAGAGAAGAAGATCTACCTGGTTTGGGGGTTGGACTTAAAGATTTATACCACATCATCTAATAGAAAATTCAGTATTATTAAGATGTCAATTCTCCCCAAATTTACCACAGATTTAATAAAATCCTATCAGGAATCATGCAGGAGTTTGTTTTTTTGTTTTGTTTTGTTCTGTTTTTGTTGTTTTTTGTTAATTTTAAACATGACCTTAAAATGTATATGTAAAGTCAAAGGATTAAGAATACCCAAGAAAATCCTGGAGAAGTACAGTCAGAGGACTTATACTAGCTGACTTTGTGTAAGGCTAGAGTGATTATGGTAGTGTGCTACTGACAAAGAGTAGAAAATAGAAAAATAGAATAGAATGAATTAATAGCAAAGAGGATATTGGGATAAAAGAAGAGATTAAAGTTTTTTAAATAAAAATGTTCATTTAAATAATTATTACAAATAAGTTTTTATTTCTTACTTTATGTTCTATACATAAATATCTATTCCAAATAAATTTAAACCTCCTAGAAACTATTCAAAATAAACCTAGTAGTATATTGTCCATTTGGAGAGGCATATATATCTAGAAGAAAAGCTAGGTGTATCTCCCATCTACCTGGGAGTACATAAATATTATCTAAATAGGACACACACAAAAATATAACCATAAAATAAAAACTAAAAAAATTAAACATATTATTAAAGAGTGAAAATAAACTAAAATAAAAAAAGGAAATTCAACACAAAAATACTCCAACAAAATGAATCCTCAGCATACTGCATGTTTTTTTTTCTTTTGAATTTATTGAATCAGCTTTTGAGTTAGAGAAATCTTAATCCTCAATGTCATGCAAAAGTATATGAAAATCAAGTGCTTTCATAATGATGAATGCTACTTCCACTATTTTTACAACTGTCTTTTTCTTTTAAACCCATTTTCTACACCGGTTATGCACAAAACCCTTTTATGAACATGAAAAATTTAGCCAATGACCTGTGCACTGGTTATTGTTACCTTTCTTTCATTTTACAGATGAGAAAAACAAATGAGATTCACAAATGAAGCAGAAATCAAAATTTAAATTCAGAAAAGACTTCTTTTCTCAGACTTTTTCTGAACTCTTATATTTTAGTTTATCTTCATTTCACTTTTAAACCACTACTATAACTGAATATTAACACAAATACAATAGCAAGTAGTGAGAATATGATAATTATAGTTCTTCACTCATTCATAACTACATATAAAAATGACAGCACTGAGTGTGAATCATTGGCCCCTATTAATTATACTGGTCTGCCTCTCAGAGGAGGTTAAGAAACAGGACAGAAAAAATCATTTGCAGTGTAAGGCAGCTTGTGTGTTTGTTTTTTTCTTTCATGTCCCTTGATAAGATCTGTGATCAGCTGAAATGGTCCCTGCTCTTGTCTATGCAGCTAAAATACATTATTATAAAAGGTCACAATAGGAAAATGCTATTCGAGTGAAATCCTTTATAGTTAAACAAGCAAGGTAAATAGCAATTAGAGTAACTCTTTCGTTAGGAAGAAGCTAATTCTGTGGATTTATTTGGCACTTAAAGTGATTTGAAACTGTGCTCTATCAAGGCAATGGTAGATGATGCTCCTGACACATCATCTTTAAAATGCGTGCATGTGTGTTTTCTAATAATCTGGTGTGAATCTGTAGAAAGTTATTTTTTACATTTCTTTATGATATGGGACCATTACTTACAAACTACACTCCCAAAATTTTTAATTACTTTATTTCCTTTCCCTGGGAAAGAGCCCTCTCCCTCAAATCAGGAAATTATCTTCAAACTTGTAACTCAGGTTTCTGATTAAGTAACTCAGGTTACTGATTTAGTAACTCAGTTCCTCTGGTTATTGACTTAGGTCCTCTGGTTATTCATTAAAGATCATTGAAGTTTAGCATTCTTCTCTGTCCATTGTAAGCAGAAAGTGCCTTAGGCCAGACAGGGCCATTGTAGTCATGGGGGGAGGGGACTCTTAACCCAGGGCTTTCTTTCTTTAAGTAATGTGCTAACCTAGGTAAGCTTATTCTTTTCATTTAATAAGAAAAGCAATAGTAAGAAAATTAATAGATGTATGATTTAAGTGACAAGTTTACGTCTTTCTTTCTTCTCGTTTAGAGCCACCAGCGGCATTTTGGCGGGATACATGCTCTGGTAGGAGAACTGGAGACCATGTTCTGAGTGAGACAGAGAGGGCAAGAGCTCCCTGAAACTCCAATAGGCAGGGACTATGACCCTCCTCAGAAGGAAGCAGATACAGAAGAAACCCCCTGTTTCTCAACATCCATACAAATAAGAAAAGGTTTATGACTCTTAAAAAAGTTAATTAGGAAAGATAGGTGGTTTCGGGTCTGCCTGCAAAACTCTGAGGCCATTCTGTTCTAAAAAGGCACATCCAAGTCTGCCCACAATTAAGTAAGCCAAAAGGCTTTTGGGGGCTCAAATGTAACTTTCACAAAGAAACAGGTGGGCAGAGAACTAAGTACCAGTTTAAGTACCAGTTTAAGCTGGCCACTTGCACCTATGCAATAGAGACTATAATGACCCCCAACTCACCTGAGCCTCATTATGTCATCAACATAATATAATGCATATACCCAGAAGTTCATTAATATCATTAAAACAGACTGAATTCTGGGAACAAACATGCACAGAAAGTAAATGATGAGTCACTGAGTTCTGTCCATTTTAATTGTCAATCAAAGAAGCCCATGCCTCTAAGGAAAGTAACTACTCACATCAGATAGGTTTAAATACCCCAACTTTGTTACTAGTCCCTTGAGCCAACCCTCTCTTGCTCGGCAGGCTTCCACATCTGGAAGTATACTGTTGCTTTACTCTCTCTTCCAATAAAGCCATTTATTTTTTTTTTGCCTCTGTACTTTGGTGTCTTGCTCAACTTTGTTAGACACATCAAGAGCATGGACAATGTGTCAACAGGGGAATGAAACCCCACTCTCTAGTAACACTCATATCCAGTGAATTTTTATAGTAACCTGTTGGTAGTAACATTTCATATTCTAGATTATTTTATATTCTAGTCATGATCATGTGGTCTCTAAATTAATAACATTTATGTTTCTTTATTTCCAATCTTTATCATTTGTTTCATTTACTGTATTCATTAAAATAATCAGATTATTGATGCATAGAAGAGATAAATGTTGTCATTTACATTATGCCTAATTACAAAAGTAAATATAGCAATATTTCAAATTAAAAGCACATTTTTTTTGTAGGTACTATTTATCGGATTAGAGAAACTGTTTTATTATTATTTTATGGAATTATTATTATTATTATTAGATGTTGAATTTTATCCAAGATTTATTCTACATCAGATTAGAAGCACATTTAATTTTTTAATTTTTTAAAGTATTGAATTGTAATTATTGTTTACATATGATGAATCAGCTTAATCAAAAAACCTGACTTTTGATTATTTTCTCTGATGTACATTATTTTTTATTTTATTGATTTTCACATTTATCTTCTTTTATTTCTACCTCCTTTGAATTTATTTTTAGTGTTGATGTAAGTCTTGTTCTGAAAGCTATTCATGATTAGAAGCATATATCACTTTTAACTTTGTATTTAAAAGTTGAGGCAATTAATGAACTATTTACTTTGGAATAATAAGACGATTAAAGTTTTAAGACTAAAATGTCCTAATAAAAATGAAAATGAGCAAAACGTTTTAACTGTTTACAATTTTATTAGTCATTCCAGAGTTGTGAATGTCATTGTATTAGGTAGTTAGTCAGGCATGAGCAATAGGAGCCAAGGCCCAGCTCTGTAACCATAGAAACGTTGCTTGAAAACCTTCCTTTAGAACCTCCCGAAAATATCTTTTAGTATTATAAATTACCCCCAATCCTAGAGCACAAAGGCCATAAAAGCTGCTGGCTAAACTAGAAAGTATTGCCCATAACTTCAGCCTCATTATACCATCATTATAATATCATGACTATGCCTGGAAGTTTATGAATCTCATAACAGTCTGCATTCTGGGTAAGCACATGCTCACTAGGCAAAGTTATATAGTAGCCAACTGTCAGTCAAGGTGATTTCACAGGTGGATCATCTAGGACCTCCCACCATGGACCAAATATTAACAGACCTCATTTCTGCATCCTTACACTTTTCCTGACTGGAAACCTGCTCTTCCCTTGGGGCGTACTATCTTATCTCTTCTAAATTCAGCAGGGCTGCAGCTTTCCTTAGTGCAACTAGTCTCCTTCTAAAATACCCTGTCGATAAATCTTACTTTTTCTAAATCTCAGCAACCTGTAATTCTTTGCTGTGTTTGTGGGGAAGAACCAGGAAACAACATGTAAAGCCGTCATCTACTTCCTCCTCCTCCTCCCCCACACTGCTGGGACAACACAGGATTTCACCTCGCCCCACCAGTGACAATTGCATTCAATTCCATCAGAAAGTATTTTTCTTCCCAGATTATATATACATATATATATATATATATATATATATATATATTCATATTCATACTAATATTAAAAATGAATATCAGAAAAAGAAATTTTATGATTTAAGAGTTTCTTTGTCTTTGTCATTCTCTTTTTATGTCTTTAGGTAAAGAATGTAATCTTACTTGCATAGAAATTTGCTTGAGTTTGCAAATGAATTAAAATACATCTTTGATGCAGAGATTATCATATCTCCTAGATTTTATTGTTTACAAGAGCTGGAGGTAAGATTTTAAAGCCAAGCTAAACTGATTCTAATGACTTCTTTGATATTCTAATTTTCTTTGTTGTGTGTGTGTGTTTTCTTCTTTATTTTGGCATGAAGCTATTATCATCTAACATCTGTTTGTGCATTATCCAGCTTTTATTGAAAACTTTTGCAAGTGTCTCATAGTATCTATACTTCTACCACCACCATCATCCAAGGCAACTTCAAGAGCTATGTTAATTATAAAGTAAAATACAAAAATTATAATTGTTTGGTACTTTTGCCAATTTTATCTTTCAATATTCCTCATTTCTATTCTAATCCTGGTACTGAATTCTAATCGCTCATTTTGAAAATTGGCCTAGTTGAAGGTACACTAACTTCAAAATTACAGTCTCCAAAACCTTAATATTTTGCCCTAAATCACACACAATTCTTGTCTCAATTATTTTATTTCTAAGCTTTTGCCTATTACTAGTATATATATAATTACCTTTCCATTATTTTTTTTTCTTACCTATGCAGAGTAGAACACATAACACATCTTTTCAACTACTCATTTAAAAGCATGGGTAACATTATCGTTCCATTATTGTTTCCCCTCTACTGTCTACACAAGCACAGATAGTATGCTCTTTCTTCTCCAGCACTTATGTCAGCTGAGAGAAAATCAGTCGGCTGTAGGAGAAAATCAAGCAAATATAAGAGAGCTGCTTATAGAGAATATCAAGATTCATATACACAGCCAGGTCTCTAGATTCATACAGAAAATATTGTACATGGTCCTGGTCACCTCCTTTTCCAGTTTTCCACATGACTCTTTAAACTTTGACCATTACTCTTAAGTATTTTATTTCACCCCATTACCCCTTTTCTCAGTTGAAAAGGTAGTACATTTTACCAGTGAATTAGAAGGAAATTACTGATGAATTCTTCATCAGCTTCCTTTCCCCTACACAATATCACTATTTATGTTGCCTCTTTCTCATGATCTCAAAGAAAGGCATTTTTCTTTATATTTTAGGCAAATAGAATAATGCCTACCACTGTGCTATTACTCCTTTCATTAATATTCTCATCAAAATTTACAATTTGCCAATTTTCTATTTTTCTCAAATGCAGAACTTTGTCTTTCAAACCACTCTTTATTAAACCTTTAGAAATATTCAGATATTTTTTATTATAAAAATATCTTTTTTTTACACTCTATTTCCACTTAGCTAATACCCTTTGCCTGCCTTCACAAACAAGTAAATTGATAGGATAGTTTACACTTGTATTTTTAATTACTTAACCATAATCAGTTCTTTAACTGAGCTCAAGTTTTGCTTCCCAGTACTTTTTTGATAGTTTGCATCTTATGATCATAACTTAAATTTTGGTGTCCCTCATAAATTTTTCTCTTTTATTATCATTTTATGCTATCTCAATTACAAACATCTTTTTTAAAAATTAAGATGTGATTATAACACTGTATACTTAAAATAGTTCAATGATTACTTTATTATATGCAATTTTTCAAACTTCTCAGTATAATATACAAATTCCCATAATCTGAACCTCACTCATCTCTCCACAGATTTATCTCAGTAACAATTCTGCCAAGAATGCCTAACAATTTCTCTTATAAGCAGCTGTTCAGTGTGAATGCACATTTTATTATTCATCAATATACAACTAAAAGATCAACCTCTCTTTCAAGTTTCCATAGACTTCACCCTCCCACAGCCAGTTTTGCTGGGTTTATGCATTCCCTCATTCATGCCCAACTATTGCACATTCACATTTATATAATAACAATAGAAATGTGCTATTGCATTTGCCTGTCTACTATTTTATTTGTTCCTTGAGGGCTGGGAGCAGATTGTGATTTTTTTATTATTATTATTATCAGTACCCAATACTTGGTAAATATTCAAAAATATATTGAATCAACTTTTAGAATATTATTGGTATCATAAGAAAATGATCAGAACCCCATGGTTACAGATGAAGAAAATCTATTTCATCATCATTTCTTGCTTTGTGTAGGTAAAATTAGAATATCCCTACTCTTTGTGTTTCCTACCTGGAAAAATGCAGCATGGACTCCCTTTTTAAAAAAATGTTTATATATCCAAATAATAGCTACCACTGTTTTTAAAATTATGAATGTAGAATAGTGTACTTTGTCAATTGAAAGGAAAAGGAAATAAAACATTTAAATCCCCTCTCTTTTTAAAGTATTTAAATATTTTAAATCCTTGGAGATGAAATAAAGTTCTATCTAATCGGTGGAAAGAAAATGAACTTCTAGTCCCTAGAATATGGATACCTTGAGTGGTATAATCAGTATGATTACTCAATAAATTTCTAGTTATAAGAATTATATATGAAAGGGTTAAAAAAAGAAAGTCAACATAAATAACTGAAATACACAGATGATCATTTTAATATTTTAGTTTTTAGTAGAAAGTAGTGAATTTTGAACATAATTTCATTTGATAACTTTTATGACACTATGGTGGTTGCACTTTCTCATCTAATCCCAGCCTAATGTATGAAAAATTATTATACTGGAAATATTATAAGATTTTCTTTTCTGTTTTAAGCCAATTGTCAGAAATTAATTGTTGACCAATAGAAGCTGAAAATGTATGAACTAAAAACAGGTGTAAAAGTGGCCAGTTATGAGCACAAATTCTTCTATATTTTCTAGAATATATGATATAAACTTTTTATTCTTAATAATGATTATTAACAACTACATGATTTAAGTAGTTTTTACCTCACATTTGACTTTATTTGAAAGTGCAAGTTGTACATTTTAGTTTTATTTTTCACCTGAGTTCACAGACCTATTAGGTCTAAATCAAGACTACAGATTTCATGATACATGAATGCTTTTGGTGTTTCTCTCAACTTGTACACAAAAAGCTATACAGTGACAAACCTATGTGTCAATAACAATGGAGTTACAAGTGAATTCTTAAATTCTGGCATCTGAACATTTGCAATCAGATTTCCAAAGCCATTTTTTTCAAGTATAACTGAAATCAGCAAGCCAGATAAGAGTAAAGTTTCAAACTTATTGAAATAAATTTTCTGGCTATGTAACCCAGCTGTCTGCAGCAAACAGGGCCACAAGTTAGTTGGCTGAGCTGGAATGTAGAAATTGAAAAGTGAGCAGCTGCGTTGAAAGTGAAAATGTTATGCTTTCTTAGACACAGAAAGCAAAGATGATATGGTGATAAATTCTGGAATTTGGATCTGAAGAAACACAGATTTTTTACATTGTATAACTGTGCTTCCTTCCATTTTTGACATGAAGTTATTACTAAAAATGAATGCTTCATGCCACAAAATAACCCACAAGTTTCAAGATTCTTTGAAAAGCATTACTAGGTAAAACAAGTGACCAAGGAACAACAACAGCAACAACAAATAGATGTAATGCAAAGATAAAAGTTCTGGTGGATTGACTATATCCAAAAAGCCATATGTAATTTCTACTAATCAATTATTCAGACCATGATTAAAAGAAATAAAAAAATAAAATACATACCAAAACATTTCTGATGCATTGCTGTGTTTCATATTTGTACTTAATCGTCTAAATAATTTTAATATTGTTTTTAGCTGAGACTTTGTTATAATCTTTGAAATGTTTTTAATATATCTGTATATATCTGTACAAACTACTTGTTGAAAATCTTAAATTTATTTAAAATATTGTCTTCCATTATGATGCATCAGAGAAAAAAATCAGTTGATTAAACTCAGCTGTTAAAAAGACTTAAAAGCTTTTTATTGCATGTCCTAGAGTATTTAATATATCATGATTATACTGGTAGATAACTATTTCTTAAAAGCTGAACAGTAGCTTATTTTCAAATCAATTAAAGCCAGCTAAGATTGTTTTTGAATAATAATGTTCTTATAATAGGAACATTCATACTCAACTCAAATAATCACTCTCATTCCTTATTTTTGAAATTATAAAGCATTACCATTAAAATTATAAAGCATTACCATTAAAAATTTAAAAATTTGCCATTAAAAATTACATTAAAATGTCATAGTCACATAATGATTTTATCTTAACTCGATTATAATATTAAAAAAGTGAATGGCAATTGAATATAAATGATAAATGAATAATTTCATTAAGAATATCTTTACATCCAAATTGAATATTTCTAAAATTGCATCGGGGAAGGGCAGTTGAATGGAGCTTAACCAAATGACACTCTAAAGCCCTACTGAAATTGTCTAGATTTGTAGATCAGGAGGCTAATAAGTAGTCAGATCTCATAACTCTTCCAGTAATGTATATTTGAAACCAAGGTCTCATGCTACATATCAAGGTATTGGAGATTTAATATCCTTATTAATCTTACAAATTAAATATGAAACATTTAAAAATAAATAAAAAAATTATTTACTTATTCCTAAAAGCAAACATTCATATCTAATACCATATATCCTGAACGATCATATGAGATTTTTTTCAATAATGTTATAAAGTGAAATTTCATTTAGCACAGTTTTGTATTGTACACACATTTCTTAAAAAAAAAAAAGTCATCCTATTTTTTTAAAATATAGGTTATACATACTTATAATGGGATAAAAATCCCTCTACCTCACACTTTAGGCTGTTTAGAAATTAGGTTTTCATTGCATGTGTATTAATTCCTGTGGCGATATCTACATTTTCATTTTTTATGATGCATTTTCTACTAATTAAATTAAAATGTATTTCATGCAGAAAAATTGTAATTGTAGTCTTGTTTTTGCAATTTGTGGTAAGTTTTTTTAGATATAGTACTTTATTCATGCTAACTTACATGCTGTGCTGTATTACTCTTGTAACACATCATTTTCATTTATAATTCAGACAGATGGTTTTAGTACTTGATTTTTCTCTCTTAGGCTTTTAAATATTCTTGTTCTATTGAAGAAAGATTACTCTAGTAAACAAAATATTTAAGTAGTATATGTATAATATTTTAAATGACATGGTGTAACAATGAAAATAATCTGTTTCTAAATTTTAAATGTTGGAGGGGAAATAGAAATTTTTAGAAGAAGATCATAAAACATAAAACATAAAATATCAAAAGGATAGTTTATTCTCCATGGATCCTAGTTAATTATCAGTTGATGGTTAAGAAAGTTTATTTTGTTTACAATATTCCTCAGATTGATTTCATTCTGGAAGTATTAGTGGTACTCTGTTTCTTTCAATAAAAAACAAAATCTATATACCTGTGATATTAAATATATTTTTAGGCCCAGATCTTTGGATGGCTTGATTTCTCACCAGTCTGATTTTTCCACAACATTTCTGGAGGCCCTAGTGAGATTCCAACCATCCCGGCCCTTTGAGCTTCTTGACCAGGCTGGACCGGAGGGGCTCCAAGATGAATGAGGAGTCATACCACCTGACGGTATTCTGAGTTCTCTTTCACACTGGGTCTCCAAATCTCTGGAAGGCAGAGCTCCAACCGACCAGGATAAGGTTGCAGGTGTCACCCTGTGGATCTACCACATCTAAGTAAAGAGAGCAACACTTCCAGAAAAATGGGACACTTGGACTACAGAGCCTCTTTTTGATCAGCCACTTTGAGTCACATTCTGGAGGCAGCAAAGATCCACTTGAGATCTTCAGCCCAGTTCTGGCCATCCCCGAAAGCTGGCCAGTCTGTGCACAACAGAAGCTTGAGGATCAACCATCTAGATTGTCCCGATGTATTGTTAACATCCTTTAGCCTTAATCTCCTTTAGTACACTTGTCCTTCATGGTTGGCCTCAGTAGCACCCACTGACTGGACCTTAAGTCAAAGTGTCACTTTAGCCATAACCTTATTTAACTTACGTCTGGATCCTCTTGATTCTTGCATGTTCAGGCTAAACCCCTCTTCAATATTTCTAGAGGCTTACAGATAGAAACTCAAAAACTCCTCCAACAATTGAACGAGTCATGGAGGTCCTGCTCCAGACTATGGAGTTGGGGATCCTGGCTTCTCCCACTTGAAGGTCTTCCTCTCATGCTCTTCATAACTCTCTTATTTGTTTCCTGTATCCTGAACTGTCTTGTCAAGCTAATCTCCTCATACTTAGAATCCATAAAGTTAAAAATGATTGTGACATCCAGACCACCCTTATATCACCCCCTACCCCAAGAAAATAAAATAATTGATGCCCTATAAGAATTTAAAGGGCACCAAAAGGTGGAAATTGAAGATGAATTTTCCACTCAAGTGGCTAACCTTATAATCAGCTCTTTGTTCTGCTTCTGTAGACATGCTTCTCGCCTAGCCTGAAGGGCAGGGTGACCTCGAGATCAACTGAAGACACTCTCCCTTTTTGCTTATTCTGTCTAGATAACAGATGCTTTATCTAAGTTTTTGTCTGAATATCTCATGCTCTGTAACTGTCCATAGCCCATAGCAACTCCCAGTTCTGTAACTGCCTGAGGACAAATTAACCAATCCCTGAGCTCAGGGCCCAGATCTTCAGAGCACTAGCTCTTCTGGAACCACCAGCACAATAAACCAGAGTTCTCAAACAAACAAACAAAATAAATAGATAAGTAAATACATTTTTTGATTATTTTCTTATTTTTTGCACAGTACCTACATTTGTATAACTCAGATCAAGTAATATATATTCATTTTAAAAGATACTTGTAATTATGTAAATAAGTAATTTTCAAATTTCTGAAGTTTAATGATAGTTGCTTTGCTTTTTGTTATTCATCCTTTCTTCTTTTAGCTGTATGTAACATAATAATATGCTCTCATTATGTGTTCATATTTATACTGCCAACCAGAGAATTGGAGTAAAATGCGATTTTTAAAAAGTCAGTAGCTGAAGAGATGATCTCTGAGAGATGACAGCAAATACCTGGCCTATTGGTCAGCTCATTTAGATGTTCAGCAGTCACCTTTAAGTTTTCCTTTCAGCTGGTCAAGTACATAGAGAGTAGCCTCATTTGCATTTGAGTAAGACTACCTGTAATGTGGCAAGAAGGTTGATGCCTATTCCAAACTAAAAAATTTTTCACATTAGGATAGACATTTCATTATTTGTCTTCAAAGATAGCTATTTCAGGTAAAGGTAAGGATATCTGACAATATAGAATTTGCCACAAGTTTTAAAAAAAGTTATATCAGAGTAAAATACAGGCTCTTAACTGTTATGAGAAGCTCAGAGTGAAGGTCAAGAAAGATTTAGAGTTGTAATAGATACTGCCCTATGAAATCTGTAAAAATATATTCAACCTAAATAGGAAAATTTGTTTAAATTAATTTAAATATTAAATTTTTAATAAAAATTAATATTAATTATTTAACAAATTTAAGCATATTGTGTTCATTTGCTTGGATTGTGTGTGTGTAATAGATGCACCAGTATATAATGAAGTTTCAGGTTTTATAAACAGCATAAAGTATAAAGTTCTTGCACCTGGATAAATATCATTTCATTTGTAAGAATGCCATTGAAATAACCACCAATACCCAATTTCTTTATAAATTGTAATTTATAAAAACTATCAATTTTAATTTCAAACATGATATTTCAAAACTTATTTTGCAAGAATTATTTGTTTTTGGCTAATTTAGTGCATAGAATTTGATGCGTCTGAAATTTTATTTGAGGTTCTATTTTATTTGTTCAGATACTATTATAATACTATGCATATTTATATTTATTACTTAACATAAATTTACCTAATTTATTTAAACACAGAACCCAACTTATACATATTAAGTTCCTTCTATATATTCACTAAAGTAGGCATTTAAAGATGCATAAGAATGAGAACCTTCCATCAAGGCATTTCAATAGTAGAAATAAATAAGAATGCATTATTATAAAAGTGTATACATTATGAAAGAGTAAATATAAAAAAAAGCAGAAAGTTATCCGAACTCCATTTCTGAGAAAATGAAGGGTTCAAAATTGACTAGTATCCGTTTCTAGCTCTGGACAGTGGACAATGAGGGAATAAAATCCAAACTTTTGTGGTTGTAAGAAAGAAAATATGAGAAATCTAAAGCAATTTTTCTAGCAATAGTATAAATAGCCTCTGGAATACAGAAAAAGAAACAGAGAACAGGGTAGAAAGGTCAAGTATTTTGAAAAATATATTCAGAAGAAATGAGATGCAAAGACAGTTTTTGAAAATAGTATGAAAGAACATAAGACCTTTGCCTGCAATTTAAATAATTTAAATCAAAATTATTTTCTAATTTTTTTCAGTGGCTTGCTAAACGAGAGCTGTTAAGAATAGTAATACGTTTAATACTTTCAAAAGTTAAGTCTATGAAAATGCAACTAATAGATTTCATATATAATCAAATGTAAGAAGTCTTTAGTAATGTAAAACTAATTTTATACTTAAAAAAATAAAAGTGTGATTAACATTTTTTCTTATATCAACATGACATTCAAAAGAGCATCATGTATGGATTTGTCAATTTTTGTTTTAAAAAACATTTCCTCAATACATTGCCTGTGAAAGCTAATCTTTGCTAATCTTAAAAGCATATTTCAAAAATGATCTCTATTAAATAGGACCCTGAATTTTTCTATTCTTCACTTTTCTCAATTAAGTTTAATCATATTAATATGTATTCATACAAATATTTTTAAATCACATTTTAAAAAGCATGATTTACAAATAATTGTTTCAATATTCTCCTAGAGTTTAACCACATGCCTTAGACATGGGAGACCTATGCCACAGAGTACCAAACAGTACATCAATAACCTGGAGATATAAACATAAAGATAATATTCTGTGAACTTGGTCTAAATCAATGACAGTAAAGAGGGTAGTACATGTCTTGAAAAATAAAAATAAAATTCAACATTATCTTGTGACTGGCATAAAAAAAACTTACTGGACAATTTCATTTTACTTCAGAGCAGACTGTGTTTGAATAGCAAATATGCTCTGTAAACTAGAAATAGATCTTCTTAAAGATAAAGACCACCAGAGAAATTTGAATGTGTAAAGCCCTCTCTTTCATTCTCTGGGGACATCTGATTACTTTCTAGGCTAATAAACCAAGATATGCTTTTCCTTCTCCTTTGGAAGAGATTTACTTAATGAAAAAATTTCTCTCTCTCTCAATCTCTCTCTCTGTACTTCTCTCCTTCCTTACCTTTTTCATAGGAAGGGGAGATGTGCCAGTCTAAAAAACTGAGTCTCCTAAATTTTGTAGTTCCTCTCTTATGATGCAACCATACTGCATAAGAGGAAACATCTAGTCTATATTTGTGTAATTCTGTAGGAATTTATATACCAAGATGGTATTCTAGTGGCTATTTTTTTGTGAGTAATAAAACAGGCTGTGTCTCTGTGTGTCAATATATGAATATACAATGATGTTAGGATATCTTTTGAGCTTAAATGCTGAGTAATATTAGATTCTTCATAGTTCCTGACTTTCCAGTCTGGTAGAAGGATCAGGTAGTGTCAGAGACAAACTCATCTGAAAGACATACACAGTGGATAGCACCATAGGGATGGTTATAGAGTGTTTAAAGAATCACCATTGATAATTCATATATCTCTCAGAAGACTCTACAAAGCAGAGCTCTCTCCAAAATGAGGTTTCTTTCAGTTAATAAGATGGTCCTCTTAAACAGATAAATAAGTCATTATTTAGGCATACTATGTGGGTAGTTTTTCTACCATGTTAGTTGTTCAATTAGATAAGGTAGTATAAAGCATGTCTGTCACTTTACCAGAAGTGATTAATGACTTTAACTGTCTTGATGCTAGAGGGCATTCAGGTGAGCTTCAACTCATTAGCCAAGGCTTCCATAGATGCCAGAATTCCCACAGCTCCCTTCTTGTAGGTTAAGGTAGAAACTGTGCTAATACATAATGTTGTATCTTGAATAATACATTAAAACAGGTGGAAGAGTAAACACAGAAAATTAAGAAAAGGACACCTGACTTTTTAATGGTTTATGAAATTTCTTCAGTTGGTTAGATCCAGGGCCCTGGGGTTCATGGCTGAGGTCATCACTGAAAGTTGCCCTCATTCTGATGCCCAGATTTCTGCTGACAGTAGTAGCTTGAAGTGCTAAACAAACAAACTGAATGGATTTTGTACTAGCCAGTGTTAAATTAATCAGAGGCTGATAGGTTGGTATATACATGGGGAAATTCACTGAGGACTAAAACCATGTGGAAAACAGGAGTAAATCTGTTGAGAGACAATTCACCTTGAATACTTTCACTTTTCTGCTTGGTCCAGATCTTTGAAGCAAAGGCAAATGTTTGAACAACAAACACACAACATAGTGTCTCTGTAAAGTCTGAAAAGTTGGAAAAGACTTAGAAACATAAAAATCTCTTCTTCCCTTCCTAGAAACTTAAGGGTACATGCCCAGGTAGTAAAACAAAGAATGCATTTTTTCTCTTCCCCAGAGTAAACTTGCTTTGTGAATAATCTCTTTTACAGTCTAGTAAGAAGAATGAGCATATGTGTCAGCAGTCTATAAAGCTCAGAGTCTCCTAAAATTTGGTTAGGCAACATATTGTCTTTATTTGAGTTGCCGTGTGGGTATTGGAACATGAAAAAGCTGTGATAAGGGTTAAGATACTATTCTGCTACTGTTTTTGCTGTGAGTAAGAAATAGCCTACATCTCTGACCCAAGGATATTGTCGTTTGTCAATGTGAATATGTAAAAAGGTGGCAGGCTAACTCAAATAGGGTAAAGTCAGTTATTTCCCAGTTTCTGATCTAGTTCTTGGAAATTTAGATTCTGTATCATTTTGAGACTTCATCTAGGCCCAGCGATTTTGTGGATGACTGTGGAAAGAGATGCTGAAGGACGAGCTCCACAGTGCTGTTATCCAAAGATGTAAACTTATCGTAGAAAAATAATTATACATATTTTCCTAAATCATTAGTAAAAACTGGCATAAAGATACAATAAACAGTTAATACAGATATTTATGTGTTCATTTTCATTCAGATGTATGATCAGCCTATGAATAAAATTCTGTTTCAAACTATGTTCATTTACTAATATGTTTGTTCTAGGTTAATTCAAGAGCAGATAGTCCATGAATTTATATATTTTTTTCTTCGATAGTTCTGGTTGTGTTTCTGTGAGGTTGATTTCCATTATATTTATAAGTCTTGAAAAATGTGATCACAGGTATGTTAGCATTCTCATTCTCACTTTTTATCGGGTCTGGCAGGGAGTAAAGAAACAAATATATAAGACAGGGGTTTTGGACTGAGATTGCTTAGAAAGGTTACCCACTGAGTAGTCTTTCTTAATTCTGACATAATTCACAAAATAAATTAGAAAAAAAATGTATCAACTGGAAGTAGGTGTTATTTTAAAAACAGTTTGGTTATTATAACTGTCAAAATACACTTAACCAGTAGTTTGATTCAAAAGGATCATCTGTATTAAAAGCAACTGTTGGTTTCACAAAATCTAATATTCTATTATGCAATCTCCTCTGATTATATACCACCATCTCTTTCTAAATAAATTATCATACATTTCTGTGTGATGTGTAAAACCTAATCTTTTTCCTTTTTCCATGTTCATATGCCCCCTCTCCCACCCTTTACATGGTCCTGAATTACCTATTCCTCTAATTACAAAGAGCTTTTCTATTTAACTTTCTTCATTGCCTTTATCTCTGTTTTATGCAAAAATATCAATGTAAATGCTTTCCTGTTGTTATTTATTGTAATAATATACCTTTTCATGGCCATGTTTTAGAGATCTATATACTAAGCATTAATTACTAATGTTAAATCTCAAGTGACCAAACAAGCTGATCTTCAATTTAAATGACAATCAGAATGTTTACACTTGACTGACAAAGAATTTTAGTGTGATTTAATTTTTCATGTCTAGAAATAAGGCGTAAACACTTATAATTAACATATAATAAGAATTGGTTAGTTATTCATCACCAATACTAACATACTATTTGTTGAATGTATACATTATTAACTCTAGTAAAAATCAGATTATAAAGACAGCTTTATATATTAGAAATATCTCTTAGAGAATATATTTGTGTAAATAAAATATAATAGAGACATAATTACTCCATATAGTGGGGAAATTTTGAACATCATTTTCATTTTTTATGCTCTTTATGTTTGGCAAAAGCAAATTCTCTGATTATCCAGATGATTCCTCACATTTCACATGAAATGAACAGTGAATAAAAAAGCAAAAATAATTTTTGTTAGACTGTAGTCCTGGATCTTTGAGCTCACGAGATGATTCTGAAGCACCTCAACTGAGTAAGCAGAATTAAACACTGATTGTTAGAGTGCGATTTCTCATTACACTTTTGCTATACTTTTCATATCAATAATAGTGCTTTTCATTCTATAGCTGATTATCATTACAGACATAATGTCAGATGCTTGTATGAAACAAGTGAAGGAAGAAAAGACATATGTATTATTTATATTTGAACTCCCCATTGCTATAGAAAACTATGTTACTTCAAACTGATAACCTACCTGTTATACGAAGTTGTACTGATAGAGATTAAAACATGATTCCATGTTATCACCCAGGAACAAATTCCATATTCTGTATAAAGCTGTCATATTAAAATGTTAGTTAACATAATGTTTCTCCATTCTTAATTTAAATATCTAATTATATTAAAAATATAATTCTCTTTCTTGAAAAATAAGATATGTAATTTGTATGTACTTAATGGAATTTCATTAAGTTTCATTTTCAAAGCTGTTATGAAATGTTAAAATTTATTACTGAAACTTAAGCTTGGCTGAGACGTATTTGAAATGATAGCTTGTTGTGTTCACTGGAATACTTAATGCTCTTGTATTTCCCGAGGATATGCTCACATGCATATGTGTAGAAACAGCATGGGGAGGTGAAGAGATATTGACAATATGGCTAGTTAGTATTACTTGTCATGTTTTCTGTGTTTCTGCATGCAGTGGATTTTGGAAATGATTTATAAAACATGTGCACAATTGCTTAGTGTTGAAATTACCTCTTCAAAAATTCAATCTAGCTTGTTTGTGCTTACTGACAGAATTTGTGAGTTCAGTATTTTTATTCAAAAGAAAATAAATATCAGTCACTTGTTTTTGTTATTCTTTCAATATTTTTTTTTAAAAAAGGTCTATTGCTGTTGAATTTTATCTTTAGAGTAATTCTTTGTAGTTACGAAAAATATCCCTAATCTTATAAGTGAAACAATGTGTGGTTGTTGGAGTTAGTGATATTTTTAACATATTTTTAAATTAAAAAGTAATTTTGAAGTTTCTGGTTAATTGAAGAATCACAGGGAGAAACCCAATATTTTCTGGTAAAAAAAATATTTCTTGAGTTTCTCTCTGAGAAAGAAAGATATCTTCCAATGACTTTCATTGATTTTCTCAATGGCTTATTTTTGCTCTTTGCATGCTATTTGACTACATCAATGCTATAATTTTATACTATATTAAGATATTATTTTATTGTTTAACCTGCAATAAGTAAGCCAACAAATAAGTATAAATATTAATGTTTATTTGCAGTTCACCTTAGGAGAAGTCATGTTCTTGAGATCAAGAACTGTATCTGGGAAGGAAGGTCTAGATGTGATGTTCGCAGAAAACCATTCTCCTTTGTTCTTGACAAAAAAGGTCAAGTTGTCTAGAAGATATGTAATACAAGCTATATGTTAGAGTGGCAATTTACATCAGAAGAAAGGTAAAAATATAGGAAAAATATGCATGTGAAATGTATTAGAATAGTTGGGCTAGCACACTGGGGGATTGGCTGAAGTTGACTTTTATACATATGGAAGAAACAGACATTGCAATCCAGGAAATAATTAGATATGGCAACATAACATATTTGTATTTTTCAGACTTTATTTTAGAGTTCCATTTTACTCTGTATTTATTCATTCAATTATTAAACAAATATTTATTCAGTCTTTACAGGCAAGACTCTAATCTAGAAACTGTTAATACATTAATAAACAGACAAAACTTGCTTTTATGGATCTTTTCTCCTTATGACTATATTCTAAACTTCTGCCAACTCTCTCAGTTGTGTTAGTTGAATTAGAAGAGTTTCTTTCTTTCCTCTTCTCATTTGGAAGGGAAAGTGGAATAATAATTATGGATATAAACAAAGTCAGAGAAGAGATAAATGGAGAGAATTTGCCAGCTACTTTTTTTTCCCGCTTAGCTAGGTTTTATTTTCCCAGTTAAAAACCTCAGAAATTCTAGATATTGCTTAATAATGCAGATTTCTTTTACTCTCCTAAAGATGATTTGTTTTTTAATTGGCTGGTATATACGTTGTGTTACACAGTGTCCATAGTAGAGCTCTGTATATAGTCATCTATAAATATTTACATGGTCTTGTTATTCTTGATTACCCACATATGTTTTCAATGATTATTCCAGTGTATTTGACTTCTATTGCTGTGTAACAAATCACCACAAACAGCTGCTTAAACAACATCCATGTATTAGCTCACAGTTCTGTTGGTTGAATTGAGTCCAGGATTCACTGGATTCACTCTTCTCACAAGGCTAAAACCAAGTCATCAGCAAGGCTGCACACTCAGCTACATACTCATTTAGAGCTCAAGGACTCCTAAACTTATTGATATTGGCAAAATTCATTTTCCTTTGCTTTTTGGCCTTAGGCCCCCATTTTTTTGCCTGTTGTCAGCCAGTGGCTGCTCTTAGCAATGAAAGATCACCCATATTTCTTGCCACATGACTTTTTCATTTCTAAAAGCACCAATAGAGAATTTTCATGCCAAATTCCTCTATGATGTAGAATGTCTTTCACCAGAAATATCTCTATCATTTTTAAGGGTTCACTTGGTAAGTTCCATGTAGAGTAATCTCCCTTCTTAAAAGTCAACTATATCATATAATGTAACCTAGTCATGGAGTGGCTATGTTGTATTTATAATTATTGGAGAAGACTATACAGGGTGTATATATTGGGGCCAGTAATCTTGAAACCACCTTGAAATTCTGTGCAATGTCAAGATCTCTAATTATACTATAAGGTGAAACTCCTCTGTGCTCTCAAAAAATGCATATGGATCAAGATATGTAATTTATTTTTTGTGTTTTATACATAATACTTTTACAACCTTATATATACAAGAAGGGATACATTCTTGCTTTTGAGAAACTATAATTTTAATGTAAATATTTCATTGCAGTGGAATTTTTTAATACCACCCTTTTATTTGGGTAGAATTTAGAATTCCACCATTTCTCTTGTATTTCATTGCCAAATTTCAAGTCATAATTAGATATTACGTGCATATTTCACTAAAAATCCCAAATAAACATCTAATAAACTGAGATAAAGAATTGTTTAAAAAGTAACTTTCCTGATGTCAACTTAATTAGTGGAGATAAAAATAATTGAATCAAGGGGTCCTGAATCATAGTTTTATATTTTTTAATACTAGATAATAAATAAAATGTTAAATTATTTTTACTAATTAGAAACTAATTGAAACATTAGAAATGTTTGACATTACTTCTAAACTTGTTAAAAATTAATATAATAATGTTCAAGTTCTCTTTAGAGATGAAAAATATAAGAAGGTTCATAAATTTAAATGTAATCTAGGATTACATGCTTTCTAAGATTAAAATATAATTTTGAAAGTTATTTATAAGTATACACTTGGATAAAATGATTAATAATTCACTAAAAGAACTGTGTATTTAAAGCAAAAATCTAAATCTTGCATATGTATATATGAATCATAACCCATATTATTGAGGTTTATATTTAATTTGGGGGTTTGAGGTTAATTTATAATCCTAAACAAACTCATTCATTTTATTTTCAATATATATATGTTTAGCGCTTGCTATCTGCCAAACATATACTTGGTTATGTGGAGGGGGTTGGAAGGAGGAAACAAGAAAGAAAAGTAAAGAATATCGATTAAGTGAAGAACTGAAGGGACTGTTGAAAGAAAAGAAAGACATTAATTAAAAGAGGAATTAAGATAAACAACGAACACACTAGCATTGAAGAAATGAGAAGAGAAAGAGAGAAGGAACTGGCTAAATGACTGGTAGAATGTAAATAAATAAACTTCTATTTTTTGACTCAGCCATTCTTTAGCGTCAACATATTATGTTGAGGTGACAAGATGTCTGTGTCTTCAGCATCATATCTGTATAAAAGACAGATGAAAGGAGAAGACAAAAGGGCATATGAATAGATGCTGACACTTGAGTAACCTTGCAATCCCATTTCTCTTGCATCTCATTGGCAAAAAAGAGTGATACATTATAACCCATAACTGTAAGGTAAACTGATAGCTGTTAGCTGGCACACTGCCATCTCTTCCTCAGCACCTCCAAAATCAAGACTTCATTAGTAAGAGAAGAAGATAGTGACTAGTAAAACACTGATCTCTGAACCCACAAGAGTGTAGATAAAAATATTTGAAAAATATTGATGTAAGGAAAAAAAATTCCTGTTTAAAGGTCTTCACTCATTCCATTTCCCAGTAGGATCCAATGCTGAGGCTCGAAGGAGAGCTGGTAAGATAGAAGTTGAAGACTAGAGAAAATTTGTTACCAAGAACAGTGAAGAAGGCTTGTCCACCACTTACAAGGAATTAGGTATATTTGGACATCATAAATCTTAAGTGACTCTAACAATAATTGTTAAATGTGTTTCTAGTGCTTAGAAACTTAGATGTTAACAAAAAGTCAACTATTTTTTCCTCAATAGTTTACAACCTAGGGCTGGTATTAGGGAATTAAACTATTGAGGAAATAATTATTTAAATGAGGTATCATGGAAAGAAAGCAAGATAACAGAAGTGAAAAACACCCAATAGCTACAAGAAAAAGAGACGAGTCATGTCGTTTTCAAACAATAATAAAAAGAATTATATTTTGAATAGTTGAGTTATGAGAACTCTAAGGATCGATAGGTAAAGACAAATTTTAAAATATATTTTTTAATTTCAGCAAGGTAGTAATTTCAGTATTAATATGAATTAGAAAGACATAATGTTAATAAACAACTCAAAATCTGAGGTCTTGCAGACTGAAAAGGCCAACTATCTAAGACCTTGTGTTATTGTATTAGCAGATCTAGACTGCTAATGTAAGTAGGATAATTACACTAACATATTTGGAAGAGAAGAGGAACATTGTAAGCCAGTGCCAAAATCATCAATAACTGTAAGAAAATAAATAAAAGTACCCTGAAAGTATACAGACTAGTACTTGCCTTTCAGACATTGATGTCAATGAAAAATGGAGGAATTATAAGCTTCCATTTGGGGTAGCAAGGTTTCAGCCAAGACCAATTCAGTGAATTTATTGGGAAATGTAAAATGTTGATTAACCTCAGAATAGTTTCTAAAGAAGATATAAAAAATGAATGAAAAAAAAAAAGAGTTGGATGATATCCTAAAAAAATGTAGATAGCAACAAAATAACAGTCCTGGTAAGAAAGAAGCTGAGGAGCTAGGAATACAAGATACTGACCAACATCATTGCGAGCTGGGAAGACATTTCTGATGGGTACAATTTTCTGCATACAAGAGAATTTGAACTAAGATGCTGGAAATGTGAGTGCAGAATCGAGGGCAAAGCCGTTGGTGTGAAGCTGACAAAATCTGTTGATAACTTTTGATACTGGGCTATAGATACAGATTAGTTCATTATTCTATTCTGCTAACTATTACAAGAGGAGAAAATAGGTTTGTAAAGAACACTATAATCCAGGTTCTTTCCATGTCTATGTGACTTCAATATATTCAATGTGTGTTATGAGGATTTTATAATATTATATATTAAAATTATGTGTTGTTTCACTTTCAATAATGATGGTGCCATTTGTTTGCACTAACAACTCACAAAAAAAATTAAATGATTTGAAAAACATTAAATTGTAAATATTTAAAGGCATTATAAAAGCAGATGAAAAAGAGAGGCCAAAAAAATACAAAAATGCTAACAATGAATATTAGTGAAGATGTGGAACAAATGAAATTTTTACACAATCCTGGTGAGATTGTAAAGTTATACAGGCTTTTTGATAAAAAAATATATATGGCAGTTTTTTATACAGTATAATATACACTTATTCTTTGATACAGCAATTTCATTTAATTCTATATCCAAGAGAAATTTTAAAATGTGTGTTAAAATATGTTTATAATAATATTCATAGCAACTTTATTCACAGTATTCTAAAACAGAAAAACAAATATCTATTATCAGCTTAATAGATAAATAAATTGTAATATATTCACATAATAGCAATGGCAGAAATAAAATAGAATAAACTATTCATACACATGGCATGGATAAATCTCACAGACATTTTGCTGAATAAAAAACAAACACAATAGAATATATACTTTTGATTCAACTTATGAGGTTTAGAATAGCAAAATTAATATAGCATTGAAAAGAACACCAGAAAAGTGGATTTTCACTATACGTTGCATTGAATAAGAACTGACATGTGAGAAATTTTGGAGAGATATAAATATTTCATATTATAATAAAATAATAATATATTTTCTAGAATTACATGCATTTGTCAAATATGTATAGATGAGTCACATATTTCAGATATGTGTATAATTATATTAATAATAGTAATAATAATAATTGAATGGAAGTGTGCATTTATAGGTTGCAAAAAATGGAAAAATATTGATAATTATTAAAACTGTAATTATGGGTACAGAGAAGATTATTATATTAACCTTTACCTGTGAATGTTTAAATTTTTCATTAAAAAAAACAACATTCGCTGGTATTAGTAAATAGATTTGTATTGCATTAAAACTGTGTATTGAATTTAATTGTATTAAAGTTTTAAAAATTCTACATGATTTGGTGGAAATTCTTATCCTAATTTGGTGTGCCCATGAATCAAATAATTATAAATATCCAGGCATTTGTATTAAGCAAAGATTTGGATTTCAGAAAATAAGTCAGTTCCATAGGTTTGAAATATAAAGGTTCATATTAGTAATAAGACCTCCAGAGATAAGGAGACACAAAAATAAGAATTGTATAGTAATAGAAGGTTAACAAGCTGCACACATGATGTTGAAGCAGGTTTTATTTTGAGATCTGGAATAACTGAAATCACAGGTAAACAAATAAATAGAAAAAAAAGATAAATAAATACAAAAAAACCCCACAGTGACTAAAATTAGGAAAGAAAAAGTCTTCAAAAGAGAGATAAACAATGGGTTAAAAAGCTGCAAATATTGGAAAAGAGTAAATACTATATCAGTTCATTGGATTTTCCTACTGTAAAGTGATTATCACTTAAAATCTAACTTCAGTGAAATTTAGGGGGCAGAAGCCAGATTCCAAAAGATTTAAGCAAGTAAAAAGTTGAACCTTCTGAGTTTTGGTGGCAACCAAAAAGAGTGAAATATATTATATATAATGTAATATAATATATAAATATATTGTGAAATTTATTTTGTGAAAATGAGCAGAAATAAGTAAGAATTTATTTACTGATTTTGTTTTCAATCTTAACAAAACAACATTAAAATAATTACAAATTATTTTGTCACTGCCAATCACTTCAAAGACAATGAATATGATTTGTTTGTTTATTTATTTTAGCTTTGAAATTGTCTCAGCTCAAAAAAGTAGCAGAATTGACATTTCCAGTGACCAAATTTTGATTAAATGAAACAAACTGTCTTAGAGGAGAACTAAAGAATTAAAAAACAACAAAAAACCCTCTAAAAAGTAGTTTTAAAAATGTTTTTACTTTATTTTAGTATAAAAATTTGGTCGTTATTTAAAAAATATAAAAAATATGATATGAAATTAGCCATTATTTAAAAACAATGAACATCTATTACACAATTGTATTTATCTGGATAATTTTTTAAAAATTATTTAAAACATTTATTTGTTTTTAAATACACTTGATAACAATTTTCATTATTCAGATAAGAACAACACACATTATTAATTGATTTAGATAGAGACACTGACACATTTTAGTTAGAAAGGGATAATCTTTTCAATATATTGCTGGAAGTAATGAGTATTTAGCAAAGGCAAAACTTTGTGAGGATACAAAACAATACTCATAAAACAAAAAAATTAATAAAATAAGCTACATAAAATTAGAAACATTTGTACAGTAACAGAAAATATTTAGAAAGTAAACATGCAAGACATTTTTGGAGAAAGTATTTACAACATATCTACAAAAGAAGCATTTATAGGTTATGTAAAAATGAAACAAAATTAGAAAGATAAAAACTATTAAAATATGCATAATACTTAAACAGAACTGATAAAAGTAGACATATGGATGGTCAGTAAGTCCATGAAAATATGTTCAACATTGAGTTCCAGATTCAGGTTCAAAATATAAAGAATTTGAAGGCTGTCATTCCCATCTTTACAACAAATCTGGAATGATAGGTGCATACAGAAAGTCACAGCTGAGATCTGCTTACCTAGAGCAAAAGCCACTAGAACCATAAAGTAAATGGTAACTTTAATAAACTACTGGAGGCAGAGTGTGGACTGCTTGAGAGTTAGAAACAATTAGGATGCCTATTTTTAGGGAAGTACAACTTCATGAATTGCAACAGGATCTCATGTTAAGAAGCCAAAGAAAAAAAAAACTCTTGTTTCTGTCAGGGGAAGTGGAAGACTAACCATTTTTAAATATGCCCAGAGTATACTCCATAGTAAAGACTTCCCTTGGCAGTTGAAAAGACTTTGCCAGAACTTTTTTTCAACCCATTAGAATGGAAGTTATTTGACTCTACCTTCTCAAGCCTACCTGTCTCATCAAAAGGGAGGGAAATGCTGAGAAACATTAACTGTCACAGATAAGGAACACAAGCTTACTAATAGATTGAGATTTAATTATAGAATTATAAAACATCTTCCCTCTGCCTATATGTGAGCGCCACATCAACAGAACTCCAGTATAGTAAAGATGAATTGCTGTGGAAAGTTACTCAAGGCACAGGATACATTTTAGAAGGGGCTTTCCTAACTTGATTAAGGTAAAGCTTCAGATTAAAGGCTTATTTATCTCAGTTCCTGTTTCTTGGTACATCATGTCTGACTTGAAAAATTGTACCATGCTAAAAAACAATGAGAAATAGCATCTGAAGACAGGATAAGGGCATACCATGCTAATACCAATAAAAAAAAAAAAAAGCTAGAGTTGGCATGTTAAGACAAAGCAGCCTTTACAACAAGAAAGGTTGTCAGTGATAAAGAAGAATATTACATATTGATAAAGGAGTCATATCTCAAAAAAGACAAAACAATTCATAATGTTTTTGCACCTAGTGACAATTCATCAAAATGTGAGGCAAAAACTTATAGGTTTGCAAAGAAAAATATATAAATTTGTTTTTATGTTCATCAACAGATGAATAGATAAAAGTGCAGTATATACATACAATGGAATATTATTCAGCCTAAATAAGAAGAAAATCCTGCCATTTGTAATAGCATAGGTAAACCTAGAGGACTTCATGCTAAGTGAAATAAGCCAGTCACAGAAAGACAAATACTGCCTGATTGTACTTGCATGACATATCTAAAGTAGTCAAACCCACAGAAGCAGAGAATAGAATGGTGGTTGTCAGGTACTATAGGAAGAGGAAAATGGAAAATCGTTTTTCTTGTTTATTATCCTAAGCTTTACTGAGGTATGATTGACAAATAAAAATTGTCTATATTTAGGTTTTACAACATGATGTATTTTTAAAGATGTACAACAATTTAATGATTTTATGTAGGTATACAATTGATTATCACAACCAGGTTAATACATCCATAACCTCACATAGTTATCTTTTTTTAATGGTGAGAACATTTACAATTTCAAGCAAAATTCAAGTATATAATACAGTATTATTAACTATAAACACAAGGTTCTACATTAGATCTCAATAACTCATTTATCTTATAACTATAAGTTTGTACTCTTTGACCAACATTTTCCCATTTCCTCCACCTCCTAGCTCCTGGAAACCACAGTTCCAACATCTAGTTCTTTGAAGTTCACTTTTTAAATTACACATATAAATGATATCTTATAGTATTTGTTATTCTGTATTTGGCTTATTTCATTTAGCACAATGCCCTCAAGTTCCACATGGCAGGATTTTTCTCTTTTTCTTGGGTGAATAATATTCCATTCTCTCTCTCTCTCTCTCTCTCTCTCTCTCTCTCTCTATATATATATATATATATATATATATAATACATATATTTAATAAATATATATTTATTTGTAAATATTTTAATTCCTTTTTAATTTCTATTTTTAAATTACCATTGATATTCAATATTATATTAGTTTCAGGTGTATAGTATAGTAGTTGGACATTTCTATAATTTAGGAAGTAATCCCCTTCAATAAGTCTAGTACCTACCTGGAACCATGCATAGATATTACAATATCACTAACTACATTCCATATGCTACCTTACTATTTTGTAACTGTCAATTTGGACTTCTTAGTCTCAGCCCTCCAACTCCCCTCCCATAGCAACCATCAATTTGTTCTCTGTATCTATGAATCTGTTTATGTTTTGTTTGTTCATTTATTTTGTCTTTTATATTTCACATATAAGTAAAAGCACATGGAATTTGTTTTTTTCTGTCTGATTTATTTCACTTAGCATAATACTTTTCATGTCTATTATGTTGTTGCAAATGGTAAGATTTCTTTTTTTTATGGCCATGTAACATGTTATGTACCACTTCTTTTTTATCCAGTCATCTATTGATGGATATTTAGGTTGCTTCCATGTCTTAGCTATCAGAACTAATGCTACAATGAGGAAAACATAGGCAGAAAACCCTTTTGCTCTTAGTAATATATATTTTTTCTTTTGAATATATCTCATCAGATAAGAGAAACAAACAAATGAAATAACCAAATGGGATTACATCAAACTAAAAAGTTTTTCACAGATCAGGAAACCATCAATCAAACAAAAAGACAACCTATTGGCTAGGAGCATCTGATGAGGGGTTAATAATCAAAAGTCATAAAGAACTCATACAACTCAACACCAAAAACAAATAGTACAATTAAAAAAATGAATAGAGGAGTTGAATAGACATTTCTTCAAAGAAGACATACAGATGGCCAAAAGACAAATGGAAAAATGCTCAACATCACTAATCATGAGAGATATACAAATTAAAACAACAATGAGATTATCACCTCATATCTGTTAGAATGGCTATCATCAGTAAATCAAAAAAAGTGTTCGTGAGAATGTGGAGAAAAGGGAAGCCTCACGTACTGTTGATGGGAATGCAAATTGGTACAGTCACTGTGGAAAATGGTATAATGATTCTTCAAAAAATTAAAATTTTTGACGTAGCAATTATAACCCAGCAATTCTAATTTTGGTATTTATCTGAAGAAATCCAAAACATGAATTTGAAAATATATATACATCATTTTATTATATTTTGTCTATCTATTCATCCTTCAATAGAAACATAAGTTGTTTCCATATCTTGGCTATTTCAATTTGCATGAAGTTTCTGTTATGCAAGATAAGTAAGTTCTAGAAATCTTTTATATAATCTAGTCCTACTGTTAACAAAATGGTGTTGTACACTTTAAAATATGGTAAGATGATAGATCTCATGTTAAGTGCTCTCCCGATTAAAAAAAAATGCCACAAAGAACATAAAGAAATTTTGGAGATGGTAAATATTTTTAGTACCTTGGCTATGGTGATGGTATCACAATTGTATGCATATGTCCAAATTCATTAAGATTTATACATTAAATATGTGCATTTTTGTATATAAATTATATCTAAATAAATCTTTAAAACTCTTAGCAAAATATGAAAAGATGAGAACTTAGGAAGGGATTGAGACAAGAATGTTTTCTTACCATTTCTGTTTAACATGGCATTAGAATTCTTTGCTAAAGCTTAAGACAAAAAGATAAAACAAATTTATAGATATTGGAAAAGGAGACATAAGATTATCTTACTTCACAGTTTGTATGACTTTCTATGTAAAATATGTGAAAGATTAGACAAAATTCTTCTCCAATATTGATTGTGGCACAGTTTTAGAATACAAGATTAATATCCAAAAAGTCAATTGCTATCTTATAAACTAGCAGTAAAAATTGGAATTAGAACTTAACAACATAAGAGTACTTACAATAGCACTAAAAAATACATACTTAGGTGTAACCTTAATAACATATATAAAAAAATTATTTGAACAAATTAGAAATAATGCTAAAAAAAATCTTTGTTAAAAATCAGATTAATTGGAGATATATTCTATGTTCATTGATTGAAAGTCTCAATATTGTTAAGCTATCAATTTTTCTCAACTTGATCAATAGATTCAACACAACCCAAATGAAAATATCAGCAATCTACCTTTTGAATATTGAGAAACTGATTCTACATTTGTATGGGAAGGTAAAAGTCTCAAAATTTCTTTTACAATACTGAAGAAGAACCAAGTTGGAAGACAGACTTTACGCAACTTTAAGATTTATTATAAATTTAAAATAATTAAGACACTGTAATAATGGCAAAAGTATAGAAACATAGCTCAACAGAAAAGAATATTGAGCTCAGAAATAGACCATGCAAAATAGTCAACTGATCTCTGATTAAAAAAAAACACAAGAACCATTTAATAAAGAAAACAGTCTTTTTAAATAAATAGAATAATTGAATATCTAAAAAAGAAAAAAGTATAAATACACACTTACATTTTTTCATAAAAGAGAATTCAAAATGAACTATTGACACATATAAATTTAGTGCTATGAAACATCTAGTAAAAAAAAAACAAAAGAAAATCTATGTGACTGGGTTTGATGATAACTTTTTTTAGGTAACAACAGCTAAAATATGATCCATAAAAGAAAAAAATTGATACATTAAACTTTAGTAAAATGTTAGCAATCTACTTTGTGAAAGTCTCTTTTAAGTGTCTAAAAAGACATGAAAGAATAGGAGAAAATATTTGTAAAACACATATCTCATTAAGAAATTATATCCAAAATCTAAACAGGATTCTTAAACTCAACAATAAAATAAATAATCTAATTAAAAATGGGCAAAAGAGCTGAACAGACACCTCACACAAAAAAAGATACAAAAAGGACAATTGTATAAAATGATGACGAACATTTGGATGGCCAACGTTTAATTGGAAATTAAGATAATGGTAAGTTACTACAAATACTTATTAGGATAGCTAAAATAAATTTTAAAAATAAATTTCTAAAAATTTAAAATACTGGCAAGGATGCTGAGCGACAGAACTCCCATTCACTGCCAATAAAAATGCAGATGGATACAGGAGCCAAATTAGAGTAATTCAGCAGTTTCTTATCAAACTAAATACCACCTTAGCATACAATCCAACAATCATACTCCTAGGTATTTTTCAACTTATTTGAAAACTTGTTTATAAAAAAATATATTATACACACATATATAATATATATTTTAATTATATATATAAAAATATATAAAATATATTCACTATTGCCCCAACTAAAAATAATAAATATATTTTTCAGAAGATGAATTTATAAATAATTTGTGTTATATCATACAAAAGAATATCACTCAGTGATAAAAAGATATAAGCTTATCAAGTCATGGAAAGTCATATAGAAATATGAAATGCATATTATTAAGTGAAAGAAGCCAGTATGAAAATATACAATTTTAATGCTATACAATTCTGGAAAAATAAAACTACAGAGATAGTAAAATAATCAATGATTACCAGGGGTTAGGAGACGAGTAAATAGATGAAGCATAGAATTATTTTCAGAAAAGTAAAATTATTCTCTATAATATAATGGTGGGCACATAGCATTACACATTCGCTCAAACCTTTACAACACAGAGTGTGAACTATAAAGTGTGCAAAATTAAAGATAGAGTAGGAGGTTAGACGTTTCCAGAACTGAATTCAGACTATGACAAGAGATTCAAAAAATGAAAATAAGATTGCGATCTTAGAACAGAAAAGGGATGCTAGGTAAAAACTAAGAAATTATGAATAATGCATGAACTTAATAATAATGGACCAATATTCATTTGTTAATTGTAACAAATACTACTAATGTAAGATAATAGAAGAAACTGGGTGCAAAGTATAAGGGCACTTTATACTATCCTCACAATTTTTCTGTAAATATAAATTTTTTTTAAATAAAGTGCTCATTAAAACATATGTTTAGAGCTTCTGTTCAAGATGGTGGAGTATGTAAACACTGTGCTGCCTCCTCTCATAACCACATCAAACTTAGAGCTAAGCTACAAGACTGCCATAATTGGAAATCACCTGAAGTCTTGCTAAGTAAAAGTTCTACAACTGAGGACACACAGAAGAGGCCACCTTGAGACTGGTAGGAGGTGTAGAGACACAGGTCAAGCTGATCCCACACCCATTTAGAATGACTGAGAATTGAGAGGTATATGTGGAGGTATCCCTGGAGAAGTAAGAGAACCCAACTTAGGAGGTATCCCTGGAGGAGTGAGGTTCCTTAGCTTAGGATTCCAGTGCCAGAAAGAGAAGCCCAGAACTTCTGGCTGTGAAAACTAGCTGAGATTGTGGTTGAATAAGACAGAGGGTGGCTAGAATCACAGACATTTCTCTTAAGGGGCTTATATGAGGACTTACTTGGTGATGGATTTATTCACTTTGAGCTCCAGCTCTGGGCCAGCAGAATGAAAGTCACCAGAAAAATATGGGAGAAAACTAATTTTCTGGCTTTGAGGCAAGGGCTGGAGGGGCAGTTTTCTCCAAGACAGAAGTGCTGGTGGAGGCTACTGTTTCTTTATTGAGCCCTCCTCCTACTCAAAATGTAGATTCAGGAACTGCCATATGTGAATCTCCCTCAATTTTGCTAACATTAGGTGCCTTGCCCTGGTGAGTCCCTGAAATCATACCTCACCCAACATGTGGGCTCATTCAAAATGTTTTAAGTGGCTTTTTTGTACAAATTGATTCTCTTGGCTCATGCTGTGGAATTTCCTAAATATCTCAAAGATTAAAAACAAACAAACAAACAAACAAGAAGTGTCTGACCTCGCCATGCTCCATACCTCTTGTTGAGCAACCCGAAGCCCAGCACTAGCAGTAGTTAGCCTCAGTTCATAGCTTGGCTTCTTGAGGCACCTCCAAGCACAGTATGGTTGACAGCCATCTGCAGATTGCTTGGAGACTCTTGCCAGGTAGCCCTTGGCATGGCACAGGCTGTGGCTAAACTTGGCCTATGGTGGGTCACCACGTCATGAGGCCCTGTGGCCAGCACACTCAGTGGCCAGCTTGGACCAAACTGAACTACCCAGGGTTGTATTCGAGGACAACACATCCAAAGTGCATATTGGCCAGGAACCTCTGTGACAACATCAAGCATATCAACATGCACATCAGAGGAGTACCAGAAGAAGCAGATAGAGAGAACAAAAAATTGAAAACCTATTTAAAAAAAATACTAATGGGAAAATGGCAAAGAGACATCCCTGAATCTTTCCTCTTGAAACAACAATAAGTTGAACATATAAAACTTAACAAAAAAACACTCAAATTGCACACTAGCACATCCAAGCATGGGACCTGCACATAAGAGTTACCACAGGTCAGAACCCCAGGTGTCAGGTGGTAAACTGGGAGAAATAAAGAAACTGCCTCTCACAGCTGCTGAAGCTCTCTGTAGACAGAGGGGGAGGGGAGAAGGTATGGCGACCTCCCTGTATTTCCCTGCCTGGGAGTACTGTGAGCTCCATGGAGCCAGCAGCAGGGCCCAGTCATCAGGGCAGAAGGGAGAGAAACAGGGATGGCAGAAAAACAATAACTGATTTTTACCAGCAATGGTTGCAAAACTAAGGCTAAGCTGCAGCCCTCAACCCCTAAACCAGAGGGACCCTTCCCACATCTAGAAACAAGGAGTAGCGCAAAGTCCCAGAGGAATCTGAGCAAACACTACCAAAACTGTCGCTAACACTGACAGAAACTGAGACTGAGAGTAGTGAGCATGATTAACCATAAAAAAAAGACAGCATTAAGACTTACATAATGCAGAGATCCAAGAGGCTTAGCCACCACCTACTGGAAACCAAAAGAGAAACACCTTCTTTGCAACAAGCTATTATATAATAAATCTTTCTAGAAAAAAATCAGAATACACTTCCATTAAGGACCAGGCAGAAAAATAGTCCATTAAACACCATAAACAACCAAGATGATAAAGCAGGTCAGAAAGAAAAAGAAAAAAATCTCCAAAAAATAATCTTATAGACATAGAAATATGCAACTTAAATGACAGAGAATTCAGAATGGTACTTCTGAAAAAAACTCAATGAGATCCAAAATGAAATATATCAACAATTTTAAGAATTGAAAAAACAATCAGTTGAGCAGAGTGAGTTCTTTAGCAAGGAGATTGAAACCTTCAAAAAGAACCAAATAGACCTTCTGGAGGTAAAGAACACACTGCAAGAGTTAAAAAAAAAAATGAAATAACAAACTTGGGAAATAGAGCCAACCAAATGGAGGAAAGGATCAGTAATATCAAAGATAGAAATCTAGAAATAAATCAGAAGGAAGAAGAGAGAAACTAAAACATAAAAAATAATAAAAGAGAAATACAGGAACTGGCTGGTACTATCAGGAGAGGACACATAAGAATAATGAACATTACTGAAGGTAAGGAAAAGAAAGAGAAATTAAAAAGAATTTTCAGACAAACAGTTGACAAGAATTTACCAAATCTAAGGGATGAGCTAGAGTTTGGAATTCAAGAAGTCAACAGAACACCCAATTATCTCAACAAAAAATGCCTTTACCAAGACACATTGTATTAAAATTATTAAAAATCAATAACAAAAACAGAATTCTCAGGGCAGCCAGGAGGAAAAAAAACAGAAACCTATCAAAGAAAACCCAATAGCTTATTGTCAAACTTCTCAGTGCAAACCCTACAAGCCAGGGAAGAGTGAAATCAAATATTCAAAGTATTAAATGAAAAGAACTACCAGTCTAGAATAATGTATCCAGCTAAGCTCTCCTTTAGATATGAAGGAGAAATAAAGACCTTTACAGACATACAAAAATTGAGGAAATTCTCCACTATGAGGACTTCACTACTGGAAATACTGACAGGGGTCAGCTCACCAAAAACAAAATGACAAAAAAAAAAAACATAATTAGGAATAAGGTGACTAGCAGGCTGATAGAAGCAGAGGAATGCAACCCTTACTAGAAACAAGACATTATAAGCTTAAAAATAAGAAGAGATTTGCTATAGCAAAATAGTAATGAACATTCAGAATACATAAGGACAAATTGAGATAACAATGACTGAAAAGGGGAGAATTAAAAGATCCAAATTCACAAAGGGAAATGGAGATAAGGGCACACACAGAAGAAAAGGGATGACTGTATATATATATAACTATCTATTGCATATTTGTAATGGTAACCACATACCAAAGATTTAGAACAGAAGTATATGACATAAAACAAGAAGAACCAGAGGGAAAAACCACAAAAGCCAACCAAAATAAAGAAAACAAAACATAAGAACAAGGAAGCAATGGAAACACCAAAAAGCAAAAGACCTTGTATTTCAGAAATCGCCCTAAATATAAATGGACTAAACTCACTAATAAAAGGGCACAGAGTTGTAGATTGGATTAAAAAAATCCAATCATATGCTGTCTCCAGGAGACACATCTCAGCTCCAAAGACAAATATAGATTCAAAGTGAAAGGGTGGAAAATAATATTTCAACCAAATGGCATTCAGAGAAAAGCAGGAGTAGTGGTACTAATATCAGATGAAATACATTTCAAAATAAAAAATTTAAAGAAAATTACTGAGAGACACTTTATAATGATAAAGGGAATCATGCATCAAGAAGTAAAGAGAGAACAAGCAGAATGGGAAAATATATTTGCAAGCAACACTTCCGATAAGGACCTAATATCCAAACTATACGAAGAACTCATACGACTCAATAATAAAAACAACTAAAAAAACAAATGATCCAGTCGAAAAATGGGCATAGGACTTGAACAGAAACTTCTCCCTAGAAGACATACAAATGGCCAACAAATATGTGAAAAGATTCTCAACATCACTAGCTATTAGAAAAACGAAAAATGCTGGAGAAGATGTGAAGAAATAGGAACCCTCATATACTGGTGATGACACTGTAAATTGGTACAACCACTATGAAAAACAGTATGAAATTTTCTCAAAAAACTAAGAATGGATCTTCCATATGATCCAGCAATCCTTCTACTGGGTATTTACTACAAAGACTTGAAAAGTTATATCTGAAAAGATACTTGCACACTGATGTTCATAGCAGCATTATTTATGGTGGCCAGGACATGAAAGCAACCTAAGTGTCCTATGATAGATGATTGGCTAAAGAAGCTATGGTACATAGATACAATGGAACATTAGTCAGCCATAAGAAGAGATTAAATACTACCATTTGCAACATGATAGACCTTGAAATAATCATACAAAGTAAAATAAGTGAGACAGAAAAAGTTGAAAACCACATAATATCACTTATATATAGGATATTAACCTAAAAGCAACAAATTAAGAGGACAAACAAATGGAGACTCATGGATATGGACAGTGCTTGCCAGAGGGGAAGAAGGAGGTGTGAGGGGGTATGTAGGGGAGAAAAAAATAATTAATCATTTCTTGAATTAAAACAAACAAACAAATTTTAGAAAATGTAAACAAATGTACAAAATATTAAAAATAAAAATAAATCATGATGAGAAATTTTCCTAACTTGGTTAGAAAAATAGACATATAAGTCCCAGAAACATAGTGCCCAATAAGATGAATGAAAAGAGAGCCATGCCTGACACATCATAATTAAAATGACAAAAGATTAAAGACAAAGAATCTTAAAAGTAGCAAGATAAAATCATCTAATTACCTACAAGTGAGCTTTCATAAGACTTTCAGCTGATTTCTCCACAGAAATTTTGCAGGCCAGAAGAGATTGGTACAAAATACTCAAAGTTATGAAAAGCAAGGACCTACAACCAAGATTACTCTATCACTTAGAATCAAGACAGATAAAGAGCTTTTAAGACAGGAAAGCCTAAGAATTCATCATCATGAAGCCAGTATTACAGGAAATGTTGGAGGAATGTTTTTAAGAAGGAGAAGAGAAAAAAAAAATAAGAATAATAAAATGGCAATAACTACATAACTATCAACAATTATTTTGAATGTAAATGAATTAAATGCTCCAACCACAAGATAGGGTGGCTGAATGGATAAGAAAACAAGACCTTTATATATGCTGCCTACAAGAGACTCACTTCAGATCAAAAGACACAAAGATTGAAAGTAAAAGGATGGAAAACATCTTTCATTAAAATAAAAACAAACAAACAAACAAACAAATAAAACTAGGATAGCAATACTTATACCAGACAAAATGACTTTAAAACAAAGATTGTAACAAGAGACAAAGAAGGACCTAGTAATCCCATTTCTGAGTATTTTTCCAAACAAATCCAAAGCACTACTTTAAAGGGACATGAGAATCCACTATTTCAGCATTATATGCAATAGCCAAGATATGAAAGAAAACTGAGAAACTGAGTGTCTATTAATAGATGAATGGACACAGAAGAGGTGGTACATATATACAATGAGATATTTTCCAGACATAAAAAAAGAATGAAATCTTTCCATCAGCAACAACATGGATGGACCTAGAGGGTATTGAGCTGAGTGTAGGAAGTCAAACAGAGAAAGACAAATGCCATATGATTTTACTTACATGCAGAATCTAAAAACAAAATTAAAAAACAAAGCAGAAACAAAGTCATACATACAGAGAACATTTTGATGGTTGCCAGATGGGAGAGGAGTTGAAGGACTGAGTAAAAAGGAAAAGAGATTAAGAAGTACAAATTCCTAGCTACAAAATAGTCATGTGGATTTAAAGTATACAATAAGGAATATAGTCAATATTATAATAACTATGTATAGTGTCAGAGGGGTACTAGGTTTATCAAGGCGATCACCTTTTAAGTTATATAAATGTCTAATCACCATATTATACACCTATAACTATATAATATTGTATGCCAACTGTAATTAAAAAATAAAAAACTATGAAAATATGTTTAATATCATTAGTATTCTAGGAAATTAAAATTAAAAATATTAGAATGGCTAAAATTTCAAATCTTTACCATATCAAATGATAACCAGTATGTAGGACAAACTGAGTGCATGTTTATTTTTGATTGAAGTATGAAACTTGGAACTACTTTGGAAAACAGTTTGGCAATCTTATAGTTAAAAGTTCACTTATCATGTGACCTACCAAATTTACTCCCAAGCATTTGTCCCCAAGAGATGGTATTATCATGAAAAGCCTTACACACAAGTTTTTAATCTTCTTTAAAATTAATAATGTCTCTAAATTGAAAATGATGAACATTCATATTCATATTAACCAAAAGTATAAATAAATCTGTGTAATATTCATAAAAAGTAACACTACTCAGAAAAAAAAGAAACAAAGTATTGGTAACAACACAAATAAATGTTACAAACTATTGCAGAAGGAAATACCAAAATAGGGCCTGAGTAATATTTTGCATACCTCTATTTATTTGAAATTTTACAAATGGCAAAATTATTCTATAATGATAGAAATAAGGTTATTTGTTGTCTCTGGCTGACTGTGATTAGGTAAAGGGTATTGACTTACTAAGGGCCCACAGGAGCTTTCTGAAGAGATAGGGATATTTTTATATTAATTGGGTTGACAGTTACATGGCTTTGTACATTTGTCAAGTCATGAACTTATCCATTTGAAATGTGTGCATTAAAAGAATCAATTTACAATAAATTTCATTTTAAAAAATTGGAGTAAGTGTAAAAAAATACTATCGCCTGAGTTTCATGTATTTTGACATCTTTAGTAATTTCATCCTATAACTTTTATGGAATAATTGCTTCTTTTATATTACAATGGCATATTGATATTATTCAGGTGATCGTTTGTTTCTTTTGCATACCAAATATTTTATAGCAAAGAAATATATATTCAGGCACTTGAAACATGTAGAAGAATGAGAAAAGATACTAAAAACTGTTTGATATATTACATACATGACAGTATGCCTAGAGTGAGAAGCTGAATAATAATTAAAATACTTTTTTTTCAGTAAAAGTAATGTATTTGGTTCAATAAACAGGTGCAGAATAGATTGAAATTAAACATTCTCTGATCTGCCTCCACAATACTGACTTGAATTCATGTTTGTCATGTTTGTTTACTGTAAGGCATGTGTTTGGAGACTAAGAATTCTTATCTGTTAATAAAATAATTTTATATCATTAAAAGTCTATCTGAGCACTCCAATCTGTTTCACCTGAAATTTAAACCCTAAGATTTTTCAGAGCCTAGAAAGTTGAAGGTTTTGAAGTTAAAAATGTAAGCATCAACTTACAGGTTTATTTTTTTAAAATAGGTGGTTAAAAATTGCATTAAACTGACAGAATTTAATACCTAATCTCTTTAAATTGCACAGTATTTATTATGTAACAAAAAATATGTATTACAAAAATGGAGGAAAAGAAAAAATAAAGACAACACCTAAAATTTCATTTTTTTTGAGTAGCTGAGAAATTATACAATTCAGTAAGATGATTTTACAGATGAAAGGAAGGTTTCAGAAGAAGGTTGAAGAGATTTATTTTTGTCAAATTGATGCACTTATTTTAGAGTTGTGAAAATTGTGATCCTAAGAGATTGAGAATATTCCTGAAGCTATTCAATTATTCACTGGATATTCTGAGATTTAAAAAAAAAATTGTTTTTCTTTCAGCTCTATTCTCAATGAGCATAAGCAACCACAATAATTATTACATCCTATCCCAGAGATTCTGATTCAGTACATTGGAATGAAGTTCAAAAATATGCTTTTCAAATAGAATAGAAAAAATATTGGCAATTTTGTGTACTCACCAGGTTTAGAATGACTGCATTGTACAATGTAAAATTATCCAACATATGGGTCTTTAAGTATCTCTTAAAATATATGTATTTAATATTAAACTTTATTTTCATTTTGTATAGAAACTTGGATCTCACCATTTTGGGCTCTTTTTTTCCATTTAAATAACATCCTGAAATGATTTAAAGATTAATGTAAAATCAGAAACATGACTTTTCTGTTTTATCAAACCATATTCAATTTTCTTAGTCATACTATCATGTACATTGAAAAATATTTTTTAAGAAGAATTAAATTAAAATACTGACCTAAAATATTCTCTTTGTATTGCCCTGAATATAAGAGTGAGAGAATATTAGCAAAAAACAGAATTCCTCTTGTAGAACAAAGGAGAAATTGGAAATACAACATTTGACTTTAAAAATAAAAAAATTCTGGATAAAAATAAATTAATTTAATCAAGAATCTGATTTTCTTTTAGTCAGAAATCTTTTAATTGCAGAAAAGCAAGTTCAATTAAGTTGCCTCATCTAAAAAGTGAAAAAATAAAATAGGTCTCAGGAATTTGAAAAAAGGTTGCAAGATGAATGTAGCCAAGTCCTTTATTATGCAAACAGCAGTGGGACCTGATAGGTTAAAATTTCTGACTCCCTAGGCAAATGTAATCAATAGGCATCTCTCCCTTTTCTGCTTCTTTTCACATCAATCTGCTCTACACGTTTTTCTTGCCTATCTGTACAAGTTTCTTAATTTCCTTAATCCTGTGAATGGTTCACTGTGAACTCCCAACCCAATATTAAAAATGTGGCTTTACATGTGCCATCATCTAAAGTCTATCTATGTTTTTGGGGTACTACTCAATTAGTGGAGCACTGTATGTAAAAGAACAGAAGTTAATATTTCCTCACAATAAAGGACATATCCTTTGGTATTAGTCAGTTTGGGAAGGCATTACAAAATTTCATAGACAGGCGGCTTAAAGAACTGAAATTTATTCTTGTACAATTTGGATGTTAGAAGACAAAGATAAAGTTCTAACTAAATCAGTTTCTGGTGGCTCTCTTCTTGGCTTACAAATAGCAGCCTTCTTGCTATGTCCTCATATGGCCTTGGTTATTGTGTTTGAAGAGAGAGAGAAAAAATGAGCCAGTGAGCTCTGGTGTATCTTATAAGGACACTAATCCTTTTGACTCCATTTAACCTTAATTACTTCATTAGAGGCTCTATCTCCAAATACAGCTACCCAAGGGGTTAGTTCTTCTATACATGAATTTTAAAAGGACATAAATATTTAGTCCATAATACCATCATCTTATGTCAAAATGCTAGAGGCAGAGAAAGGGTTAGTTAAGTCAATCTGATTTGTAGATGAACAAAGTTTTGATTCTGTTGCCAATTTAGATTAGCTTCATCAATGGCTTTTGATATTTTGGGTATAGGATTGGAACTTCCCCTTCAGTATGACTTGGAATCTTAGCTCTGCAAAAGCTCCAGTATTGTCTTTATGCTTTACAACCCAAGGACCAACTTTTCAAATATGCTTTACAACAAATTTGCTTTATAGACCACCTGCCAAACTCTTGGGAGACTGGACCAAAAGTCTCTGTGTTCTCCAGTCCAACCCCCTGCACCTCAAGAGATGTCTTTACCCTGAGAGGAATGTCACTGCAATGGATTGGTTTAATGACCAAGTGCTTTAGAGATATTTTTCACAGTAATTCTCCCTGATCCCAGCCTTAATCACCTACTGCTTCATGCTTTTGAAGGCTTGGGATATTTTACAGAAATTTTTTATAGGTCTTTGGCCTGCCACTTTTTGGAAGGCCAACTGATTTGTACATGTGAAAGCCTGGAGCACTTTGGAAAGATTAATCTCATCTCTCTTGCCCTTCCCTAGCCATCAGGGTATTAATCCTGTGCATTTGGCAAAGTCCTGTGAGAAAGATCTGATGGGTGGATATTAACTTGCCATGTGGCTTGAACTACTTCCTTGGGATTCTCATCTGTAATGCCACCTCTCATGAAAATATTATGTGTTCATAGAAAGATTAAAAATTTTCATACCTTTTAAGAAAGATCCCTCCTTTCTTTACCAAACCCATCAGGGAAGTAAATAACCATGGGTCTTTTTCCTTCTATGAAGAGATGGGTTTTTAAATTATTTCATTAGTTATTCAAGCTTTTCTCATTGTTAGGTGGGCAACACTTTTTTCTAACATTTTTCTGCATCCTAACCAGAAACAGAAGTGGTTTGACTGACTTTGGCAGAATTAATAAACTATTTCTTCAATTTGTGTGTCTTGAAATATAAATTAAAGAAAACTTTAAAAGAAACACTCATGGTCAAGAAGGCAAAGTAGGTAAATGCCATGCTTTTCTCCTCTCACAACCACATCAAAATTACAACTAAACTACTGAATAGCCATCATCAGGAGTCATCCAAAGTCTAGCTGAAAGAAATCCTATAGGTGGGGACACACAGAAGAGGTCAACTCAAGACTGGTAGGTGGAGCAGAGATGTAGAACAGGCTGGTCCCACACCCTCTTGTGGTGGTTGAGAATTGCAAGGAATATCTCGGTTGCAGAGATGCCCCCTGAATGAGCAAGCGGTTCTAGCCCTACAATGGGCTCCCCAAACCCAAGGTTCTAGTGCTGGGAAGAGAAGGCCCTGCAACTTCTGGTTGTGAAAATCAGCAGAGACAAAAGTCCTCTAAAGTTGCAAGCATTCCTTTTAAGGGGCCCATAAGTAAACTTTCTCACTGATTGAATACACTTGCTATGAGCTCCAGCACTGGGGCTGTTGCTCAAAAGGCACTGGGGAAATACATGGAGGAATTGAATTGTCTGGCAAGGGCTGGAGGGACAGCTTTCTCCCAGACAGAAGTGCCGGTAGAATCCACTGTTTCTTTGTCGAACCCTCCCTTATCTGACATGGAGAACCAGGTGGCCGTCATACTTACTTGAGTCTTCATCAACCTGGTTAACACCAGTTGTCCTGCCCTGGTGATTCTCTGAGATTCCACCCCACCCAACTTTCAGGTCCACCCAAATAACTCCCAGTGTCTTTTCTATTCAAATAGATTCTTTTGGCTCATGTTGCGAACTTTCCTAAAGTCTGTCAAAGGTTTATGAAATCTAAATAAGCAGCATTTGCCATTGGTGTGCCTCAGACACCTTATTGAGAAGCCCCAAGCCTGGCACTAGCAGCAACAGGCTTTGGTTTTTACTTGGCCTCTTAAAGCATATCCAAGTCATTGTGGGTGGTAGCCATCTGGGGATTGCTTGGTGGCTCATGCTAGGTAGCCCAGGGCAAGGCATAGGCTGAGGCTAAATTTGGTCTAGGGACAGACCCATCTTAGGAGCCCCTGATTCTCATGCTCAGTGGCTGGCTTTGGTCTGAACTAGAGCACCAACTGAGGCAATATGTGAGGGCAAGACACCCAAAGAGTAAATTGGGCAGGGACCAGAGCCCTGTTAAAGTGAATCCTGCTTCAGAGTGTCAGCCCTTGCATAACAGATCTTCCATTTCAGTCACAGCCATTCCTCACAACTAATCAGTCCAAGGGTCTGATTGACTTACAAAAGTAACCAAGTGTCAACTATAACAGGAGGGCACACACAACCCATACAAGGAACACATATGAAACACTGGTTCACATGACCATGAAGACTGTTTCACTGGACCCCCACAGGACACCTACTACAAAAAACCACTCTACAAAGACTGAGAGACATAGCAGCTCTACCTAATGTGTAGAAACAAACACAGGGAGGCAGCCAAAATGAGGAGACAAATAAAAACATGTTCCAAATGAAAGAACAGAACAAATTCCAGAAAAAAACTGAAAAAAAATGGAGACAAATAATCTTCTAGATGCAGTATTTAAAACATTGGTTATAAGGATGCTCAATAATCTTAGGGGAAGACTATATGAACTCAGTGAGAATTTCAACAGGAGATAGAAAACAAAAATGAAGATAGAAAACATAACTAGTCAGAAATGTAGAATATAATAACTGAAATGAAGAGTACCTTAGGAAGAATTAACAGTAGATTAGATGAAGTAGAGGATCAGATCAGTGATTTAGAAGATAAGGTAGCAGAAAACACTCAATTAGAACAACAGAAAGAAAACATCATCTAAAAAATCAAGGATAATTTCAGGGGCCTCTGGGACAACCTCAAGTGTACCAACATTTACATCACAAAAGTACAAGAAGAAGAAAGAGAGAGAGCAAGAAATTAAAAACCTATTTCAAGAAATAATGAAAAACTTTTCTAAGTTGGCTTAGGAAATATATGCACAAACCCAGGAAGTTCAAAAAGTTCCAATCAAATAAACCAAGAGAAGCCCACACCATAATTAAAGCCCACATCATAATTAAAATGCCACAGGTTAAAGACAAAGAAAGAATGTTAAAAGCTGGAAGATAAAAATATTCAGTTAACTACAAGTGAGTGCTCATGAGACTGTCAGCTGATTTCTCCTCAGAAAATTTGAAGGCCAGATGAGATTGGCAAGAAATATTCAAAGTAATTGAAAGCAAGTACCTATAATCAAGGTTACTCTACACAGCAAAGCTATTGGAAGACAGATAAAGAGCTTCCCAGACAGGAAATGTTGGAGGGATGAAGAAGGAAGAAGGAGGAGGAGGAGGAAGAAGAAGAGGAGGAGGAGGAAGAGAAGAAGAAATAAATTCAAAATATAAATAATAAAATGGCAATAACTATATATTTATTAATAATTACTTCAAATGAAAAAGGATTAAATTCTTTAATTAAATGACCAGGAGGCTGAATGAATAAGAAAACAAGATCCTTACATAAGCTGCCTACAGAAGACTCACTTCAGATCAAAAGACACACACAGACTGAAAGTAAATAGGTGGAAAAGGATGTTTTATGAAAATGGAAACAAATGAATAAAAATCTGGGGTAGCAATTCTTATGTCAGACAACATAGACTTTAAAACAAAGGCTATAACAAGAAACAAAGAAAGACCCAGTAATCCCACTTCTGAGTATTTATCCGAAGAAACACAAAACACTACTTCAAAGAGACATCCAAATCCCTATGTTCATTGCAGCATTATTTACAATAGCCAAGATATGGAGGCAACCTGGTTGTCCATCCATGAATGAGTGGATAAAGAGGTGGTACATAAATACCATGAAATATTACTCAGCACTAAAAAATAAATAAACTTTTGTTATATATACTAACATGGACAGGCATAGAGGGTATTGTGATGAATATAGTTAAGTCAGAGAAAGACAAATGCCATATGATATATGATTTCACTTACATGTGGAAATCTAAAGAACAAAATAAACAAACAGAAAAAAACTCATACATACAGAGAACATTTTGATGGTTGCCAGATGGGAGGGGTTTGAGGAGTGAGTAAAAATGGGAGGGGATTAAGAAGTACAAATTGGTAGTTACACAATAGTTATGGGGATGTAAAGTATAGCATAAGGAATATAGTCAATACTATTGTGACAACTCTTTATGGTGCCAGATGGGTACTAGATTTATCTGGGTGTTCACTTTGTAAGTTATACACATATCAGATGTAGTACATCTGAAACAAATATAATGGTGAATGCTAACAATAATTGAAAAATACAAAAAATGTTAAAATTTAAAAAAAGACAAAAAATTATTATGCATTTTTTAAAAAGTAAAGAAGAGCATTAAACTAAGAGCAGGGCCCTTCTGAGCTCTTGGCCACATGAAATTTACACAGATCCCACACCCATGAAGCTGACCCTGACTCAAATCATGTATTTTCTTAGAGCCTCCAGGTGTTCTTAGTTCTTCCAAACACCTAGATAATCACCATGAGATGCTGAGAATTCCCCTATCCTGATTTAGCTGGATGATTTTAGTTCTGTAAGTAAAGGCTCTGCTCTTTCATTTAGTGACTAAAGTTATATGTTTTCTTGAGTCTCTTGGATGGGGCTTTCCTGGTCAGAGCAAAGAGAAAGATTTTACTGTCTTCACAAAAGAGATCTCATTCCTTAGCATTCTCAATACTTATTTGTTCAAATTTGAATTAGAATGTTTTTAATATCTAGTAAAAGACAATGTTTTGATGATAATTATTTCTTCACATAAGGTTTAAGTTACCTAATGAATGTTAAAAGAATGTAGAGGATTGTCATTATCATAATTTCATTACAATATAAGAAATACTAACAAATTCAACTGCCTTATTACCCTTCGTGATCTACTTCCAATTTAAAATATCATTATTATGCCAGAGAACTGCTTAAGGATGATAAAAAAATATTTTTCCTGAATTAAAAAAAGTGAATATTTATTAGCAGAATACAAAGAATTGCACCTAAATAATTTTTGCAAATAAAGCAGGGTATTGATTTCATTACACTAATAAATATTGATTATTTTTGTTCATAAGTTGAGGTGCAAAAAGTGTGCCTTCTAAAAGTTGAAGGGAGTGAAAATTATGCCCTTTATTGTGGATTATAATAGGAGCTAGAATGTGAGAACAGACATGGATAACAAAAGTGTGAACATCAAAAAAGTGGAATGATTCAAAGATACACTGATTCAAAGAGGTTATCTTTTAATTGAACTGACAGCTGCCATAACTAATGCCCTATGCCATGCTTATATTCATTTTAAACTTAATTGGAAGGGAGCTGAATGTAAAATAAAATGTAAACTTTTAAATCAAAGTGAACAGGTGTCAAATTAATAATTGAAAAATAAGAAAATATAGTGTTAGGCAACTTTTATTCTTGTAATAAAGCATTTATATAGCAAAACACACACACACAAAACCTTTGCTCTATGAACTTGTTACTGTGTATGTGAGTGTAATCAAATTTAGCTTATATTTTTAAATAAAATAAAGACAAAACAAATTCATGAAATTTTCTTATAACTCATGTTGTAAGAATTTATTTTCATTTTCAAGGTTTAAAGAAAAACATATTTTATAAATTCAGTTTTTCCTAATGTATAGCAAAACATCTGGGTCAGGGCTGGATAGCTGGGGTAGAATTGGGACTATCAGAAATATAATATAATATATAATATGAGAGCTCATTAAAAAAACCCTATATAATATTATGAAATATATGCCATCATATTACTAGGCATTCTGTTCTTCATTCTGCCTTATATTTTTAGTTTCCTTGCTCTCTCCCAGATCTGATAATTCACTCTAAATCTGTGCTCTGCTATTGAATACACTTAAAACAAATGGTTGGAGAACAAATTACTAGAAAATATTAACCGGCAGGTCCTGCATATGAGTAACATTCATTTTCCTACTTCTTTAAGAACCTTTATACTGTAAACCATCAATAACAAATATAACTAGAATTTAGCATATTAGGAAATAGTAAAAATATATTTAATTTAACTTTTCAATCATGAGCACTATAAAACTTCTAGAGGTCATTAGTGGCATAATTACAGTAAACACTATAGAAAGCAACACAAATTACTGGTCATTGTTGACCAGGCCTATATATGTTTAAGAAATCTGATCATTATAATGATATGAAATATTATGGGATTAGAAAAATGAAACTCATTCTTCCAAATGAACTCTTTAATATATTCAAGCCTATGTGAGAAGTACCTAAGTGAATAAGTAACATTTAGTATAAAAATGACAGGAAATAAAAGAGAACAAAAGAAATAGTTAATATAGACCATACTTCTTATCAGAATATAGAGACTATGTATATTTATAGAATTTTTAAGGCAAAATAAATATTATAAGAACTTTTTTTGGTGGGTGTATAAAATAAGATGCCATTAAAATGCATATAAGAAGAATCACTTTGCCTGAGGGTTTAGAGTAGATCCTCCTGAGAAAGTGACTTTTCATTACAACTTGAAAGACATATTGGAGTTAGCCAAGTAAAGAGAGAGAAAGGCATGAACATTAACAGATCAAGAATCCTGGAAGGGATTTCATACTAAAAGATTTGTAGAAAACCAGTGCAATGGTGAAGAATAGAAAGAAATGAGGCTAGAAGGTGTAGTAGATAGCTAGAGGTCAATGTGGGTTTTAAATTTTATTTTAAAATAAATAAAATTTGTTTAAAGAAATGTTTAGCATGTTTCAATCTATTTTGCATTAAAACATTAATCTGTTTACTCTATGAAGATAGTTTCAGAATGGGGCAGGAATACAAATATGGAGGCCCCTTAGAGAGCTATAGAATTGGTTCATATTTAAGCAATTTGATTCATAATTAGCACCATCTCCTCTCTCAACCATCAATTGTTATTGATTTGACCCCTTAAATATTTCTTTAATATGTTTACTTTTATCACATCAATCCAAGATACTTTTGTATCTCTCCTAAATTATTACAATAGTCCTTAACTTGTTTCCCAACATTCAATCTTTCTGCTCCTTAATGCATTCCTTTTACTTGCAGCTGAAGGATTTTTTTTCTTGAAACAAATATAGTTATATCATTTTATTTTTATCTTTCAGTGATTTATCTTTCAATCCTTAAATTACATGCAGGATCTGGCTCCTACTCCTTTAATTGGTTTCATATCATGCTGCCCTATGCTTTCTCTATGCATCTTTCACTTCTTCACTTCTCAATAATATTATGCTTTTTTTTAGCTCAAACCTTTGAAAATGCATATTTTTCTGTCTGAAATGCTTTCCATACCTCCCCTACCTTTATACTAGTTAATTCTTGCTTGTTTTTAAACTATGATAATTGAGAAATAAAAGTTAATAATTATTTCTCTTTTTAAGAATAAAATCCCGATTCAATATTCAACTGAAAATAATTATGTGTTTTTGATCTCAGAGTAAAAATCAAGATGAGAGAGATCATGTCTTTATTCTCCACTTCAGTAATCCTAGAATACAGGTAAGTGTTCAATAACTATTTATTGATTTGATGGATTAGGGCATAAAAGAATAGATAAATGGATGAATGAACACATTCCCTCCAGTAATATTCAGTTCTTTGAAGTCACATGCCAAGAATGTGATTGTTAAGTTTTATTCACTGTTTCCTTTTATTAATTCCTCAAACACATAGTCATAAAGTAGTTGATATGGTATATCTAGAATTCCAATTCTGGACATGTAAGAAACAAATAGATCACATAAATTAGCAAAAAATCTTTCATTCTTGTTGTATGTGAGGTTCTGCTAAGAATAATAAAATAATATTTTATTGAATGCCACTGTGCCAGCTGCTAAATGCTTCATAGTGCTCGAGAAAAATCTTCTCAATATGCTTTTCAGATACAAATGTCCTTAGAAACTGAGATAATTCACAATTTGTGAAGGAGAAATCATCATTACCTTCCTTCTTCTTCTTTTTTTTTTTTTTTTAGGTGGGTGGTTTAGGTGAATATTATTATTTTTGTGAAGGTATTTCTTTCCCATAGCTAGGTAAATTTTTCCTGTCAGACAGTGTCAGACACTATCCCAGATCGGTCTTGAAGACTGTAAAATATCAATTGAGGTTATTTGAAGGAAAGGAAAAACTCTGTGTGTGTGTGTGTGTGTGTGTGTGTGTGTGTGTGTGTGTGTGTGCGCGCGCGCGCGTGTGTGTTTTTTAATAGTATGATCTAGCTGGCTTTCCTAAACCTATAACTTTCCAAGCCATCATGACCACTGTGATAATAAAATAAACTTTGAGAAGCGGGAATGACAGGTGATTGAATGAGGCCTGAAACCAATGCTTAGAGATTACCGTGCCAGGAGGAATTAAGGGACTGAAATCAGTACATGAAATAAGAACTTCGGATCTGAGAAGATAGGTTGAATACTGCATTAAAGTTAAGCAATAAGCAGAAATAAAGTCAGAAAAGAGAGTTGTAAGTTAGATCACTCACAACAAAATTACTGGTGAGTTTAGAGGCAAGTAGAAACTAATAATGACACTGCAGTCCATCCAACCTCTCTGCCACCTTGCTTTGGTATTGATCATTGTGAGCCAAGGAGCAAGGGATAAATGTCCATCAGGGGCCAACATGGCTATAAATCATACAAAATGCCTCCCTTAATTGAGAGAAATTAAGAATCAGCTTCCAAGAATATGACTAAGCCAAAATCAGTTTCTACATTTGTAATCACTTAGAATTTTTTAATCATTTAAATCTTTGTTTTTATTAAAAAGTAGTGATGATTTTTATAATATAATATGTGTCCCAGGTATTTGTTAGAGATTGGCTCACACCAGCTCTAGAGAACTGTAATTAAACAAAACTCTCAATGTAGAAAAAAAAATTGGGGTTAGAAATTATATTCATGAAGAATCAAATGACATTGATAATTAATCATTTTAGTAAATTGCTTTAGATAGATTGATATAATTTGAATTAGTAATGATAAAGTGATTGTACACATATACAAAAGCCTTAGTTCTTACCTATATATTGCCTTCTTTTTTTATATTCACATTTTTAGTTAAATAATTTTCTGGTGTAAATAATTTTATGCAGAATTAAATAAATAAATTTTTAAAAATAATTTAAAGTTCAAAAGAAAAGTTGAAAATCACTTTATTTCTGAAAATTCCCATAATCCAATGGCGGAATACCAAGAGATGTTAAGCTTTCTATAGAAACAAATCTCAATGACAAGTATATATTCTTACTTGTATCTGCTCAGGATATTTGCCAAGTAGAGGTAGTTTCTTGCTTTAAAATAACAAAGTGCAAATCTTTTTATCTCTTTGGAGAAATTATTTTCTTCACACTGATTTGCTCTTTTATCTTTTAATTTATCTCTTAGCCTAACAAATGATTCATATGATATATGATTTCTTACAACCTTGAATTATTAAGTCTAGACTGACACAACAAAGAAACTTTTTAAGAAAAGTTTGAAGTTAACTATGGAATAGTTCCCTGCCTACATTGCCTAAGTACAGCTTTAACTGTTCCATTGGTTCTCAATCTTGCCTGCCCATTAGAATTAAAAAATATAAAATAGAAAAAGGATTTAGAATAGAGAGGCACTCTAAGATATACAAGGTATATTACTACATAATAGGAATGTCTGGAGGGGAACCTGAACATTAGAAATAGCTTCCAGCTCCCATGTATATTCTCACATATCAATGAAATTAATAACTATTGGTCAAATTTAGCTTCCAGGAGCTAAAGAAAAATTTCCAAATAAAAACTGCATAAAACCCAAGAGGAACATTGACATCACATTGGAAAAACATTATAAGTACAACTGATTAATATGCAAAGGGGAGAAGAAAGAATGGAAGAACATTTTTAAATACCAAATGCTACTTTTCTTATCATTCCAATAAATGAACATATGTTCTGGAGTGATGTGAGTTAGAAGAATTGAATGCACTGTTCCTTCAGCAAGATTCAGTTCCCACAAACTTCTAAGTGGAAGCATGTCAGAACACTGAGAGTGAATATTTAAATTAATATTTAAATATATTTGCCTTGAGACATGAATTCTAAACTTTAACCAACTGCCTTTCTGGTGCTCAGCCAAAGAAGTAACAATCTGTCCCAGTGATGGAGGAAAAATTGTTACATGGAATGTATTGTTTTTTTTTTTTCAATGGGATAACTTTCTGAATGATGATGACTGCATGCAACGAGATGCCTTTAGTACCTAAAGTAATCTGACACAATTATAAGACTCCATTGTTTTTCTCTAGGTAAGTCCAGGTCATTTTCTCAGGCAGGAATTTTTATCACTTCTTATTTAGATTGAAGAGAGGCAATATATCCTTCATATACTGTATAAGCAAAACTCAGAGTAAGCGAAGTTACACTCATAATTCATTAGCCTTCTTATTTTCTTTATAGTAGAAATACCTGCAAATTATAAAGCAGAAAATTAATTATTACTGTATTTGTCAGTAGAATGTTACAATATTTTGACCTAAACTGAAATAATTGGAGCAATTTTTAAGCCATATTATGAAACATAAATGGGTGTGATAATCTTAATATCACTAGTGGGTTAAGTTTAGATTTGTTAACTGATAGTTGATTGTAATTTGTATTAACCTAGAAATTTCTCCTTATCTATAACATTATATAAAAGTGTTATATTCCTAAATTGACCAAAGCATCACTTTTTTTCTTTAATGTCTCACCAAAACTATTTTTAGGTGTTGACAAAAAAAAGTTTTTTTCAAACTTGTCACCAATCTGTTATGTTTTAATATCACTGCTGATTGTACTGACCAAGTATCACTTACTGTGCTTGGTGTCATTGTTAATTGTAGGCTTTAAGTTAATCGTAGGCTTAAATACCAAATGCTGCTTTTTTTTTTTTATCATTCCAGTTCAAGTCTGATTTATTGCAGTAGTGATTTTATTTCTGATATACAAATAAAATATGTAGGGTATTAAAAATCTACTTTTCATAACTTATACCATCACAACTGTTAGTATGAGATGGAGAAGACAACTAAGACTCAAACTCTCATAGAGATTTAGTTACTCCTCCAAATAAGCAATTTACAACAGCCAAAATGTAGGCAAAGGTGAGGAAAATCTAAAATAACTAGTGGAGGAGGAAGAGTTGATTATCAGTTACTTATTTAATACCATTTGCAATAGCTACAATTAGAGTTGTACTGAACCTTTTGTTTTATGGGTTTTTTAGAGATTGTGGATGGCCATGACCTTCCTTGGGAGTCTAAAATGTATCAAGCTTAATAAAAGTCATGCAAAAATCTCACTGATTCAAGAGTTAAAACTAAAAAGATATTCGGTTGCCAAATAAGTGTGTGTTGAAAAATTCCCCTAAATATAGCAAGTAATTCTTAAGTATAAAATGCCATCTTGCGTTATACACATGGAAATCCCTGGGTAAATTGCTACCAAGTTCTAAAAAGTAACCCAGGGCCTGTGCTTCTTAGAGGTCTGAGATGGTAATACTTTTTTCTCCAATTCCGATAAGATTATGTTATCTTCAAGAAAGAATACAGTATGTAAAATGATGCAAATAAAAGAAACAATGGTATCCATACATTTATAATACCTAAATATAGTTTTAACATTATAAAATTATTATAATATGCACGAAAGTCATGCAATTCATCCAGTAAAATGTAATTTGTATATAAGAGGAGCTAATTTTTTAAATATCAAATTTCTGTCTGTATGTGTATGTATGTATTTGAGTATTTAGATGTCTGTGTGTCGTTATTTAATAACAAATAGTTTTCAGCTGCAGAAGACATGGATTTGTTACAGAACCCATGATGTTCTGCTGAAATTCTCATATTAGGACTTGTCATTCTCCACACACTATTCTTATTCACCACAGGCTATTCTAGAATCGATGAATCTGTTGTCATCCTATGGCCCAAGTAGCAGATGCTCTTGTGCTTCAGCCTGACCTTGCAGCAGTGCCCTCTCTTGTCCTGGGTCCCACTCAAAATTTTGAATCTTCTGAGTCACCTAACAAATTGTCAAAGAAATGTTCACTTTAGTAGTGTATAATACACTCATAATACCTCCATATCACAACACACTGTGCCTACTTCTTTAATGTTGGAAATCCATGGTGCTACAACTTGTATATTATCTCAGAGGTGATGTCAAAGGTTGACACAGACCAGTAAACTATAAAAAGACTACTGATATGGCGAGCTCCTAAACATTCATGGAATTTAATGTTCCATATTCTGTTATACAAGTGTCTTCTTAGGGCATTGAAGTGTATGTAACCCTTCCTTGTTCACCATATTCAATTAGTACAAGGTCATCAATATTGTAAATCTGCTTAATGTTCTGCAGAGTATTACAGAAAGCAGGATTCTCAGAGACTATTTTGTTTTAGAGGTTAACAAAAATAACGTAGCCTAGAGATAAGTGAGTAAATGAAAAGTAATGCATTTCTCATATAAATATAGATTGTTTTAAATCTTCCTATTGACTGATAGGGCTTGGGAATAATTATTTTGCCAGTTCAATTAACTTATGTCAAAAATTTAAAATATATAAAGATAACATAGTACCACATAAGCTGAAATTGGGACAGCCTCAGGTTAAGTTTATAATATGTTAATAGCTTATATTCATACTCCATATTCCATCCCTCTCTTTACCCCAGGGGTCATGGCTACAGATTACATTGGTACAGGATCAGAATAATAATAATAAATAATAATAATAATAATAATAATAATAAATACATATGTGTATATACTATAGATTAATATATTATGTATTACAACTATAGAATAGTATACATAATATAAAGAATAATATATAGAGAATATTAACTATGTATAATATAGAATTAATATGTTAAATATATTGTTGCAGAATGTCTTACCACCTCCTTGATAAAAGTATTAAAGAAGTCACACCTAATTTTATTTATCTAATAACAAAAGTGTAATTAATCTCTTTCTAGCCCAGAATTTCTTAATCTCAGCAATATTGTTTACATAAATTTTTGCTATGGAGAGCTATCCTGTACATTGCCGAGGTTCAGCAGAAGTCTGGAACTCTACTCACTAGATACTTGTAGCTCTATTTCAGTTGTGACACATGCACTCCTTTGCAAACATACAGTTTTATTATTTATAAATCTCCAAATTTTGTTCTTCTTTAGACAAAGCCCTTCTCAATATTTCCAGTTTATTAGTCAGTTAGCCTCTATTTTAGCTTTTGCTACTTTCATTTGTGTTTTTGTCATTTCACATGAAGAAAATCCTCACATTTATAGTGATCATTCATACAATATCAGAATTTTATAAACTAGGGTAGTATTTGAGAAGTTGATAAAAAAATGTCTATGAAAAACAATGGAAAAAAATACTTCATACAAAAGGCCAAACCTAAATGTCATGGGGGAAAATTCTCAATTTTAAAGAAGAAGAGGCTGAAAGTGTCAGAAAACAAACCAATTATAATTAGGTAAATAAAAATAATAATCACCATCTTCATAGAAAACCATGCAAGTGAAGAAGTGGGCCCTTCTCTCAACTGAGACCACAACTCCATGTAACATCTTTTACAACCTTTGGAGGACCAAGCTAAAGCTATAGTCATGGTGATCATGATAAAATCATGGTTATAATCAAGACACTGGCTCTCAGTTCATACATATTCTTAGAAATCAAATCATCACCGTAGTTCAACATTCAGAGTAGGATTTTAGGAGGTCAGAAAATCAAGTCTAATTTTAGTTCAAGTCTATCTTATTGTGGGCTTAATGGGTTTCTGAATCTTCCTTGTGCTTACTTTTCCAGTTCTGGAACACATTTTTAGAATAGACATACTTAGCTTCTAGCATTAATTTCGAAGAGATACCCAGACTGAGGATCTTGTTTTCTTGTTAGAAGCTGCCCTCAGTTCCTTGCCATGTGGCCCTCAGCAGCATATAACATGGTAACTTGCTTCATCAAGGAGGTGAATAAAACATTAAGAGTTTATGCCCTGGCATCAAGATCTTAGATCCATTCTTTTTGATTTTCAAAGGGTTAATGTTTTTTTAAACTCCAAAGGTGGTCCTTCATATAGATGAATTATAGATAGGATTTATATTGAAGAAGAGATAGAAGAACATTTTCAGGAGCTAGAATAGGTGGCAGTTTGGAGAAAATGTAAACAATGTGGAAATTAAATCACTGACTTGTCAAGGAACAAGTTACTGTGGAAAACAAGTAACTTAGTACTAACTAGATAAAAATAAGATTGGTTAAATATGTTAGTGCTTGGCTCTAGAAGGTCTTATATGCCTGTATAATCAATTTTCAAAGTTTGTCTCACAGTTATTGTGGATCTAGTATCTTTGAGCAAAGAATAATATGAAATAATGAATAAATATGACTTATAGTTAACAAATTATGAGTAGATACAGTAATAATCACTATTGTTATATATATGATAATATCTTGTAATATTGTAATATCTCCTTTTAATGGACTGTTTATATTATTGAAATTGAGATAATTGATTCCTTTAACTTCAATGCCTATCAAGTATGTAATTTAATGGAAAATTGCTCTTATAAATTTATTCTGAAAAGCACACTGGGAAGCTGTTCAACAGTCACAGATTAAATAAAATGAGATATACATTTTGTCATGACTTCAAACTATCGTACCTGCCATGTCTGCTAAATAGTGCCAATATGGTTGTATTTAAAAATTAAAGAGAGATTTCTGTGCATAAAGCATATATTTTAGATACTTGGTATATAAAAAAAAATAAATCAAGCATCCTTTATCAATGTTTAACATTTGTCATTGTGAAATGCTGTAAGTTTTTGTCAGATTAATCTATATTTAAGATTTATCATGGATATCATTTCCTGGTATTTCACTATGAGCACATCTAGTAAAGAAATTATTATTTATCAGGACTGAATTACCAATGTAAATTACCAATGAAAAAATGAGCTAAAAGATAACATACTGATTTTACCATGACTAATATTAGCAGTAAAGTTGAACTAAATCTTGCAAATATTTCTGATGCTGGAAATGTTTATGGTACGTGATGACTACCTCAGAAACAGGTTAAAAAGATAAATATTGAGAGAAGTTATTTCTCATTGGATAATAACAAAAGAAAAACTTAATTCAAATCATAAAGAGCAAAAAAGTGAGACTAGACAGCAAAACATTATATTTTGAAAGTGGTCAATGCTCATATACCGATTCAAATAATATCTTTCAGAGACACCCTCAAGACACACCCAGGATGTTTTTTAATATCCTTTAGTATAGTCAGGTTGACTCAAAATTAACTATCACAAAACTTGTGATTTTTATAAGGCTTTAACATTCATTCAACAGCTATTTGTTCAAGTAAATTAATTTCTCTTATTTCCACCAGACTCCAGTTATTACACTATCATGGTATTAACTTTAGTTCTCTATATTGTAGCTCCTGAAAATGTAATCATTATTATCTTCCCATTCAGCATAGAATCACTAGCATTTATTGATTATGTTTGCTGTGCAGCGGAGTAATTGCCTTTTGTTCTTAATTTTTAAGTTTTAATCCTCTGTTCTATCTTAAAAACCAGTTCAGAGCTAGAGGCAAGCACTGTTCATCTTTGTATTACCAGTTTAAATATGTAACTAAATAACAATTTGAAAAATGTAGAGAATTTGAACAAATTGACTTAAAAAGTTATTTTTAAGGTTCTCAATAATAATTGGAATACTAATTGCCACTTCTTATTACATCATAAAGAGAATCAAATAAATGAAGTTGATTTTATTATACAAAATGTAACAGTTTTATTACATAATATACAAACAAAGAATTTTATAGGAAAATATGCGAGAGTGTGTGTGTGTGTGTGTGTGTGTGTGTGTGTGTGTGTGTGTGTGTTGGGGAGTATGAATAAGAGGGCTGTTTGAAGTTATGGTTGTCAAGCAGCTGACAGTCCTTGACAAGCAGATAATTGCTGGATCAGTTCTTTACACTTTGGTAGGTTTGCTAAGTATGGTAACAACAGGTCCAAATAAAATTAGACAAGCACTCATGTAATGGCAGAACTCATAAGCTTCATTTTTGCATCTGTTCCTCTTTACCCCAAGTCCCATGAAGGCAATGCAGGGTGAGCCCATCTGAATGCTGTGCACACAGAGGTCTATGTCACAGGTGTGGTATCCTGAGCTTAGTAAACCGCCATTTGCATAATGGTGCTGCTAGCAAACCCACCCACACTTTACCCCAGAGAGATCCATTACATTTATGATACACTAGAGAAAAAGAATTCCCCTCTGACCTAGAGAATGACACTGTATTTAGCTTACCAAAGCTATTTGATATAAAAAGAGCTCACAATTTGAAAAGATAGTCTGAGATAAAAGTTATATAGGACATGTTGAAATACTAGAGGTAATTGCCTCATAACAATGGTAAATATAGGCTCAAATCAGTAGGACTAATACCGTTTAGTAACCATTTATTAATGAGTATGTTTTATCTAATATAAGAGAGTAGAAAACTGGATTATGATTGCAATGGTTGTTTATATCTAACATATTTTCACAAAACCTGAGGACTGTCTTCTATATTTGACTCTTTAAAAAAAAAAACAATAAAATCATTGGCAAAGAGACTAGTGCTACACTATAGCATGGGTTATACATATTTTTAATAAATAAGTTTTAGGTTCACAGCAAAATGGAACAGAATGTACAAAGTTTTTATAGTCTTCTCTGCATGCCTTAACAACCTTCCCCACTATCAGCATCCCTCACCACAGTGGTAAATTTGTCACAATCAATGAACCTACATTAACACATCATTATCATCTAAAGTCCATAGTTCACATTTGGTTTCACTCTTTGTGTACATTCTATGGGTTTTGACAAATATGTGATGACATGTATTCATCATGTATCATATGGAGTAGTTTCACTACTCTAAGAATCCTCTGTGCTGTTCATTTATCTTCCTCCCCTACCATCCACTTACTCCTGGCAATCAGTGATCCTTTTAGTTTCCATAGTTTTGATTATTCTAGAATGTCATATAGTTGGAATCATCGAGCATGCAACCATTTTCAGATTGGCTTCTTTCATCTAGTACTATGCATTGAAATTCCCTCCATGTCTTTTCATGTCTTGACAGCTCTTTTCTTTTTCTATCTGAATAATATTAATTGTCTAGATGTACCACTATTTTATTTAGCCATTCACCTATTGAAAGACATCCCAGTTGCTTCCAAGTTTGGAAATTATAAATAAAGCTGCTGTAAACATCTGTGTGCAACAGTGTACGTGCATGTGTATGTGATATACATTTTTATTTTATTTAGGTAAATACAAAGGAGGGTGATTTCTGGATCATCTGGTAAGAGTCTGTTTAAATGCATTATAAAATGCCAAGCTATGTCTCAAAGGAGTTGTACTATTTTGCATTCTCACCAACAAATGAGAGTTCCTCTCCTTCCACATTCTTGCCAGCATTTGGTGCTCTATACACCTATTAAAATTGCCAGATATTTTAGACTGTAGGTGTGTAGTAGCATGTTATTATTGTTTAAAATTGTAATCCCCTAATGATAGGTGATGTTGAACATTTTTTCATGCACTTATTTGCCATCTATATATCACCTTCTTTGGTGTGGCATACACATTTTATTCACAATCCAGTTACCAATTTAGAGATAAAGAATTGTACGAATTTATCCTCCAAATTCTCTACTCTAGTTTATAATTAGGATAAATATATATTCAACTTCAGTCATTTGAAAAGTTCAGTTTTCCTAAAATTTTATGGACACTAAAGTTAGAATTTTATATAATTCTCATCAGTTTTAAAAGATGATTCTATTGATATTTTTCCTAAACAACTTAGAAATGTAAGAGCAATTTTAACTCATGGTCCATACAAAATTGGTAGCTGGATAAATTTTGCTCAGAGACAACAGCTTGTGGATCATAATCCACTGCTTATAATGGTATGAATATATTTATAAGAAAAATCATTGGAGCTTCTTTACCTCATAGAAACAGGTAACAAAAATAATATTTTTAAAATATGTAACTCCAAGAGCTCTTTTGCATCACTTCTGTCCTAAAAATTCTTATTGCCATTCTTATTTAGGTGAAGTTTTCATTTTAATTTTTGTCATGAATCACACACTCAAAAATATAAATGATACATTCCGTTACATGGAAGATCCCTCAAACTTTTATTTGCTTTTCAAAGGTTATTATTTCTTTTATTGTTTTATCATTCCTTAAGATAAGAGTAAATTTTTGGTATTTAAACTTTTAATTTTTTTCAAACATATTAAGGTGCAATTGACAAAACTGTAAGATATTTAAAAATGTACATTGTGATGAATTGATATATGTACATATTGTGAAAGAATTCCTTTGAAAAGTTTTTACATTTTTAAAATTTAATTATTTGCAACAATCAAACAAAAACACTGATGTTTAATTTTCAACTAGAAAAAAATCCTCATTTTCTTTGTCAAACCTCTAAATTAGATTTTGTTTGAATGACATGATTCTGTCGATAAAATCGAATTCCTTGAAAAAACTCCTGCACTGAATGAGGACATCTAATGTGTTTGTTGCTAAAACTGAATCTTACTGAGAGAAAAAAAAAATTCTACAACTTAAACTTCTGCAGGATACAGTACTTATTCTTTATGTTACTAACATGAGCACACTCATTTTTCTAAAATAAAAAAAAAATCAAGAATGGAATTCTAACTTGAAATAACCTGAATTTACATGATTATGCAATAGAAAACCCAAAAAAAAAAAAAGTTAAATGTAGTTATAGTGACTTTACCTTTTAACAGAAGTAAACCAAATCCTTGATATTGTTTATTATTGCAGGGTGTTTTTTAAATAAAATCATTCTAAAGGACCTTCAGCGCTTTATCTTCACACAGTCACCAGCTTAATGTGACAAAGGAAGAACACAAATCCGTGAGGTTTACACATTGTTACCAAACCTAAAGGTACACTATCCACTCAAGTTTAAGAGTAGAAAAAACAGAAAATAAAATAATGACATTTTTAGGACAAGCACTGATATATCATTTACTTTTAGTACAAGGACTACAATTATTTTCTAGATTGTTTTTATAAACACAAATAGATAAGTATTTTTTTTATTATAGACAGAGAAACAACCCAAACTCTGAGATATTCTAGAAATGCAGCCATGTAAAAGAAGGGGACAGGAAAAGTATAGAAGAAGAAAAAGTTTCTGCCTGGGAGGAAAAATAAAAGTACCCAATTATTATAAAAGAATTAATCAAAAACATCAATGCATAGCAAAGGTTATTGTACTAATTTAAAAGTAAATATTGGGGAAAAATATATTCCATTGTATTAAAAAGTGAAATTTCCAGTAGGAGAAATTTGAGCACGTTAGTAGCCTAGGGGAAAGGTTATCTTCATATCCCAACAAAATTAATACTTGAAATGGATGTCAGAAGACACACAACAAAGTTACTCTCCAGGCATACTCTAAATGACAAGTGAGCCAGTTCAGTCCTGAAGGAAATCGGTGGGCAAAATTTGGAAAAAGTGATTATTTAAAAATAAGGAACGTTTGAGGCTATTTAAAAACTGAAATGGGCAATTTCTGTTAAAGATCTGGTAAAGGCAAGGAAAACTAAAGTATTCTGCATTCTATCTTTTAAAGGAAAAAAGTAGTGACTTTCATCAACAGAAACCTAAAATTATTGAATTGTTCTTGCCAGCATGATCCTAAAGAAAATTCAGTGAACATGGAAGTATCTGCTTCACAACATAAAATTTGCTGCTCTTCTAAACAAACTCCTTTCTTCTACAGCAACACTCAAAATATTAAACAAATGCAATGACACAGAACTATAGATGTCTTAAAAATGATTTTTTAAAACCCTAATATAAACAGGAAAAAATGAATTTCATTATAAAAAAGGTGATGCTCTATATTTTATCTAGAATTAACATATTTTCATAATTCTAACAAACAAAAGCAAAAGTAAGAATAAACTTGAAAATATTATCAAATGTAAAAATGTACAGATCTTGGACACGTTGGAAATTATGTGGCTAAAAGAAAAGATGTCTGGATTTATTTTCTATGCTGAATTTAGTCCAACCCTGATGATACTAATGCAAGTAATGTCAAACTAAAAATTTTAATTAATTTCTGGTTTTTGAATTTTGTTGAACCTCATGTCTAGCTGTGCATTTAAATCTGACCCAGATAAACTGACTAATATATTTGTTCAGTGAAAAATGTAAGATGTATATTTCTCCATGCTGTGTTTTTTATTTGAGGATGTTATTTAAGTATTTATTTAAATATTATTTTCACAATAAAATAATTTATGTTTTTGCAATTCATACCTATTACATCATTTTATATAAATTGAATAGTTAACACCATTGTATAATACTGCTCGAAACATCCTAATGCCCCTCTTGCCAGATGAGAGGGCCGTACTGGTATGGGTGATACCTCTAAATTCAGCTTCATCTTTTTTATGGCTCCAGTTAACAACAGACAGTCTCTTCCCTACATGGCTATCCCGCTTTCTAAAATCCTTCTAGTCCAAGGAGGAAAATGGCATTTCGCAGTCATTAATCTCTGATTTGCCTCATATTCCAGTTTCTGCCCATATCTTTTAATAATTAAATAGCTCCCAGATGAAATTCTCTGTACTTTACTTTATAACAGAGACATTGCTTCTAAGACTGTACTCACATTTATATTTCCTGAGGACTATATACTGCAGAGCACAGTGACTCATGTTTATAAAACAACTCTCTTTGAGAAGGCATATTATAAGGTGGGGTTTTTGTATGAAGGTTACACTAAAGCTACTAGTTTTACACTAAAGCTAACCTAAGATATGAGTAATAAAAGATACTCCACCTTGATGATTCTCTAACCCATCTTTGAGTTTGTGGTGTTGCAGGAGTCTCTCTGATGACCTTGAACTTTGTTCTCCCAGAGAGTGTATATTACTTTTTAATTAATGGTCTTTAAATATCTGGTCTCAGATACCCAATTTTCTAAGTTTTATTTTTTTATAAGAATGTTATAATTCTAGATGCCAGTAACATGTTTGCTGTCTGCTATTTAAATTCTAAAGACTCATATATTTTGCTCCCATCTAGTTCGATAAATTATATACTATCATATACTTCTATTTTATTTATGGTAATTACATTACAGCTAGAATTTCTTTATGCCTTAACCTCTAGAAATTATATGTCTCCATTTATCTCTTCCTTGGTCACTTACCATGGCTGTGAATTGCTGCCTCTACTTCCACAGCTCAACATAAATCTAAACCCAGACACCTATCTAGATATCCATTTCTGGCCTTGAGTCAGGACCATTTGGTTGTTATGATTCCAGTTATGACAGAAATAAGGTACTGTTTTATATTTCTATTTAAATATCTGTAAAAAATTAAATACAATAAAATAATTTTGCTAGAAATATTCTATTAACTTTTTGATTAAAAAATATAACTCAGATTTCTTTCAGAAAGTCCTAGGAATTGGGGCTTAATGCAGTGAGTTTTGTATTTATGAAAAATGTTCTTAATATTACTGCCGTAATTCTGGATAAAGTATAAAAAAAACTTTTTGATATCTTAAAAACGAAAATTCAGGTGGCATAATTTCAGGTGGCATAGCTAATTTGTACTAATTTTAGTTTTCTTATATGATGCAAACTTTGTATTGGGCTGTTTATATGTTGCAGAGCAAATAGCATATTAATTTATTAATTAAACCTTGATTAAGTATTTACATGTGACAGATACTGCTCTGAATATAATACAATTTAGCTATTAAAATTAATTTATTAATTTCATTGATAAATTTATATGCAAATAGCATATTAATTTGTTAATTAAACCTTGATTAACTATTTACATGTGACAGACACTACTCTGAATATAACATGATTTAGTAAATTTTAAAAAAGTGATTTTTGAAAAAGTGATTTCTTCTATACACATTTAGAAGGCTGAATGTGTATAGAAGAAAAAAGATAAATCCATAGAGAAAAATATGGTTTCAAAAAAAGACATTTTTTAGATTGTTTCAATAGTATTTTATTTATTTATTTATTTATTTTTAGGGTGAATTTGGTTAATGAAATCCAGTAAGTTTCAGCTGTGTATTTTAACAGTAAGGTGTGTATGCGTGTATATATATATTTATTTGCACTGTGTGTTCACCTTGCATAGTTAGATTTCTTTCTGCCACCAAAATAATGTTTAAATAATAATGGAATGAATCCAGTTCAAAGTAACTGGTATAATACTCAAAAAAAAAGATAACTGAAAAATAACTCCCCATCCAAAAAAAATTAGAAGATTTAAAATATAGATAAATTGATTTGCCTCGGGTAGGGGAAGAATCACTTTCTCGAGTGAAACACAATTTATAAAGAACAGAATGGGTGGATTTGTAGGCTTTGGTAGTGAAAAGTTGCTGAAGTTCACATGTAATATTTGTAATTTTTCTCTATAAAGTTAATATGGAAGAAATGATAATGATTGGGAGGTTCAAGAATATTGGCTAAAGTTTGAAATAATATTTCAAATAATGATAATAAAAGTTGACAAGAGAAATAAAGTAGAATGCATGGTGAATAACCTCAAAAAGGAATAGATCTCCAAGATTAACAGATGTTTAAATGTAACATAGTAGTCGAATAATGTACTATTGACAATGTAAAAGGAAATGGTAATACACACTTCTCTTAAAGTTGGTTGTTTACTGTAAAAATGACACATGCTTATGTAACCACATAGGCACATGTGCACATACACATATACAAAATTTCCAAAACTTTTTGCCATTTCCTGATTTAGTCCATAGCATTTATTGACAAAAAAACATACACACAAACAAACAAACTCTAAAACAGAACAATCATTGTTTAATGGCAAAGATAAATAATCACCAATCATATTTTCTTGATTACCCAATTTTGTAGCTCCTCGTCTGGACTCTGAAAAAAACCTCCTACATCTACTTTCTTCCATAGTCACATCTAATATTGGAGAATATATCCAAATGGTATGAATTTATGCTTTGGTTTTATGTTTACTTCAGTTTGCCTATGGGTCTTATCAATTATAATCTTCTGAATGTCAGGCTTGTGATTTTTTAACAATAAAATTTTCTTAATAGGTGTCAAATAAGGTACATGATAAGTATTAAATAGAATTCCATCAATAAGTATTCAATAATGTAAATCAGCCAAAGATAACAATAAATAGCAATTTTTAATGCTGAAAAATGTTGCCTTTCATTAATAGATGGGCTGTTTCTATAACTCACAAAATAAATGAAGACTCACCTGAGTCAATGGGCTTACCTGAGAAGATAAAAACTGTAAACTAATCCTTGCTGAGGAGCTGGCTCCCATTGTCATAGAAACAAACTTTAATGGCGGTTTCTTTAGAAATTCTGTGACCACAATATTAATTCTTATCAAAGCTACTTTTGCAAGCAATCTCTTATCACTACTTTAGTTGGAATAAAAAATTAAACACCAGCAAACATCACATGTAGAATGACTTCCAAAGTATCTCAGACAAAAGTTTTACCAATTTTTTCTATGTAATAACAAGGATCACAAACTTCCTTATATGCAACATTTGTGTACTCAGTTTCTGCCACTAAATGGGTGAGCCAATGTATCTTAAATTGTATTATGTCATAAAGCCAATTTTGACATAAAATTGTACATGGAATATAAAGATTTAACTGCCACACTAGAGATAACAAAAGTGCCTACCAAGAGAGAAAATGACAAACAAGCAGCTCCAAGTTCTCACATCCTCATAGAAGCATCAAATAACAAGCAGAAACTGTCAGAACTGTCAGAACTCTGGAGACTTACAACACTTAAACAAACAATCACTGAATTAATTTAAAATTATGTAGCATTTATACTTGAACTTGACTAGTGGTGTGGGGCAATCTTGAGCAGTGGTGGGCTACAATAGATAAAGAAACTTTATCTATTGTCCCAAAGCAAAAAAAAAAAAAAAAAAAAAAAAAAAAAAAAAAAAAAAAAAAAAAAAAAAAAAAAAAAAAAAAAAAAAAAAAAAAAAAAAAAAACAAGCAAAACAAAACAAAACAAAAACCAAAAAACAAAAAACAAAACAAAACAAAACAAAAACTATATTCACAAATTATTGTATATATCTGATCTAATGTAAATCAGAGTTACTAAAGAACTGAGGTGATAATACTCATATATTTTTTTTCCTAGCTTGAAACTTAAGGCAAGCTATTACTCAAAAACACTGCAAGACTAACTAACTATCCTCAAACATCCAGGGCAAAATATTATTATGAAAACATTCAACATATCACATAAAGATGAGAGCAAACGACTCAAAATATATGAAGCAAACACTGACAGAGTTGAAGAGAGAAATAATCTGTTCTTTAATAACAAATAGAGGCGTCAATATACCCCTTTAAAAATTAATGGATTGCCAGTTAAGATGGTGTAATAGGTGGATACTGTGCTTGTCTCCTCTCATGACCACATCAAAATTGCAGCTAAACTACAGAAAACTATCATTCAGAGTCACCTGAGGTCTGGCTGAACAGAAGTCCTACAACTGGGGATGTGCAGAAGAAGCCACCTTGAGACTGGTAGGAGGGGCTGAGATGTGGAACAGGCTGGTCTCACATTCAAGTGCGGTGGTTGAGAATTAGGAGGGATATCTTGGATGTCCCCTGAAAGAGCAAGGGATCTCAGACCCATACCAAGATTCCCAACCCAGGGTTTCAGGGCTGGGAAGAAAAGTCCTACAAATCCTAGCTGTGAAAACCAGTGGCGATTGCGGCTGAGTGAGAAGAGGCTGTGGAATTTGCAGATGTTCCCTCTAAGTGACCCACCTGTGTGGACTCATTCACTAACAAACTCATCCTACTGAGCTCCACCACTGGGGCATCTGCTTGAAAAGCACCAGAGACATATGGGGAAGGATTGAGTTGTCTGACTTATGGGGAGGTCTAGAAGGGCAAATTTATCCCAGTCAGAAGTGCTGGTAGAGGGCATTGTTCTTTTGTTGAGCCCTCCCCTGCCTAGCATGCAGACACAGGCAGCTGCCATATCTGAGTCTCCGTCAACCTAGCTAATACTGGTTGCTTGCCTTAGTGATTTCCTGATACTCTGCCTGCCCCCAACTTGTGGGACCACCTGAGCTGCTTCCAGTATTTTTTTTTCCCCATACAAAAGGCTTGTTTTGGTTCATGCATGGACTTAACTAAAATCTCATAAAGGTTCACAAAATCTAATCAAGCATTATCTGGCCTTGGATTGCCCCTTTTTACTGTGCTGCCCCAAGCCTGGCATTAGCAGCAGCTGGCCTTGGCCTCTTGAACTCTCAAGGCAACTCTAAGCTCTGAGTGGGTGGTAATCATCTGAGGATTGGTTGGCAACTCTTGCCAAGTGGCCCCAAGCAATGAACAGGCTGAACTTGACCTGAGGCAGGTGCCTCTCGGGAAACCCTTGGGACAGCACCCAGTGGCCAGCTTCAACCAAAGCTGGAACACCACCAAGGGATGCATCCAAGGCAGCACAGCCAAAGGACAGTCTAGGCAGGCACCAGAGCCCTGCTAAAGCAAATTCTGCCCCATACTGTCAGCATCTGCACAATAGCTGCTGTACTGTAGTCACTGGTCAGTTCTCACAACCAATCACCTGAGGGTTAATCCCTCACACTGACGTGCAAACAGCAACCAAGTCTCAAGTACATTAGGGCACACACAACCCATACAAGAAACACATATAAAGCACCTGGCTCAGGTGACTAGGAAGAACTGTGTCATAGACATATAGCTATGAGAGTTCCAAACAAGATGAACCCAAAGAGGCCCACACCAAAACACATCATAATTAAAATGCCACAGGTTAAAGACAAAGAGAGAATCTTAAAAGCAGCAAGAGAAAAGCAATTAGTTACCTACAAGGGAGCTTGCATTAGACCATCTGCTGATTTCTCAAAATAAATTTTGCAGGCCAGAAATGATTGGCATAAAATCTTCAAAGTGATGAAAAGCAAAGACCTACAACCAAGGTTACTGCAACTAGCAAAAACATCATTCAGAATCGAAGGACAAATAAAGAGCTTTCCACACAAGAAAAGACTAAAGGAGTTCATCACCATGAAGTCACTATTACAGGAAATGTTGGAGGGACTTCTTTAAAGAGAAGAGAAAAATATACATGCGTGTGTGTGTGTATATACATACATATATACATACACACACACATTTTTATATATATATATAAAATGAAGTGGCAATAACTACATAACTACCAGCAATTATTTCAAATAAAAAAATTGCATGCCCCAATCAAAAGATAGGGTGGCTGAATGGATAAGAAAACAAGACTCTTACATATGCTGCCTAAAGGAAACTCACTTTAGATTGAAAGACACACACAGAATAAAAGGAAAAGTTGGAAAAATATATTTTATGGGAATGGAAATGAAAAAAATCTGAGGTAACAATACTTATAACAGACAAAATAGACTTTAAAACAAAGGCCACAACAAAAGAAAAGGAAAGACCCAGTAATCCTACTTCTAGATATTAATCCAAAAAAAAATTCAAAATACTGCCTTGAAGGGACATTTGCATTCATATGTTCATTGCAAAATTGCAATAGCCAAGATATAGAGGCAACCTGGGTATCCATAAACAGGTGAATGGAAGAGATTCAAAAAATAAAATAAAATCTTGCCATCTGTAACAAAGGATAATGTGCTGAAGGGATTAAGTTAGACAGAGAAAATAAAATTCTGCATAATTACACTTATATGTGGAATCTAAAGAACAAAATAAACAAACAAAAGAGAAACAAATTCATGGATATGGAGAATATTTTGAGAGTTGCCAGATGGGTGGGAGGTAAGTGGATGGGTGTAACAGGGGAAGAGATTAAGATGTACAATTGGTAGTTACAATATTGCCATGAGGATGTCAAGTATAGCATAAATATAGCAATATTATTTACTGTATGGTGTCAGATGGGTGCTAGATTTGTCTGGGTGATCATTTTGTAAGTTATATAAATGTCTAATCTCTATGTTGTATGCCTGAAAATAATATAATATTGTATGCCAACTGTAAATGAAAAATAAGAAAAAATTATTAAAAAAAGAATGGCTGGAACATTTAGTCCCAAGATCAAAAAGTAAATAAGGAGTTGAAAACACTGAATACAAACTACACATAATAGGTATATAGAACATTGGATCCAATAACAGCAGATACATTTTCTCAAGTGCAAAAAAAAAAATTCTCTACAATAGACCATATATTAGGCAATACAACAAGTCCCAATAAATTTAAAAGGTTTGAAATCATATAAAGTGTCTCTTCCAACTACAGTGGAATGAAGTGACATATTAATAATAGAAATACTACAAAATTCCCAAAGTGGAGCTATTAAACAATACACTATTTAAACAACAAATGCATCATGGAAGGAATCATAAGTGTAATTAGAAAATACTTAGAGATGAATGAAAATGAAAATGCAACATACCAAATCTTACGGAGTGCAGCAAATACACTGATCAGAGGGAATTTAGAGCTATAAATGCCTATGTTAAAAAAGAAAAAAAAAATCAATACGGTCAGTTACACCCTAAGAAGAGAAAGAAGAGCCAACTGAATCCAAACCTAGGGATTGTCAGTGTGTGCTGTCATCCCACGTCTAAGATTGCAGCAGTTCGACTCTTGCCTGTTTAGATAACATTTCAGACTCTCGGCTCCTTGCTTTCTAGCTCATATTACTTCTGTGATTGCAGGTCCAGTATGAGAAGAACTGGTAAAGGAGAGATATTATTTTATCTGTTATTTACCATGTAAGGAATGTGAATATGCAAACTTGAGATCAGAGCTAGGAGGTTGGCTGAGTAGGGGGTTTTGGTGGGTGTGGGATATATGGGGTGTGTGAATGAATGAGCATAAGTTGAGAGGCTGATATAGATGAGATAGATAGGCCTAGAATAAACCATTGTCTCTTTGCTCTGTCACAATCTTCTTTGAATAAAATATGACCTAACTGAAATAATGTCAAATAAACATATATTTAACAAATAACTTCTCAAAGAGGTTCCATTTTACTTATTCAGAAATACATGCATTTTGGTATAAAGCAAGAACTGTGTGCATATTTGTGAGTGTTATAAAAAAATATATATATATATTCAGGACATCAAAGTGCTTAGTTTTTAACCCTGTATCTATTTTAGCTTTGTCATGTTTGATAAATGAAATTTACCCTTTAAGCACAAGTCTTTTATGTATGAAATGAGGATATCAAGTGTGACCTCCTCTGATTTTCTAAGTATTGCATAAAATAGTTCTATATGGCACCACCTAGCAGGGTATGTGATTATACAATATCTTCTCAATAAACTACAAAACTCCCTTATTTTTAAATCAATGCATATCTGGGGGAAGGGGGGTGTGTTTCCTGCCTTTGAAGGGAGAACTTCCCAAACCTTTTCTTTAGTCCAGTATCTCTGAATCTCCACACATATTTTAGATTATATTCACAGGGTGGCATATAATATCTGCAATAATATTGGCCACACTAAAGAGAGTATATTTGAGTATAACTAACATTATTATAGATATAATATTGCATCTGTTGAAAGTTATTAAGTAATTAATTCTTATATTTTTGCCACCATATATTACAAATAACATACCTGAAACATGCCTTATAATTGATCTTTAAAAATATATTTTCCTATGGATAGCAAATAGATTTAATTTCAGAAGACAGTTCCAACAAACTGGTAAGGACTGTCTTGATTTCAGTATAGAGGAAGAATGAGAGATGGTTCTTTCAGGAGGGGTACTGTAATTGATTGCCAATATCCACCATTAAGACAAAAGGAAGAGATGGTGGCTCAAAGCCAGGTTATTTGCCATTTTTGTTTAATTTTGTAAGATCTTATTGAAGACAATCTATCATATTAATGACTGTTTAGAATTTGTGAAAATACTATGTGCTTTGGAGTAGAGAGCCATATAGCAAATTTTAATTTCTTGTATGCAATAATCTTCATAAGAAATTATAATTTTCTAAATGAAGCAGTCTAAATGTATTCCAGTATGCCATATTTCATTTCAAATAGAAGGAATCTAAGCAGTAAGCAAGATTTTCATTCATATGTGCATAAGCAAAATTTTGCTTTGATAAGAGATACAATAGACATTACTTTGCAGTGTTCTATAATACATAAAAAAATTTGATTAATGCATTTGCAAATGACACTGAAAGAACCTATATTATCTATATATGGGCATGAATAAAATAGTGTTAATTTGAAAAAACAATATTTGTGATTGAAGCTATTTATCTTCTTAAGAAATAAAGTCAAGAAAATTAATTACTTTCTCACAATGATTAAAAATAGAATTTCACTTAGATGACCTCTCTTGCTCACCTCTGAGAGAAGGATGAGCCTGCATTTGAATAGTTTAATGCACCCACTCTTCATTAGCTTGGGTATCATGTAGGGAAGTCTATTGTTTTCTAACAAATACATATTATGTGAAGAACTAGCTATGGAACAAATATCTTTTATGTTCAATAAAGCTTCAAAAGGTAATTTATGTTTCATAGTTACTTGAAACATTAAAGAGGTATTATATTATATAAATAAACATTTAAATACAAATTTAAAATAATTCTTAAATAGCAGTATGTAATGTTTCCAGTAAATTAGTATTAAACAGTAACTTTATAAATTTTATTCATAATGAAACATTTTTATGGCACAGATAAGATTAAATCAAAGCTCAAAATTAAATCAAAGTATTTTTACCTTTATTGTAACAATTAAGATATGAATAGTCCTGTATGGTTTCAAATTGTACCACATATTTTTGTGGCCCATGAAATTTAATGAAATCTGAATCATAGCTTTCAGTATTCTTTCACATGTGAATATCCAATTTTCCCAAATCCATTTATTGAAGAGACTGTCTTTTCTTCAAGGAGTATTCTTTCATGGCTCCCTTGTAAAACATCAGTTGCCTACATATATGCATGGGTTTATTTATGGGCCCTTGATACTGCTTCACTGATTTATGTGTCTATTTTTATGACATTACCATACTGTCTTAATTATTATGTCTTTGTAATATAGTTTGAAATCAGGAAGTGTGGTGCCTCTGCCTTTGTTCTTCTTTCTCAGGATTGCTTTGGCTATTTAGAATCTTCTGTGCTTCCATACAAATTTTAAGATTTTTTTTTCTATTTCTGTAAAAAATTGTCTTTGCAATTTTGAGACTGATTGCATTAGATCTATAATTGGCTTTGGAATTTATAGTATAGATAGTTTAACAATATTCATTCTTCTAATCTATGAACATGAGATATAGTTTAATTTGTTTGTGTCTTCTTCAATTTCTTTCACAAAGTCTTATAATTTTCACTGTATAGATCTTTTACTTTCTTAGTTAGTTTTATTTGTATTTTATTGTTTTTGATGCTATTTTGAGTGAGATAATTTCTTTATTTCTTATTTGTTTTCATTATTAGTTTATAGAATGTGATTCATTTCTGTATATTGATTTTACTGAATTTATTACTTAAATAATAAAGTTATTGTGACTTTATTGAATGTTGTTTAGCTTGAACAGTTTTTTTGGTTTAGAATTTTTTATATAAGATTATATCATCTGTAAATTATGGCAACTTTACATTTTGAATTAGATGCTTTTAATTTTATTTTTAAATTTAATTTACTTTCTTTCTGATTTGGATGTCTTTTATTTTATTATCTTGTTTGATTGGTATAACTGGGACTTTCTGTACTATGTTGAATAAGTGTAGTGAGTGGGCACCCTTGTCTGGTTTATGATCTTAGAGGAAAACCTTTCAGTCTTCCACTGTTGAGTATGATGTTAGCTGTAGGCTTGTCATGTACATATGGACTTTAATATATTGGGGTATGTTCTTTTTATATCTAATTTGTTGAGGGTTTTTTTGTCATAAAAGAAAGTTGTATTTTGTCAAATGTTTTTTTCTGTATCTATTGGGATGATCATATGATTTTTATCTTTTATTCTATCAATGCAGTATGGCACATTTATTTATTTACATATGTTAAACAACTTATTTCCAGGGATAAAAATTTGTAATATTTAATTAGAGGAAATGACAGGAGCAAGGTTCCATGATGAGTTGTATGGAATTTGCTTAGGAGAGCAAAATAATTCATTTTCAAAGTTATTTAACGCTCTCAAGGTCCACTGCACACATCTCTTCCCAAGTCTTTGTTCAGGAATAATCTCTTGGTAGTTTCTTAAGTTTGAAAATGATGGGAATACTAACACTACAGAAATCTTCAGACATTACAAATCAGTGTTCCCCTTTCCACTCACCCAAACTGAGAATTGGTTTAGCTGCATACTACTGAGTCAGACAGTTTGGTTTAAACCCTGTCTTCTACTATCTCCCAACAACAGTATGATCTTGGATATTTTTAACCGCTATGACTTTGAGTTTGGGGGATAATAGTAAAAAAGTTACCTTTTTGTTTTGTTATGATTATTATATGAGATAACAACATAAAGCACTAAGAGCACTGCCTATTATCTAGTGGATGCTTGATCAATGTGTGCTAATAAAACACTTATTATTATTTTGCTTGAAGATTTTCATAAATTGACATATTGTACTGTAAGATAAGGCAATTGAAAAGCAACATGGTTTAAGAAGGTTAACTTGGCCCAGGTGTGAAAGGTTCATTAGTGCTTATGGGGACCCAGGGTTGAACAGCTCAGCAAGCCATGTGTAACATAGCCTAGAATCTGGGTATTCTGAGCAGCAATAAAGAATAGCCATGTTTTGCAAAAATTCCATTTATTTACAAAAAGCCAAAATGGCTTATTTGGAGGAATATGTATATGGGTCCCAGGTCTGACTGTGATCTAGGCTCGCAGCTAGGAATAGGGCTCTGGATTTAGTATGATTTAGCTTATTATATCACACGTGAGTGAAAGAATGCCACTATTGTTCTCTGACACATATAAAGCCCATGCAGTCCCCTGGGGAGCAGAAGAAGAGGATAAGAAGTAGCACGCTCCCCACAATAGAATTGTACTCATTGTAATATAAGTGTGCTCCCCACAATAATTTTGGTGCCTGCCATTTCATTCTCATATTGTTTCCTCCTGCGTTCTTTCTGCTGGGCATCTCACTACTGAAACCTTCCCTTTTTGATCAGCTTGGTGCTGACAATGTATTTAATAGTACATAGATTTAGTTACAGTCATTAAAAGTAAAGACCCAGGAATAAGAAGACCTGTTTTCTGAAATATTTTGTAGCTCTGACTGGTCTATCAATTACATTATAAGCTGAGCTTTTCTAAAATAGAACTTAAATAGTAAAATAATATTCACAAGCCTAATTAAAAATTAAAATTTCAATAAATTATATTTTCATGAGTCTGAATAATTAACTCAGCATCAAAAATATGTTCAGGTATTTATCAAAACTTTCAGGTGACTTAAACATGAATACAACACATTCCTTAATCTGAATAATGTTCAATGTATTTATGGGGTGTGAATACACACATAAATTTACAATTAAACACATCTCCTTAAGTTACAATAAAAAAAAATCTAAAGATTAAAAATTAGAAATTCAGCTTGGATAATAAAAAAGTCTTAGAATTGACAAAATTTGATAAAAATTTGACAGGTAGAGAAGAGAAACAAAGCAGAGATAAGGCATTACATGTTATGTCTCTGAATCATGAAAAAGCTGAGATTTAAGGAGAAAAGATTTTTAAAATATAGAAAAAAATGACTACGTAGAAGACTATGTAAGCCAAGATGAAAATATCAGAAATTCATATTTATAGATTATCTTTCTACATGATTAAGTAATTTTTTTTATTATTGTAATTCAGTTCTTTATATATAAAGTCCCTCGTAAAAACAAAACAGAATAAAAGCAACTTGAAAAGAAGCAAAGCATATTTTTTTTTCAAAAAGGAAGGGGAAAGAAAACAAGGGCAGAGGACTTATTGTTTCTTCTCAGCTTTTGCCTTGGTCTCATCTTTGGACTCCTGGCTCTCTTTTGCTGAAAAAACTTCTAGCTTTTCAGCCATTTTCACGTTCTTATAGCTTTTTGCCCAATCTTGCCTCATACAAGCCTGGGATATACTCACCACAGAATAAGCTGCTGTTCTACTGTATGTCTCCAGGGTCACCCAAATAAACATGTAGTCATGTCTGGGACCTTGGTCATTCTGCTGGATTATGTCTGATCATTCCTTATGGCCACCATTATTGGCCCCAAGTAAGCAGCTGACCATGAGGACCTCTCAAAGCCCATTCAGTCTCTGTAGGACTCTTGTCAGACACCATGACTTGACCACCTGCCCAAATAAAGTGAGGCCAGGCCAGTGAACACGGACTCGGGGCCTGAATGGCCCCTCCTTCCTCAGAAACACCTTGTGTCCCTGCTCAGTTGCATCACCCTTGACAGTAATCACAGCACCTGGAAATGTCTCTGTGGTAGACAGAAAAAAAGGACTCCAGCTAGGCACAGAGTGAGTTTGCATTAGCAAAATCTTATAAGGAAAGTATTATCATAAAAGTCTTGTTATTATTTTTCTACTTGACAATGTAGAAATATTTGATTATTGCTAACATCATCATCATTATTACATTAATTACATAGCAAGAGAGACATACTGCTTTTAGGTATATATGACATATGGGAGTTATGACATGTCTTTTTATTTTTACTCCTTTTCAGTACATCTTAAGGTCAAAAGTAGACTTTATATGTATGTTTTTTCCTTATGAATAATTGATACTTTATGGAGTATTTTGTTTTATACTTAATTTTTCTTTCATGTAACTTTATTACTGGTATTTTCCTTGAGCAGATTCTTTTAAAAGAATATGGAATCTTCAAAGGTCGACAGGTGTAATTCTCATTGATGAGAAAAATAAGCACTGAAACAGATTGTCTCACAATCTTCAGAAAAGCTAATAAGGAATCTGATAAAAATGGAAGAGTAGAGTTATGTTTATAAGAAAATAAAAAGATGAAAGTGACAGGTTCATTAGCACTGCTCCTTTTAACTTAAACTACAAAATTAAGTAAATAACAATGCAAAATCCATTATAAAGCTCCATTTAGTTTAGCAAAAATCAGTAGTTGGTTAAAAGAGCAGATGGCAACACTGTTTGTGGAGAGCACTCTCCAAAACCTAATTGAGAGTGCTTTAGGAGGAAAAAAATAGTCAGGTGTAATATATAGATGCCCAAATTTACATTTTGCCCTAGACAACCATCATGCACATCTGTTCTTAGATATCAAGAAAAAAACACATAATTTCTCTAGCTTTTTTATTAGCAGAGTCATCAACTGCTTTGGAGACTGAGGTGGGATATTGTAAGAAATGTGTTTGAGTTTGATGGTTTATTAATTCACAGTAACTTCAACCAAAAAAAATGCTCAAAACTAAAATTATAATATCATTTCAGAGAGAGTCTCCACCATTAGAAATTTGAGGAAATATAAGCAAATAATACTATATTTGATTCTGAAGAATAGAGGAAAAAATTTTTAATTTGCATCATAAATTGCTTAAGTGGTTCACAAAAAGCCTCTGTTATGCATACTCAGATTTTTATTATTAAATTTGATCATTATATCTACAGAAAATGATTACATGATTTTGTGTTGAAATGGGTTAGCCAAATAATTTTATAGTTGAGTAAACAAAGCCTCAAATAGAATCAACTATTTTCAAAGGGTATGCAGCTTATGAGAAAAAAAAATGAGTATTTAAAATTTGTCAATATCAGTTTATGGCCATGCTACCCTGAACAAGCCTGATCTTATCTGATCTTGGAAGCTAAGTAAGGTGGAGCCTGGTTAGTAATTGGATGAGTGTACACCTAGGAAGACCAGGTGCTGTAGATATAAAAATTAATAAGTAAAAAATAATAAGGAATTGTAAGCTGACAAGGTTCTTGCAATCTGTGAGGTCAACCAACGGTTGCTTTGCCTAAAAATAAATAAATAAACAAACAAACAAACAAATAAATAAATAAATAAACAGACAGACAGACAGATAGATAGATAGATAGATAAATAGATAGATAGATAGATAAATGGATAGATAGATAGATAAATAAATAAATAAAATTTGTCAGTATCAGGAAGATTTTCTATGTAACAATAATTTCTGACTCTATCTAGCCTAAACAGTGGGGAAAGTTATTACCACACATAAGAAAGTTTTTGAGAGATGGCTAGAGAATCCAGCAGGTAAACAAGTCATCAAAGACCAAGATATTTTCCACATTTTTACTATGTCATCTTAGATGTGACAGTTTGGTTTTCAGGTTGATTTCTCTCATGGTCAAAAGATATCTGAATTGCAGAAATCCTCTGGGGAAACTGGATTTCTTGTTCCATCCACCGAAACATAGAGAATCCTCTTTGCCAAGTACTAAAGCCATAATTTTTAATTCAGTTTGGCCAATTTAAGTCACTCTATTCATCTTTAGACAAAGTGCCAACAAAATCCAAGCAGAATAATCATCATCACCATCATCATCATCATCACCATCATCATCATCATCTATCCCATTCTTTAAAACTTAATGTGACAAAAACTTTCTATTTGATAAGCCAGTCTGTTATTTCAATTAAGGCCTATGAAGAAGGTATCAATTCAGTTTATGTAACCACCAACAGTGGGTTTTTTCTCCTTATTCTCTGGCAGTAAAATGTTTAAATGTTTATATATTACTATTCTTATTTCTAAAAGATATGAAGATATAAAAAGGTAAAGCTGCATCCTACTTTTAGTCTTTATAAATCATTTACACTATTTTTGCTTTAGGTTTAAGATTGATTCCCACAGGCATTTTTTAAAATTTAATTGAAGTATGATCATTAATTTTTAAAATTCAACACAATTACATCCAAAGCAAAAACAGAACATAAATAGCAGCCCAATTACCAACAATTGCATTGGTTTTGGTATTGAAGCACCGTTGCTACAGTGTCAGTAGAAAATTTCAAATTTCAAATATATATTGTAAGTATTTTAGATTGAAATTTAGTAAGAAAATTATAAAAACCATGATGTTGAGATACAAAAACAATTCTATTGTGCAGATGATGAATATTTACTTTAGAAAATATTCTATTCTTTATTTGATGACTTTTGTTGACATGACACCAGAACATTGAGGACAATGATAAACAGTAAATATGTCCAGTATTTTTTATCTATCTATCTATCTATCTATCTATCTATCTATCTATCTATCTAACTATTTATGGTTCTTTTATGAGTATCCTTATAAAGCTAAAATTCTCAATTTATAACATTCATTGTTTATGTCAAGTTTTTAATATGTAGAGATTAGACATACCCTCATTATTACACTGACATTTATATTGGCAACACCACTGTCAAACTGATGTTGTAAAGCATTGTTTTTCCTGAGACCCTCTTAGAAAATAGAGTGAATCATTAATTCAGTTGACAATGCAGAGTTAAGATTTATTCTAAGTATTAAATAAGTTTTTATTCTTTGTTTCACAACTGTTGTTCTTCTACAATTGAAAAGATTAATAGAGTAAAAAAATAAATTTATTGTATTAATTTTCAAAGTTTAAGTATTCAGAAATTATATTAAATGACTTTCTGTCTGGTTTGTATTTTTTATCTCTTCATGTATTGGATTCTCCATAGAAAAATGCCAAAAAGTTACATTTTGTTTCCAAATAATAGCAATGCAAAAGTTTCAGATAATCAGCCAATTGGTTTAGTAAACAAAACCAACCCAATTTTTGACTAATTTTTTTCTTCTCTAAACTTAGCAATAACCCAATTTAAATGACATCTGTATGTAGACATGATTTGGATTTTCTAATCAAAGTTGTTATTCTATAGTCCTTTGAAAATGACTTTAACACATTGTTGGTAATCCTTGGTTGGTGTAAACATATTTAAAGTTATCACAATTCAGAAATCTCTACAAATCATATCTGTAATTGTTACTAAATAAATTAGAATACTGATTTTAATAGCTTTTAGATGAAAAGTTAAAAATGTTAAAATGCTTTTTTAAATGATATTTCCAAGTGTTTTTGCTTAAAATTTCTTAGTATAAACTGTTATATAAGGTAATGTTTAAATGTTAATGTAAATGTGCAATGGAATTCTATAAATATTAATTATGCATTTTCTATATTCTGGCTTTGTTCTAAGAGTTTTATATTCACTCACAAATAGATGGAGCTGTTACTGGGAATAAAACATGTGCATAGATGGATGAATGTATATATAATACATCTATGTCAATATACACATTTATATGTATTCAGTGTATATGTATGTTTGTGTATTCTGTTCCATGCAGCTAAAAAGTACATTTTAGAGAAAAATTACTATTAAAATGTTATTGAATAGTAGGAATTACAAATACAAGTTAGTTAAAGTATAGATAAAGACAAGTATAAGTTAAAGGTTTGAGACATCAGAGAGTGAAAGAGAAGGTAAAACTATAACCTACCTTAGCATTGGAGGTGTGACTTAGAACTTTTAAACATGTATATCCAAATAACATAATTAACCTAAAGAATTGTACAAAAACAAATCTGCCGTATGTGCAAGATTTTTAAAGAGCTTCTAGCGTGCCCCCAGACCAGTCTTTTGCTTTGACAGTGTTTGGGTGGAACAGATCCAGGACAATCCTTATTTCAGCCTCCGACCACCCTCCAACCTCTTTCCAGCCCCCCTTGGCCTCTGAGACCAGACAACAATGTGTTTTGAACTTAATTCTTTATTTCCGAACAACCATGAACTCTCAAATCTGTCAGAATTATTCCACCGAGGTGGAGATCGCGTCAGCTGCCGGGTCAACCTGCGTCTGCAAGCTTCGTACACCTACCTCTGGGCTTCTACTTCAACCGTGTTAATGTGGCTCTGGAATACGTGGGCTACTTCAGAGAATTGGCCAAGGAGAAACGCAAGGGTGCAGAGCAGTCTCTTCAAGATGCAAAAACAGCCTGGCAGCCGCACCCTTTTCCTGGACCTGCAGAAGCCTTCTCAAAATGAGTTGGGTAAAACTCAGGATGCCATGGAAGCAACACGATCAGAACCTGAATCAGGTTCTTTTAATTGAATTCAATTTTGTTATATACTTTTCCCTAAACAGAGGACCAGACCATTTTGGGTCAAGGTGAGCAAGGAAATATGCAAACTAAGGTCCTGAATAAAGAATAAATTACTTCCAGTTCTCTTTAGATAATGCTTGATAATTACCAGCAAGAGTACTCCAAATATTCCCCTTTTTTTAAATTGTGACTCAATATGAGTCTATTCCATTAACAAATTTTGAAGTGTCTAATGTAGTGTTGTTAGCAGTACACACAAAGTTGAATAACAGATGTGTGTCATCACAGAGCCCAGGATACTAGACAATTTCAAACTGAAGGTTCAGGCCGAATAGAATGAAATTTACCCTTTAAATCTCA
>PVKZ01000378.1:210410-353300 GCA_004027375.1 Macroglossus sobrinus
TCTCTCTCTCTCTCTCTCTCTCTCTCTCTCTCTCTCTCTCTCTCTCTCTCTCTCTCTCTCTCTCTCTCTCTCTCTCTCTCTCTCTCTCTCTCTCTCTCTCTCTCTCTCTCTCTCTCTCTCTCTCTCTCTCTCTCTCTCTCTCTCACACACACACACACACACACACACACACACGTATGCAGGCACACACAGGTAAAGACCACAAATTTCCATTTTAAATTTATTTATCTTTCACGTTTTATAAAAACAAAAGTGCTTAAAACTACCTTCAAAACATTGGGTTTATAGAGCAGTTTAAATTGTTACTTAATTTATATTTTTCTTGTCTTCACTAATTCAGACACCTGTGTTCAAGGTGATAAGAAAATCTCTTAAAGTTTCAGTCAAAATTTCAGATTTTATGACCTTTTTTGAAGATTTAAAAGTTTTTAAACTGACTAAAATGTTTCTGATTAAAAAGCCACTTTCATTGTTAAAGTTTAACAATAAGCTCTGAGAGAACCCCTTCAAAATAATTGTTTTTGTCCTTTCTCACACAGGCCAATTGTCCTAGCCTCTAAAATCATCACTACATTATTAACAAAATATTGAAAATTTTTACCATCAAAATGAATATAAATTTTATCACATGGTATAAAAGAAATATTATATAACTTTCAGATCTACTCCTAAGATATTAAAATCTATTTTATGTCACAGTTATATCTATGCATTCCAAATTACATTAAAATTAAGACAATAATTTTGATAGTTTTGTCATATTTATTGTCCTACTAATCTACATTACAAGGAAATGTTGAAATTTTACTGGAATTATTTAAAAGATTTAAATAAATTTTCACTTAAATTATGCCTATCAATGTACATTGAAATCCATACATCTAATTTAGAAATAATTTGAGAAATTTTTGTCTGTAATTATTGCTTATTTAACTCATGTATTTATCACTAAGCTCAGAGAAGACATAGTCTTGGTGCAAAAATAAAATAATAGGTGTGCATGTTGCGGTGGAATGTTTCTTTCCACTCAGTGAGCCTCTCAGAACCCCCAGATTTACCATCTTTAAAAAAGTAAGTGAAGATAAGAGGTAAAATCAAAATATGTTTAGCTCTATTTGCTCATAATTGAGGATGAGCTATAAAGCCGACATAAATATATAGAATGTTCATTTATTCTCCTTTTTTTACCGAACTAGTTTAATTATAAATCAATATTAGAGAGTGGCTTAGGAACTATTCTACAGCATAGCAACTTCTTAATGATTCAGATTCAATTTTACACAAAATTCTTTTGAAAAAATTTATTTTTTTTCCTGGTTCCTCACATTTCTGACCTCCAAATATATGTTCTTTTCCATTTACCCCTAGGTAAAATACCATTGTTATGCTGATGCATTCCAAATATGTATTTCTTTTCCCCAACTACCCCTGAGCTCCATTTCTATCTATCTCACTCTATAGCAGATGTCTATTTCTGATTCTCTTCCCTTAAATGTATTTCTTACTCTAACCAGTCGCAATAAATGGAAATCCATTCTTTCTATGATTAGAATAGGAATCTTAGAAAGTATTACTTCTCTCATTTTCTCATCTAAATCAGTCTGCAAATTTTTCTGAACCAAACTTCAGCATCTGTGTAGAATTTAACTGCTTTCCAGAACCAACACTGCTCATATCATTTCTCTTTTGCATTATTCCTATAGCTTGCTAACATGTCTCTACATGTTATCTTACATTCTGCTCTCCACAAGCAATAAAGTGATGCTGCTAAACTATAAATCAGACTCTTCTGCTTACAATAGTATCCTTATATTTTATCTGCTTGAAATCGGAAATCTAATAGAATAATATTATAGCATTTTTATACACTATCCATTATCTCTACTATTTTGAAAAGAGATCAATATAATGATCGAGATTAATTAAACACATTTATAAAAGTGTGTTCAAATCTTCCTAATTAATGGCCTAGAAAGGAGTGACTTTCAAAGTTCTTAAATAGCTAATGAAAAAGAAGTATATGTTTTTACATATTTTTATTAGTTGTATTATTGCTTTTATGACACTGAGTGAAGAGCATAATACTTTACCTCAAAGAAAAGGTTTTAATATTCTGAATTTGTGTTAGTTTACTTGATACCTGAAATTTAGTTTTTAATAAATAAAATATTAGAAGTTTTAATGTCAGAATATTGGAGTGGTATTATTGTTTAATGTAGATTTGTTGTTTCTTTTTTTAAAGTTTATATACAATTTTTTATATTAATGGCTGAATATGTGTGCTTAAGTATAATGATAAGAGGATGGTTCCATAAGTAATCTAATTAGGTAAGAGAAAAAAACAGAGATATGGTATAATTCTGGAAGACATTACAACAGCTCACCAGTATCTCTGATATCTTTCTTACTCCATGCATGTGAATGATTACAAATTCCTATGTCCTCAAAGTTAGTTGTGGTCATGAGACACACATAAGTAAGGCAGAGAGGCAGAGAAATGATGTCCTTAATCAGATGTGAAAGCACTTAAAGGCCAGTAGTGATTCTCTATGTGTTCTCCTCTCCTTGCTTCCATGTTCTTAGATATTTCAGACCAAGGAGTCACTGAGTGAGAATGACATGGAGCAGTGGCCCCTTTAATATGTAGTAAGCATGCAGTTGCTTTATGATACTGAAATTTGAAGGTTTTATTATTTTTATTTTTTTGTATTTTTAATATGGAATGACTTAGACTATCTTACAAAATATACAGCAAAAACAGTTAAAAGATCTAACAGTAAAGCCCATAATTAATAAGTCTGACACTCATACATAAAGCTTTTAAACAACTATGTTCCTTTCTATCTTAAATATGAACGGACAGCAAAGTATCACCATGTTTCTAAGAACAGCTTTTAAGATGAAAAGATAGAGTTTAAAACAAAAAGACAGCAACTTGCAGAATTAAAAACTCTGAAGAGTAATGAAAACTAAGAGGTAAAAGAAAACTCCACAAATAATATTTTCAATGAAAATGAAATGGGGTAGTGTTGAATCATGCACTGTACAGAGAAACAAATTAACAAAAAATGTTTTTGCATGGTAAAAATAAAATGGCAGAAACAAAAGCCTCAGTAAAAGTCTTGGCTAATAAAATTAATTATCTCCAGGAAAAAAAAAAAAGAAGCAAAAAATACATTTACGTTAAGTAGAAGGCAGGGAAAATCTAGTATAAGTTTGGGGTTGTACAATTTCAAAATAACTGAGATTTCTAAAACAGGAAAGAAAGAGAAAATGATTAGAAAAAGCATCAAAAATATTTTTTAAAATTTAAGACTTGAGTTTCATGTGAGTACTTAGCACAATGTATAAAATGTGACCCAATGTAGAATATCACAAAATAAATTTTAAGTGAATAGATCACAAAATGTTTCTCTGAAATGGCAGACTCTGTTCTTCATTTTTAAGAATTTTTTCACTAATTTTTTAACTATACCACTTAATCCCATTCTCCTTCTCCAATATATATTAAAAAAATCATATATATTTAAAATACATTCTCAAAGATACCTAACTTTGGTAATAAACTGGGATCTCAATTAAGGTGTGAATGTTATAATATGTCTGTGGTCAAATCCATACCCATGGCTGGGGGAAATGAAAGTTCTAATATATATAGAGAGAAACAATGAGCAGTTTCATTTCATATACCATACACTGAATTAAAATGTATACTTAAAGAAAAGTAAACAAGAATTCTTTGTAACTGGTAAAGAAACTGTTACATATGCCATTATTTATAAATGTATATAATCATAAGACATACCTAGAATATGTATGTCTACATTTGTCATATTAAAGGAATCATTCATTAAGCATGATTTGCTATTGGTATTATTATATTTATTATTATATTTAAAATACTGTATTTAATATATAAAGCATTATATATAGCATATATACTTATAATCTGTACAGCACATAATTAAAGTCACCAATTCACATAGTCATAACTAAATATTCTCTATTCTCTACCCTAGAAAAAGAATTGAAGTTTTTTTATTAGGGTAGATATTACTGCCACCTTAACTATAATTCATTATTTGAAGTTTTAAAGAAAGTACTAAATCTTTATATTATCCTTTAAATAAGAGTTAATCTTGCATCAGAAAGAGATGACAGTTTAAAAATGAATTAAAATTAGATTGAAGTATTTTATTACTGTTTAGTAATAGAATTACTGAAAACATTACCTATTTTAAAAAATGTAATATTATAAATAGTAATAAGGAGACTATGGTCGTAAATCTGATATCTCTGGAAAACTATAAAGTTCTTTCATGTTTCTAAAAATCAAATAAATAGCCATAATTTTCTTAATGTGTTACCTAACTTAAAATTTCATAATCTATATCTACATAGGGTACTGAGCTCCTGCTACATCATTTTTCCTTATACAACATTTGTTATGAAGAAAATGTGTCTTCAGTAATATCCAAGGATCTTAAGTGGTTTTATCTCACAGATGCCAGAATAAATTCTTCTTCTGTTTGGTTTTGCAAATTGTTAAGATTCACAAATTGTCAACGATAAGATACTAAGGAAACAACCATTTTTTCTCTATTTATTCTAGTTTTGCTATTTTAAAAGTGCATACATAAAAGATCTGATGTAAAGGCTTTTTGGAAGGTCAAAGAAAGAAATGACTCCATAATAATAATGAATAAATTATTTCAAGTTAAACAACAGCAAAGATTAAAAGACAACTTAAGTCAACAGTGAGCTCACAGAAGACATACAAAAAGACTAAGAAGCAAATGAAAAATTGCTTAACTTCAATAGATGCCAAGGAAATAAAAATAAGCAATCTTTTATCTTCCTAATCAGATAGGCAAAATATTTGAATAATTTAAAGCCAGTTTTGCTCTACATGAGTGGACAAGAACACTCAAACATTTGAGGAGAAAAGACTTATGTTAATTTTTATTGGTTGGCAAGTTCTTATTTCTTATTTAGTTAAAATGTATACTCTTTGATTTTACACTTCAACTCCCATGAATCTATATTTATAAAATATAGCATATAAACATGGTCTTCTGAAACTATATTTTAATATTCAATATTTAATAAATGTATCATATTGAAGTTACGATTCGGGATTAAAGGCACAGGGTTTACAGATTACCTATTCGTTCATCTACCCATCCATCCATCCATCCATCCATCCATCCATCCATCCATCCAATCTATCATCTGTCTATCTATCTATCTATCTATCTATCTATCTATCTATCTATCTGTCATCTATCATCATCTATTTATCATCTATCTATGCTTTCATAGAAATCTATTTAGATAACTTAAGGACAAAAAACACAATTTGCTGGAGAATATGAACAGTACTCAGCACTGAAAAATAAATTAATCAACATTATATTTATGAGAAAAATAGGAATAAAAAGAATTAGAAAGAATCACAAAAAGCATTTAAAACGGTTATATCCAGAATGTTGCAGTGGATTGGGGTAAAGGTGGAAGTATTCATTTTGTCTTTAAAAACAGATCCTTGGCATGGAAGCAACCAAAGTGTCCTACGATAAATGATTGGCTAAAGAAGCTGTGGTACATATATACAATGGAATATTACTCAGCCATAAGAAGAGATATTTGTGACAATGTGGATAGACCTCAAGATAATCATGCTAAGCCAAACAAGCCAGACAGAAAAAGTTGAAAATCATATGATTTCATTATATGTGGAATATAAACCTAAAAGCAACAAGTGAACAGGACAAAGGAGACTCAGAGACATGGACAATGGACTAGTGGTAACCAGAGGGTAGAGAGTGGGGGAGGAGGGTAAAGAGAGTCAAATGTATGATAGTTGAAGGAAACTGGACTCTGGGTGGTAATCACACAATAGAATATATAGATGTCAAATTATAACATACACCCAAAAATATATATAATTGTATTAACCTATGTTATCCCAATAAACTTAATTAAAAAAATAAAATAATAAAAATAAAAAAATTAATGCCCCATTAACAGCTTTACGAATTAAAGGAAATATATTTTAAGAGAGCTTTGTGCTGGTACCCTATTACACTGATAAACTTTTCAGAGTTTGATGGGAATCAGTTTCAAATAAATAGTGGCATTTAAACAAACAAACAAACAAACAAATTAATAAAAATAAAAATAAAAACAGATCCTTGGGTCAGAGAGAGAAGTTCAAAGAAAAATTCTGTGAAGCTAAGTTAACCATGTTGCTTAGGTGAAGTCCATCGTTCTAACTGTTGTTTGACCATTACACATAACACCTGCCTACAGTCACTGAAAAATTACTTAGGTCAGAGGTGCAGAAGTGTGTTTTAGGCAGAGAGAAGACAATATTCAAAGGCTTTATCCTATTTCAAGTGATACAAGCATCGACATTTGGCCAATGCAGACAGCAAGCAGAGGAAGAATCACATTAAGAAGCTGATGTGTTGAAGGAGACATCAGATTTCAAAGAGTCTTCTAAACCATGCTCTGTAAAAATAATAAGGTATTGCTGAATGAATTTAACAGAAAGCAGATATGATGAGACATGTTTCTTAGTAGATATAGCTCCAATATTTCTTGTGGGGATTTAGGAACCATTCACCAATTTCAAATAGTCTCCTCCATCCTTGGGTAGAATATATAATGTTTTCTAAATGTTACTACAAACATAATAGAAATGCAGCTTCACACCATGTCCTTTTGTTATCAAACATCTGGAAAATATAAGCCAGTCTTTTACAGTCATTTTTCTAGAACCACCAGTGGTCCTTAGAATGGCACTGCTATTGTGAAATGCAATAGACAGAGTCAAAATTGAAGGCTGAGAGCTTAACCAAGACGTTTTTATAAAAGAAGGATCTAGCCCCAGGTGCTAGCAGTAGGGAAGGAGAGAGGAGCCTGCTTTAGAAAAATAATCTGACAATGTAGGATAGGAGTTGTACCTGATTTGAAGTGAGAGCTGAGAAAAAGGGAGGAATCAAGAATGAGAATCATATTTCTGTTTTCAATAACAGGATTGCAAATAGTCTCATTCATTGAAATCAGAAATACATTAGAAATGGTAGATTTCTGGAAGGAGCTGTGATAGATTAAAGTTCAAACATGAGTTATATATAGCACACACAGATGCAATATTTAACAACGTTGTGCTTTTGCTGTTGTTGCTTTTCCTCTCTAGTTAGCTCTCTAACTTCAGAATTAAGTGTTCTTATCCAGAGATTCTCTCTATCCAGTTTTATTTCTATGCTTTTCTAAAATGGATCAAAAATACTGTGATGACAGAGTTCACAATGAAAGAACATACATCTCTTTCTTATTAAATAGAAGCTCATGTGACTTTAAAATGTATTAATTATATAATCTATAAATAGTTAATCAGATATATTTCTATATCTTGTACAAGCTAAAATAATGAATGACTCAACAAATGCCATTTTTGTTGACATATTAACAATGAGGTTGTAGATACATCTGTTAAATTGTCCAGATATCATATAAATCAAGTTTTAGCCACCACAGTTTTACAGTAATATTGATTTATATTTGCATATACATTTTAAAGTTTTTAGTTTTTTCTAAACATTTGGACTAATTTTTTTCCTATAAACCAAAAACAGAAAAACAAAAATAATCTTGCAGAAATATAATTCTATACAAATAAGATAATGGGAGGATTATAGATTAAGATTTATTTGCAAAATATGGATATGAGATGAGAGTCAAAATGTAAGCTTTTACATTGTAAAATAATTAGTGAACAGTTCTAAATAGCTAGTTATTTTGGATTTTATCACGTTATATGAAAATGAAACAGAGGAGAAAGTACATTTTATTTAAAGACAGTGAGGATAAGGAAAAAAATATTGAAGATGGGTTTGAAAAATTCAAAAAGAACAAAGCTCTGCATAATAAAATTTGAAGGAGAATCTACCTCAGCAGCTCTTGCTGCTGCAGTGATATTATCTGAATTATTGAAGAAGGTAATTCAGGTGAAACATTATCTACAAGAGATTTTAACACTGATGAATCTGTTTTGTTTTGAAACATATTCCTCTTAGAACTAAAAGTAGGTGTTGTGTGTGTGTGTGTGTATGTGTGTGTGTGTGTGTGTGTGTAGGCAATGTAACAGAGGATGATTATTCTAGATATCTGGATTTTGCTGGGTAACGGGGACTGCACAAGAAGGAGAGATAGAAGAGAACAACTTAAGAAAGGGAGGAGGTGCAATGCCAAATTCTGAGAGAAAGGTTGCATCCGGAATAAAAGTGAAAACTGTCCCAAGGATTCCAAGGGCTTAAAAATAGAAAATACAGAGAGGTTTTAAATAAGATTTCTACTTTCAAACTGCTGTTCTTTCACATTGAAAAGAACTGCAAAGAACTAAATTCTCATTTCTTCACTCACACTGTAAAAACTACATAATACAAATCTAGAATATGGGTGACTCTGACTTCATAAACGGTATATCTATTTTCTTACTCCCCAGCCTAAAGCTTCCAGCATGTCCTTCATCTTGACTGCCATAGTTTTAACAATACTTTTTCCTTTAAGTAACTTAGAAAGATCTTTGTAGATAAAAACCTTGCTATTTGAGACTCAACACTGAATTTGCTGTTTAAAACAAATATTGGTCAAGGCTCTGCCTCTTAATAATAAAACTTGGGTAAGGTGACTTTATTTTTATGATCTTTTTTGTCATTTGTAGATTATGATTAGATCAGATAAAGAATAAGTATATTTATACATTTAAAGCACTGAATAAAAGCATTTAGTACATTATTAATATAATTGATTTATTTTCATAGCCACTATTTAAATTTAATATTATTGTTTTTTATTTAAAAACCCATTAAGAACTATAGGAATCCATTATTTTTTTAATTTTTAAAATAAATTTATTATTATTGTTTTTTTAAAAATCAAAAATAAAATTGATTTCCAAAAATTTAACTGACATTAATAATAAAATTATTAAATATAATTAGTCATTTTCCTAATAACAGTAATAAACTAAATTATGGATATATATGATATATTATTGTATATGTAAACAAAATACATAAATATATTTATATATCATTGAAGACATTGATGAGAAATCAAAAGTAAGCATAAAAATGGAAGAAAACAAAGCTTAAAGAAATAAAAACATATTTATCAAGCAATAAAACAGACAAAACTTCCAAATTTATACAAGCAATCTTACTGGATTATGGAATCAGAATTTGAATTTGGGTTTCCAGCATGGCTGCAAACTGAGGGGTAAATTTTAGCAAGGATTGGGAAACAGAAGAGTGAACCACCAATTGTAATAAATTCATCTCAAAATTATGGCTGACTCCTTATGGTACAAAAGAAGTCTGAGATTGCACACTGCAGGAACACAACAGGAAACCATTAGGGGAACAGGAATGAAAGTAGCTAACCAGAGCTATGTAGACTAGATTAGCAGTACAGAATCTGCTAATTTTAGCAAAAAACTCATACTGTCCTCAAAATTCCAGAAATCATGCCTTAAGGATAAGAATTACATAACAGGGTTAAGAGGTACAGTTTAAGACTAAAGACAAACTAAAATAAACTTGACACAATAAAACCTAAAACCAACCTTATACCAGATCAAGAAATTTCTCCTTTAATTGCCAACCTGAGGAACAAAACTCATAATTTTTGGAGATGAATAAAAATTATCTAAACTGAACCATATTGAGAGAAATGTTAAAAAAAAAAATACATCTAAGCAAATAACATTGAAACTGCTGAAAACTAAAAAAAAAAGGTACAATCTTGAAAGCAAACACATTGCTGGTTTCTTCTCTGTAACAATAATGAAGAGAAGACAATAAAAGAGAAACAAATTGTTTTAAAAACATATGCTAACTTAGAATTCTCTATATAACAAAAATGCATTCAAAGTTATGGCAAATAAAATTATTTTAATATAAAAAAGAGCTGAGGAAATTTGTTGCCAGTAGCCTCACACTACTAGAAATACCAAAGGAAATCCCTTTGGATGAAACAAAGTTACACAAGGGAAAATAAAGATCTCTAGGAAAGAAGGTACAATGACTCATATCACAGCTGTATATCAAAATTAATTAGCAAAAGGTGGACTTAAAATGCGGTTGTATAAGTAATTGCACTAAATGTAAAATGACTAAGCACTGATAATAAAAGCAAAATTTATCAGAATGAATTAAAATGAAGAAACAGATAACATCAATATACCATAGGGGCACCTTTAATATAAATATACTGATAAAGGAGATATCATGTAACACTAAGTATAATAATATGCCTATATAAATATTAAACAAAATAGACTTTAAAGTAGGAAATATTATCAGAGATGAGAGAATTTTATGATGATGACTGTGTAAATTAATATAGAAGATGTAATAGTTTAAAAGTATATGCACTTCATAAAGTAACTTAAAAACATATAAAGCAAAAATGACATGCCTTAAGGGAGACATAAAGCAGTGATCCTTCACAGTTGAAGAATTTAAAATGCTTAAGTCAGTAATAAATAGACAAATAAAGAACAAATTATTCAAATATAGAAAATTTAAATAGCACTATTACTAAATTAATCTAATTAGTATTTACATAAAACATTGTAACAAAGAACTGTAGAATGCCCATATTTTGTGTATATAGAACGTTCACAAGATAAACAATCTTCTGGAGCACACAAGAAGATAGACAATTTCAAGATGAAAATATACATTGGGATGTTTCTTAGAACACCATGTTGAGATTAATGTCAATGAAAAACTACAACAACCCAAATTAGGCAGGACTGCTAATGGTCTAGACCCTTTAGAAATAAGTGTTTGGGTCACCCCACCAGGCAAAGAACCACAACCAGCTAAGATACTTGTGAGCTCAAAGAGAATATGAAATGGGTAGTAAATTTTACTTCAATTAAAATTAAATTTCAAGTTCTATGAATCAAAAACAATTATATTGATGTATTTTCAAGGTATTCTAAGTCAATAACTTACATAAAACTATAATTTAAAATTGAATGACCCCCATCCATGACCTTAACTCTCTGACCTCCTCTCCTAACATTCCCTATCAAAAGTCTAATTCTTCTTTTAGTTTTGTTTTGTTAAGTAATACTACTATAATTGAAGCACTTTTTCATCTATTTAAAGTATAATGACATTTGAAATAAAGCTGCATGTACAATATGTTAATTGTATACAAAGTGATGGTAATTTAAACATAAAATGAGAATAAAATATATCATCTAGTTTATGTAGTTGCAGACATATTTACTCATTTCATTTTGTCATCAAAAGGAATTGGGGGAAGCAGAAATTTGTTTTTACAAATTTCATTATTAAATTAAAAAAATATTTATTTGTTAGAAAAAGTAAAACATTTTTCATGGAAATAAAATCTGAAAGTAATTTATTAATTGGATTGTTAGGAAGACTTTCCCATATAGTGATCTTGCTTTGTATTTTAGTTAAAGACCTTTATCTCTAGCTGTAGCCTTCAGTTTCTACAGCCTATGAATAAAGATGTGTTTAATTGAGAGTGTGTTCAGTCTATAAGTCAATCTGGGCATAGTTAACTTATTAATCGTAAGTATTCCAACACATGAACGCAGTAGATTTTATACTTCTTTAAGTATTTCTAATCTCTCTCAACAATGTTTTCATTGTTCATAAATTTCATTGTTCCACTATTGTACACATTTTGTTCAGTTTGAAGCTACTATATATGTCTTTAAATATTCCAATTGTTTACTACTAGCATATAGAAATACAACTGATTTTTTTGTATTAACCTTCTTCTTGCAACCTTGTTAAATCCACTTATTTTAGCAGTAATTTTGTGGATATTTCAAGATCATTCTTCATCTAAACTTGGACAGTTTTAGTCTTGATATAAGGCTTATTTTTCAGCTACAGAATTAATCGGAACCTTATACATGCTCATGCCCTGTTCTCCACTTCTCTGTTCCTCATATTTCAGACACCTTAACTTTTCCTGTCCATAAAATACTTCTGGGAAAGTATCCAGTGTGATCACAGAGTACAACTCACTTATTTTCCTCTGGTAGGCATAACAGCCCTGTACTGCCTTTAATTCAATGTCTATAAACAGTTGTATTATATATTTTTCAATGTTTTAGTTGTTTACAGTGAAAGAGAGAATGCAGTACTAATTTGTTCTTAATGATCGGATGTAGGCTATAATTTGTTACTTTTATATTCTATTGCTTTAGAAAAGAAATATCATCTCCTCTAAACTGTTTGTTTTCAACTTCTTTGCACATCTCATAATTTTTGCTGAGATATTTAAAGTTTAAATGCTTTAATGTTGTAGTTCTGGAAATCAGATTCCAAACCCTCTCCAGGGCCTGTTGTTATTCTTTGCTTGTTTAGCACCTTTTCTGAGATAATTAGGTAAAGTCTATATTTTTTGCCATGTTTAGCCACTAAAGTCTCTGCTCAATTAGCTTAGTTGTCAACTAATGGTTGTACAGAGATTTCCTTAAACGCCTGGAATCTTTCTCTCATAATCTCTTATGAAGGGCTCTATGTGTGTGTGTTGGTGCATACCTTCAACACTCAAGACAGTCAGGTAAAAATTCTACCTTTATCTTTATTTCTTGCTTAAGCAGAGTCTCGAGGTCAGACCAAAGTGTGAAATTAAGGCTGTCTCAGGTCTTTCTTGGGTATAAACACAGACCTATACATGTGTGTGGCCTTGTAGCTTCCCAGGAATATATTGAAGCTTTGCAATAACTCTATGGACATTTTATTTCTCAACTTTTCCCCTTAAGCTTTTTGGTTTCTCTATTTTTTGCATAGCTCTAATTTTTTACTTCAGGCCAATCAAAGTTAATTAATGCCCCATAATTGTTTTTGACAATAGGTCCTGGAGGAACTCCAAGTCAGGTCAAATATAGATGGACTTGCAAATGGGGACCTACAGAGAATTACCAGATTGGTCAAATGATAACAATGCTTAGGAATGAGGCTTTGAAGGAGCTATAATCCCATTTTGTCAGTTTTATCATTATTTTTATGAAGGAGAAAATTTCCAAAGACCCTTACTTCACCATTTTACCATTTATTCTAAAGTTTCATGGGGACTATATTTTAAATTGCTTTATTTCATCCATTTTATTTATGTGATAGACTTATCCATCTTTGTTTTAATGGAAAATATTTTTTATTGCTTTCCTAGTGGGAAGGCTCTTGGAGTTATTGAAAAATAACTCTAGCCAATAATGTATTACAATAAAAATAAACATAAACTAGGATGAAAATAATCACAATTTTACAGCTCTCTGAAGATTACTCTTATAAGGGAGTATGCTCTGGTAGTTGTTAAGGAGGTCTACTTGACATTTATTGAAATGCAATAAAAGCCTGTGTTATCATTTTATTTTTATCTATTTCTGTTTAGATTAAAAGATCAAGGTGGAAAATTACAGATACAAATACTGTATCAAGCAGGTTTGTAATTATGTGTATCTCAGAAGTGGAAGCAAAGGGAAGAACAACTTTGATAAATAAATCTACCATTTTGACATTTTATGAATAAAAACTGGATTAGATTGTTCAGTCTTAAAAGAAGTCAACTTCTGAAAAATTAATGAAATAATGAAATTCCCAAGGACTTAGTATGTTTTTAATTATAATTCCTCAACGAATATCTGTTTTTTTAATTTCCTAATAAATATTCTGCCCCCTCAACCCCCACCAGCCCAAAACAAAAAAACAAAAAACAAAAAACAAAAAACAACAACTGTAAACTGTAAATTTCAGTTGAATTAAGACTACGGGCATAGTAAAAATAATAATCACGACAACACTGATAATAGCAATATTATGTCCCATGGCTTAGGAGCTGTTGGTTTGTTCAAACAGTCCTACTTTAACTTTGATTTCTTTAATTAATTGTGAATAATATCCTCCTAGACACTCAAAAAAAAAAAACCTTTTTTTTTTCATGTGAGGGGAACTCACATGAAATTACATAGTTATAGTATATTGTAGTCTTCTATGTAATATACTATACAACATGTAGTATAGCATATTACATAGTTATACTATAGAGATGACGGAGAGAGAAATAGAGACGAGACGAGAGAGAGATATCACTTTGGAATGCAGAATATGCTCACTTGTGCAGCATCATCTCATATCGCTCTCTAAACTCACTTCATTCTAGACATCGTGAATGCCCTCTGATACCAGGTTTTTCTTCTGACAGAAAGACCCTTCCATCTGTGTACTGGCCATGTTTACTCATCTCTCAGATTCTATTTGAAATATTACTTCTTATGACTGTCCAGTGGTCACTCAGACTAGTTAATCGCCTTTTTAAATGTTCTCACAATTTCTGCACTTCCCTTTCTACAACCCATCTACTTTTTAATACTTAAAATCAATTTAATACTTAAAATCAATTCTAACTTTACTGCATTCTTAATCTAGTAGTAATTAAATCTTTTTTCTTAAACGCAATAAGGCATATAATTTTCTTCTTCCATATTAGTATAAAAATGACAACTCTCTTGAATCCATATTTCTATCTCTGTTTCTATCTATCTAATCTATCTATCTATCTATCTATATCTATATCTATCTATCTATCTATATATATATATATATATATATATATATATATATATATATATATGTTTTTTTTTCTTTTTATTTGGCCCAAAAACTATTTAGCAGTTTAACCAGTGATCTCATGGTTAATAATATTTTATATATTTATATTAATAGTTACATTTTAAAAAGTGAGGTTTTTTTATTTGCTAAAAAGTAACATTTATGTAGATGCTATTTGTCAACAAACATCTGGAACTGTGTGTGTGTGTGTGTGTGTGTGTGTGTGTGTGTGTGTGTGTATAAAATGTGTATAAAATTATAATGGTGGCATTTAAATTCTCTGTTTAATAACTGGCCTTAAAGTATAAAATTTCTGAGCAAAATAAGATCATACCTTTTTACACAAAAGCCACTCTTCCCCTTCTTAAGCACCTCAGTTTTATAATCTTTATTCAATTACATTCATTCAAAGAAAAGTAATTTAAAGCAATGGATTATGCTTTAAGAGCTATTATAAAAGTAGAAATGTACCTGAAATGTCATAGATATATTGCATCTTACCACAACCAATAGAAATATCTTGTTCATTCATATTAAAAGTTAAATTAGAGTTTAATGAAATGACTATTTACATTGATGTAAATTAGAGATTTACAAGTTGTGGTTTGAGGACCCCTGGAACAATTTAGTCTTCTGAATTTAATATTGTCATAAGTGAAGAGGGAAGTTTTCCAGAGGTTACACAGCAATGTAGATCACTTATCTGATAACTACTGGCATGTAAGCATACATATTATTTTATTTTTAAAACTTTCAGTTTTAATTCTAATGGGAAATATTTATAGATATAAGATCCATAACCCAAGTTTCCTGTGGTCCACAATAATTTTTTTAAGAGAAAAAGAGAGTTGGAAAACAAAAAGTTTGAGAAACATCGATTTAAGAGAGTACATATTTGTAAATTCACATTTATAATAAATAAAAGAGATTAATGCTCTGTCTTTAAAACTGACTGAATGGTTAAATAATTTCACCTTTATTTGGAAGTCTACAATATTTTAGTTATATTTAATGATGACAAAAGTTATTAACTGATAGTGTCAGTCTTTTTCATAAAGAGAAAAAAGTCATTAAAATTAAGAAATACAAAAAATATACATTTTTAATTTTGATAAACATACTTTCTAACATCCAATGAAAAAAAATTATATTGAATCCAGAAAACATGTTTAGGCATATATTTTAGAAAATTAAACAGACTGAAGAAAAAATAACAATTCGTAATATTTAAATAATTACATGTTAAATGGCTCATGTATAATCCTGTATGTCATTCACTAAGGCTTTAGTATTTTTGCAACAGCTACTTTAAATTAAAATGGAATACCTAGTGGATATAATTACAAAACAACTCAAGTTTTATTCTAAACTGTAGTAATTGATCCTACAGTGAGATTTATTCTGTAATCATTGTAGTCAATGGCATTTACAACTAGAATAAATTAAGGTAAATGAAGAGGAAAATTGTATTTTGTGTAACATTTAGTTCATTATAGGCCTAAACTACTATGTCAATCCGTGTTCATCAATAGAAGTTAGGGTGCTTGCAGACATAATTGAATCAAAATATTATCTCCAAGAAACAGACTATGTTACACAAGCACAGAAATTATTCTGTTTTTTTTTTTAAACTGGTTTGCTTTTCGAGCCTTTATTAAAATGGATTTTTAAAAGTGGATAATTTACAACACTATTGTATATTATCTCTTTTGTATTTTAATATTAAAGAAAGAATTTGAAATTGAACTCTATAGCTCCAGGGGAACTTGTTCCTTTAGGATTCTTTTTAGAAATTGTATTGTGCTTATCTCTACCAGTCAGTTTAATTGGAATTCCCATGATTAATTCAAAAGATTAAATATAGATTCTTGAGGAAACTATTCCAGTGAGATTTATAGATTCTAATTCATGCAAGATTATTACTTACTAAAAGGTGAAGAGTATGTTTACAGAAACATAATATTAATCATAATAGTTGTAGTGTGGTAATATTGTCAATACTTTGAAAAATCTTCCATAAAGCAGATGAAGGAATCTCTTCTTTAAGAAAAGGCAAGGATGGCTAAATAAGTCAGCACCTAACTGGAAATTACTCCAGTGTTAAATTATAATATTATTATCAATAGAATATTTTTTAATATTTAATACATATTCTCATTTATTAGGTTACTGTAGCGTAACTCTATTGAGAATATTCTCACTTCACTTTAAGAATATGCTTATTTTATTATTATTTTTAACTTATAGAAGTTATATTTGATTTTTTTATCAAGCATATTTGACCATTCTATACCAGCTACAATTCCATGTAAAAAGAGTTAAGCTTGTCTATGGCAATTTGCCTTGTAAACTAATTTCTGTGAATTATTTTCTCTTTTTGCTTTGTCAAGCTTTTTCTTGCTGTAAGGCAGGAAGGCAACTTGCAATATCTTTACATGTTAGAACTGAAACAAGAGTCTTGCTTTACTTTTGAAAAAATGCTGATATTAGTTTAAATAATGGGGTAGAAGAGGATTAAAATATTAAATATTATAAATGCTTTGGCCCTTAAAGATTTCAGTTTTCTACAATTACATCTTATACCATTTAAATTAAAAAAAAAATTTACTTTGTCCTGCATCATAAAAATTTTGAAAGTCATATGTTATCTACTACTTTTATTTGCATGAAAGAACCACGATAGCCAAAATATAAATAATTGAGTTATTTATTTATATTTTATAACACTAAAAAAGGTCTCTACTCTTCTAATAACACACAAAATATAATATAATATAGTTGATTTAAAAGGTTTAATTCTAAAAATTTATTGAAAATGTATATTATATATTCTCAGTATTTACAATTATTATTAGTAGTGTTACTAAGGGTATGAGTTGGGTTACAGCATATCTCTATGTAGGATAATTTAGTTATTCAATTAAAATACGACATGCTATCTGCAATAGGCTCAATAAATTATTTGATTAATCTCATAATTTAAAAATTAATTTATAAAATTTCTATTTGAGATAATAATTTCTATGTTTTCATCACTAGGAAACATTCCACCAATTTGTGTGCAAATTTATGTTGAAATTTCTAGAATATACTTGATGCTGTGGGGCAAATAGTTGATTATATCAATTAGAAAAGTGTATTATTTTATTTAGAGAATAGAAAAGAATAAAATAAAATGTTATATACAATTTATAATATTTTATTATATAGTTAAATAACTAAGTTCTTACCACAAACCCCAAAAGACAATAATAAACACTTCATTTTAAGAAAATTAATAATGGTTTAAAAAATATTTATTTATTTTAATTAGTTTCAAGTATACAGTACATTGGTTAGACTTCTATATAGTTTATAAAACAATCCCTAAATTGCTCCCTCCCTCTCATGACCCTCCACCTAGCCAACATGTTAATGCTAGCTACATTCCCTATGCAATGCTCCTCATCCCCGTGACCAACTATCAACTACAAATTTACACTTCTTTAACCCTTCACTCCATTCTCCCAGCCCTCCAACCTTCCTCCTCTGTCACCAAACTATCTACTATATTTGTGAATTGGTTTTTGATTAGTTTTTTGTTGTTGTTGTTGTTCCTTAGATTCCACATATAAATGAAATTATATGGTATTTATCTTTCTCTGACTTAAATATCTTCTAGGTCCATCAAAGCAATATCTTTTTCCATCTCCTTCCTTTTAGTCTGTGTGTGTCTTATAATCTGAAATGAGGCAGCATGTAGAAGTTTGTTTTCTTATCCATTCATCCATTCTATCGTTTAGTTGTTATTCTTTATTCCTGTTTTTGATACAGGTTTTTCTTCTCAAAGAAGTCCCTCCAACATTTCTTGTAATACTGGCTTTGTGGTGATAAATATCTTTAGCTTATTTTTGTCTGGAAGCTCTTTATCTGTCCTTCATCCCTAAATGATAGCTTGCTAAATAAAGTATTCTTGGTTGTAGATCCTGGGTCTTCATCATGTGGAATATTTTGTGCCAAACCATTCTATCGTACAAAGTTTCTTTTGAGAAATCAGCTGTCAGTCTTATGGGTGCTCTCTTGTAAGTAACTATCTGCTTTTCTCTTGCTGCTTTTAAGATTCTTTATATTTAACCTTTGGCATTTTAATTATAATGTGTCTTGGTGTGGGTCTCTTTGGATTTCTGTCATTTGGGATTCTTTAAGCTTTCTGGGGTTGTATATCTATTTTCTTCACCAGGATAGGAAAATTTTTCATCATTATTTCTTCAAATAGCTATTTTACATCTTGTTTTCCTTCCAATATACTGATGAGATTAATATTTTTACCTTTAATAGTATCCCACAGGCTCCTTAAATTATTATTATAGTGTTGGCTTCTTTTTTCTTGCTATTCTGATTGAGTGTCCTTGGCTTTCACATCCTATATATAGATCATTTGATCCTCTTATTTATTCACTTTATTTATTTCATTTATTATACTTCTCATCTCAGATAATGTGTTCTTCATTTCAGACTGGTTCTCTTTTATAATTTTTATTTCAATTTTTATCCTTTTGTTGAAGTTCTCATTGAATCTATCTACACTTCCCATAAGTTTATTGAGCATCTTTATAATCAGTGTTTTGATCTCTGCATCTGTTAGATTGCTTGACTCCATTATTTCTGAATCTTCGTTCTGTTCTCTTAGATGGTTTCTGTTTCTTTGTCTTCTCATTTTGTCTGCTTTTCTGTGTCTGTTTTCATGTACTAAACAGCTCCTAAGTCTCCTGGTCTTATTAGTACAACTTTGTGTAGTAGGTGTCCAGTGGCATCATCCTGAAAAGGGTTGAGTTACAGACCAAATTTAGCCCAATCCTGTGCCTTCTGGGGCTACCTGTTAAGATTCAGCAAGCAATCCACAGATGCTGTGCTTATAGTTGCCTCAAAAGGCCACACCAGAAATTGAGGTCAGCTGCTTAAACTATGAGTCTAGGCGCTGCTCAACAAGGAACAACTGGCTTGCTGAGGCTATACACAGATGTGGCTTGAATGGGGCCACAAGTTGGGGGAGGCAGGGTTTCCGGGAATCCTCTGGGCTGAGCAACCTCTATTATCCAGTTTCATGATATCTCCACTATGGAGTCACTGCATCTGGGTACTGGGAGTGTGAGGGGTCAACAGAGAAGCAATGGATACCACCAGTACTTCTATACAGAGCAAGTCTCCCCTTGGTTCTTACTACTACAACTCAGTGTCTCAGTGTTCCTGTAAGTCTCTTGTTACACCTGTGCGCAGCTGAACTGGCACTGGTGTTCAGGGCAAGCAGGTCCATCACCTGAAAGTTTGCTTGTGGTCATGGCCCCTTTAAGAGGTATCTGCAGCTACCCACTGGTGTTTTTGCCTTCACAGTCCCATTCAGCAGCTCGGGACCAGGCAGCCTCATGTCTTTGCCCTGTCCTGCCTTCTGCCATTGCAGGGTGATTTCTTAGATTTCTCCCTATTTGTATGGCTTGTTCATCTAGATCCCAGGCAATTTTTCCTTGCTGCTGCTCCTTGTTTTCGTCACGATTTTGATCTGGTTGCCAGAGAAATGAACAGAGCATCTATCATCGACACCATTTTTTTCTCCCCCAATAATAGCTTTTTTAAAAAATAAAATATTTGGGCTTATTAATAACTTAAATGGACTATATATATTGAAAGTATAATTTTTATATTCTTATCATAAAGTATAAATTCTCATGTTAATTATTTTTAAAATATGTGAAAGTTGCTATTTATTCTTCATAGAAAATGTATTTTAAGTGCTATACAATTCACTGTGGGGCAGAAAATTATTAAGTACAATGAATTACAATATATAGAAGACTAAGAAACTACTTACCAGTAGCAGACTACATATATGTAGAGGAGAAGAAGTACTGCTGAATTAAAGGCTTTTAAGAAGCCATGGTCAACATGCAATGGTTTATTCAAATGTCTATGTAAGCTGATGACAAAATAATAAGTATGATAGCAAAATAAATATGATATAAATTTCAGCAACTAAAAAAGGGATAACAGAATACATATGAATAAAATAACTATACAAATACTTCAGCACTTTAAATTTGACTTTATGGGCACATTTTGAAAGTTCATTTATAATTTTGTTATCTGTACTTATAAAATTAGAGCCATTGCTCCCTCTTATCCTTTTTTCACTAAGAAAAGAGCAACCACTTAAAAATTGATGCAGCTCTTTATGACTTTGGTAGGCCTCTGTAACTGAAAAGGAGAAAGAAAGAAAACCCATCTCTAAAATAAGTTGATCTCTCTGACCATAAAAACTAGGTAGGCATCTTGCTGTTGCAGAAGAAATGTCTTTAAACAAAACAGATTTATTGTAAAGGCTTCAAGAAAAAAAAATAGAAAGATACTTGAGAGAAGAGATTTTTTTTAATAGAGTGATTGGTAAAGAAACTGGGAGATCTTCAACCCCTAGAACACTGTAAAGAAATTGGGTAGTTTGATAGTTTAACTAAAGACTTGAAATTTAAACCTCTGTAGTCATCTCTCCAGAAATGCACTGATCAGAGAGAACAAAGTTAATAACCACTACATACCCCTTAAATTATAATTGGCAAAAAAAGAAAATTTGATAAACTATAATATTCATGGTAAGTGGAGAAATGAGCATCTCGAACCAGCAGGGGTCGCCATAGAGATGACATCAGAACAAAATGACAGGAAAGTATTAAGAAGAAAAAAAGGCAGATGTAGCAGCACCCCTAGTGGTTGTGGAAGAAAGTTTTTTAAAAGATCACTGAGAAGAGAGGATCATACCCTGAGTTGGGCGGTACTGACCACTTTACTGAGACCTGGTTCTGAGATGGTTACTGGGATGACAAAAGTAAGGGACTTCAAAGTGTGTGAGAACAAAGTTACTGCTTCTTGGCTTTTCCAGTGGAGAGAATTAGTTTGCAGATTCATTTGACTATAAATTTATGTCTATGCTCCATAAATATCTTCTTTTCAAGGACTCAGAATTTGAAAACTTTATCTCTCCCCATAAGATAAGTTATACTTATTGAGCTCAACGTGTTTTCCCTAACACAATGTCCCAGTTAGAGCCCTATAGTTTCCAGAAAGTGTTTTACCATCAGAATTCCTTCCTAGTGAAAAAGCTTTTTTTAAATATTGTAACAAAAATATGAGGAGTTATGGCATAAAGAATATAAACTTGAAGTATTTATCCTAAGATGTGAGTAAAGATTGGAGTGGTCATACCAATATATGACAAAATACAGGTGGAATTTGGAAATTAAATTGGTGAAGTTTAACTATAGTGAAGTTGCTTCACCTTATAAAAGGTGCATTGTTCAAAGGCTGGATTTTATATCTTTTATTTAATCATAATTTTCTGGGATAGAGGTATTTGGCATCACTCAAGTCTTACTAAATAGGAATTTCTAGAGAATTTAGGAATCTGGATTTAAGAATATTTCTAGGTAATTCTTCAGGGTGAGAAAGTTGAAGAATGCAATAGATTTCTTTTCTGAGGTCACACAAACATTCCTCTGGCTTCAAATGAAGTAAGGGCTTGGTAGATGAAAATAGCCCAAGTAAAAGTTAGAGGAATTTTCTTGTAGTAATAGGAAAGTAAAATTTTTTTTCTAAAATGAGGGACTATTACTTATTATTTTCTAGCAAATTGATACTATCTGACAAACAATGAGGAAATCCCTAGAATTAGATAGTTCGTTCTGTGGTCTTTACAAGAAGATGGTTACTAAATCTTCTCTCATACAGGAATCTCCTGTACCCCTTTACCGGAGGCAGTAATGAACTATCGCTCTCGTCCACAATTTGATAGTATCTTCTTTCCCACACAAAGGCCAAGAAGATGTAAGGGTTAGGGAATTAAGCATACTTTTACTGTTCTATTATAATAAAACACTAAGTTATTAGCCTAGTCATGCTACAATTCTGCTTGAATAAAAAGAAAATTTTATGACAAATTACATGGATTTGAAATAAAACTAATTATTTTTATTATTTTTAAAAAATCTGTCTGAAATATTGGAACTCTTGTAAATCTATACTCTAAATTTCCTGAATATAATACTAACAGTCTGTTTCAGCTGCAGACAGTTTTTTCAATCTGTAGTTTAATCTAATGCCTCTCACTAATTCCATGACTCTAGGCATAAGTGCTAGTAGAAAGTTCTGACACTAAGAAGGAGCCAATGTAAATTTACTAATAGCTCAATGCCAACTCTTTTTTATCCTGATTCATCTCTATCAAGTTGATTTGTTTCTTTATGGGCACAATTTACTATTATTTTTTACGATTGCCAACATCCTTTAAAAAATGTGTGCCAAGTTATGTTATCCTTTGCTCAGAGTTATCCAATGGCATCTAATCTCTTCCAAAGTAAAACATGTTCTTATAAGAATATAAAAGGTACTATGTGACCTAGCCCCTGCTTTTGCTCTGATGTCATTTCCTACTACTTGTTCACTCTGCTTTGGCTATCCAGATCTTCAGCTCTTTCTCAAATATTTCAGCCACACTTCCCTAAAAGGCCTTAGCACTTGCTGTTTCTCCTTCCTTGAATGCCCTATCCTCAGATAGCTACATGGCTCAATCACTCACTTCTTTTTTTCTTAAATATCACATTCTCATGTTGAGTGAGGAACTCAACATTTCTATTCTCTCTTTTTAGTACTTAGCAATATCCAATAGATGATGATAGATAGGTAGGTAGGTAAGTGATACTGCAGATTTACAGTTATATCTATGTATAAATATTTTCTTTTATGTGTTTTGTGTGTCATAGTTTATAAGGTGTTATATGTTAAATTGTATTTATCAAACATATGTTGAAGTCCTGACCCCTAATATCTCAGAAAGTAACCTTAATTGATTTAGAAATAGAAAATAAGAAATAAAAAATATTTTACAGAGATAATCAAGTTAAAATAAAATAATTAGAGTGGACAATATGTTCATTGAGACTGGTGTTCTTATAAAAAAGAAAAATCTGGACATAGAGATGACATGTACACAGGAGAATGCCATGTGAAGATGAAGGCAGAGATCAAGGTGATGCATTTACAAGCCAATGAACAACAAAGATTGATAGAAAATTATCAAAAGCAAGGACAGAAGCATGGAATAAAGGCTCCTTTGTAACTCTCAGAAGCAACCAACCTTGTTGACACCTTGATCTCACACTTCTAGACTCCAGATCTGTAAGACAATAAATTCCTCTGGTTTAAGCCACCCAGTTTGTGATACTTGTTATGGCAGCCTTGGGGAAAAGTAATACTAGGGTTTTATGCTAGGAAGCATAAAGCTATAGCTATAAAGATAATCACCTATGTTTACTTCTTAGCCAGATAAATTTGTAATCTTTAATGTAATTAAAAATATTTTTAATTTTCTTTTTTACAGAGACATGATTATTAAGCAAGTAGGTTTTATAGGTTTTCAGAAGAAAACAGATGCAGATGGCTTACTCAATCTGGGTTATTTGAGGACAGTATAATAAAGAGTTTATTTAAAAGTGTGTGGGGACAGTTTAAGGAAACTAACAAGGGAAAACACAGTTACAACAAAGCTGGTAACTGCAATCCAGATAGCATAGCAAGATCTTTATAATGTAGTCATGAAAGAAAAACTGGGTCTCAATCTGAGACACAAAATCTTAATGCAAAATCTTAATCGAGTCTGAACTGTTTTCTTCATGCTCTCATTTAATGTTCTAAAATAAGTCAGAATGGTAAGAAATATACGTTATACTGTGGTTTAGCAATTTATACCACTACTGTCTTAAATATCCCTTCTCAAGATCTTTCTGAGACTAGACAGGTAGCATTTCAACAGAGAATAGCTGCAGACACAATACTGGCCTTTTGAGTCAGATCATGGGCTGCCTAAGGTAAATAATATTTCTCTAATGTTTCAACAGATTTTCTGAGATTTTTAATATGTGTAGTTTCCTCAGGCTACTACCATAACAAATTACCACAAACTTACTGATTTCAATAACAGAAATTTATTCTCTCATGGTTCTGGAGATCAGCATCCAAAATCAAGACATAGGCAGAGCTACCTTCTTTACAGAAGCTCTAGAGGAAAATCTGTTCTATGCCTCTTATCACTTCTGGTGGTTGCTGGCTTAGGTTTGTGGCCAAATACTCCAACTTCTGCCTCTGTTCTCACATCACCTTCTCTTTTGTTTGTCTTCTCTGTGTGTCTCTTATAAAGTCAATTGTCATTGGAGACAGGGTCTACCTGGATCACCCAGTATAGTCTCATCTCAAAATCCTTAACTTAATTATATCTGCAAAGACATTTGATTTAGTTAAGAGAAGAGTCACAAGTTTCCAGGGATTAAGATGAAGCTACCATCAAGTCACTAGAGAATGTTACTAAAAATTTTGATAAAGGAAATTTTAAAAAATTAGTAATTTGGCTGACTCATATCTGATACTGAAGGTTCTATAGACTAAGGCTTAGATTTAGTAACTCCCCCCATCTTTTCTTTGTTTTTCTTTCTTTTTTTTTTTGAGTTATCATTGACATGGAACATTCTGTAGTTGTTTAATTATATTGAAATATAAGCGACATTAATAATTTCTAACGCTTCTCAAGGGAACTTTTTCTTAGACAAAACAAAGAATACAGAATTTCTGAATTATATAGAAACAATAAATGTAAATACAGGTATCTACCTCAGATAGTTTTGCAAGTTAGCATCTAGTTCTCTTCAAAAAGTTCCTGGCTTTCGCTTGGACTCTATTCTTTTCCACTGAATCAAGATGTAAGGTACTGGCAGCAGAAAGCAACTGGCTTTGCTTGAGAAAGCAGCATGCCTGTGTCCCAGAATAAGCTAATCAGATGCTCAAACCTTAAAATTTGAAACTATAGTAAAGTAACATGAAGACTAATATAATTATTTGAGCTGATGTTTCCATTATATCTCCCATCTGATCAAACTATCTGTTAATTCTTACACCAAAGCTAGCATACCTTCTATCCTTGCTAAATTAAACTTTTCTGAATTTTTATTTTTATTTTTAGTAGAATACTCTGCAATGAAAATTTTAATACACAACTCCCTCATATTAGATGGCTACCATGCAGATTAGATGATATTAACTTCATTCCCATCTTCAGGGTTAGCATCTAGTTTTTACAACCATAGAAATTCTCTTCTATTGTCCCAATGACTTGTTGATTTATCCAGGCCTATGTCCATCAGTGCATGGAAACTCTTCAGCCATAGAAATTGTCCCTGGGGTTATCCCAGTCCATAAAAGCTAAGGACTTTTGTTAAGAAATAATAGGAGTGGGTGCTTTGTTTCCTTCTGGGTGGCATCATGTAAGAATGTGAAGCTTCAAGCCTGATCCTGTCTGATCTCAGAAGCTAAGCAGGGTCAGCCTGGTTAGTAGTTGGTTGGAAGATCACCTAGGAAGACCAGGTGCTGTAGGCATAAAAAAAAAAAGTGAAGCTTAAAAATTCTGTATACAATTTTTCCAGCTCCATTCTAGGACAATGCTAACACATAAAAATAAACAAATGTACTCAAATTCTTCAATATTTTTCTGTATTTTTAAAATTTATTTCTGTAAGTTTCTTCCACATAAACTTTACACTTAAAATATTTTATATGTTTTGCCTAGCAATTGCACTGGAAACCCCCACTTCAAGCTGTAATAATCTATAATATTGTTAGAAATAAATCCAGATGTTAAATGTAAAATAAAAATAAAAGTAAAATTATAAAAGTTATCTGAAAGTTAAATAAATATTTGTCATAACTGTGAAATAAAAAAATATTCAAATTTGAAGCAATAGACAATGACAAAAAAGAATTACAAAACTTTAGTGAATTATGAAATATGCCATAACTAAGATAAAACTAAGTGAAATATTAATAATGAGCAAATCATATTTGAATACTGTATTTATTACTTATATTATTTATAAGTAATATTATTTATAAGTAATTCATTTAGTTTACATTTAAGAATTAGAATTTCAAATAGTAATTGAGAAAATTAAATGAAAATTTTACTTTACATAAAGAATGGTGAACAAACATATGGAAAAATGTTCATCTCATGGTAATCAAAGAGGTGTAAATTAAAACCATATTGTTTTAGTTAATATATAAAGTGACATTTTATATTAATAAATAGTAAGGCTTAAAGAAAGTATAGGAATAATTTTAAATTAATATATAGCATTCCATTTGGAAAACAACATGGCAATACAAATCAAGAGACATAAAAATGGTCAGAAACTTTGTCTTAGTAATTCAACTTCTATGGGTTTATTTTGAAATAAAAAATCCTATACAAATTTAAAACACTAGAATATACATTTTCTAATCTATGATAATTTAGATTACCCTAATAAAAATTAGAAATTATCTACATATTCAGTATAATAAACTGACCTAACCAGTGGGCATTGAGTGAATGTCATGCTTATTTTTGGTGTAGATCAATTGTCTTTTCAGTGTTTAAGGTGGAGAGAGTAGGGTTTATAAGTTCCCACTAGTATGTCCTTGCTTTAGGTAAGTACATCATGAGGAAAACAAATTCAAGATAGAGTCAATCCCCTCAAAGAAAGGAGAAAAAAAAGGAACTTATAAGCATCAAAACCATTCAATTTATTGATGTTTCTGGTACTCAGAGAAAAATTTCCCTTTCTACCCTCTGATACAGTAATAGAGAAGTTGTTATTTCTGCCTTCTAATACACTCATTAGAACACTGCAGAAAAATTTTCCAGTGAAGAATACGCAGTTCACATGATGGAGATTATGTGGTGGATGCTCTGTTAAATCTTTGAGGTTGACCTCTGGCATAAGTTGTTTACTTGATGATTTCTTAGACATTGGTTTTATCACACCACTGGCAATCAAGTATATATAAAAACACCATAAAATTCCCAGTCAAAACCTGTTTTAAAATTCAGTAAACTAATTTGTCAGTGACATTGCATTACAACAGAAAATGATAATTATAATAATGTTAATTTACAAATTTAGATTAAGAGTTTGTATACAGACATTACATTAATCATGCTGTAAATTTTTTAAGTAAATCACACAAATTTATAACTAAGGAAATCATTATTTTAATACCAAATATTTTACATAATAATATAACATATGCATTTATATGTTAATTATAATGAATCTTAATTTTCCTTAAATATTTTTATCTTAAATGAAAAAAGCAAAATACAAAAACCAAACTGATTATGATACTAAATATAATTTCAAGAAGTCACTAAAATGAAAAATAGTTTTGATTTAAAACACTTTAATGTAGTTATGCTAAATAGATGATGAAAAGTAAAAAAAAAAAAAAACACACCCTAATACACAGTTATATAAATATGGTTAAAAATATCCTTCTGTCATGCAGATATGAGGAATAGGGTAATACTTTTGAGGAAATTTTCAGGTTAATAATGATTTTAGTGCTATGTGTTTTAGCATTTAATCTGATTCTACTGGACTGAATCCTTCATATTTTTAGTTCAGTTGATTAGTTATTTGGTTGTGTCTATAGGCATTTGACCAGTGGTAGAATCAAGTAGTGACCACAATAAATACACCAAATAGGTGTACGTACCACTGTAACTCATAAATGGGAACATTTCAAAACATATTCAAAGTGTATTTGGTAGTATTTCATATTTCTCTATTTTTTATCTTGGATACATAGCATTTTCCAAGATTATGTTAACTGAAATAATTTATTAGAGATATAGTAAATGATGAGTTTTGGTTCAGTCAAAATTGCATACAGAGTTTACCAACAATTTTACTACTGAATTCCAAAGACAAAAGGTGATTCATAAACTTTTCTCCACCTAAAATACTATTTCTTTGACTTATTTGCCTGTTGACTTTTCCACTGTAAATCTGTCTAGTAAAAAGATTTATTCGACATCCCTAGTAAGTCATTACTTTGTACATTAATAAATACTTATAATGTCAAAGATTGGTGGTGATTATTTTAGGAAGTAATCAACTTGGTTTTAATAAGTTCTGAATATACAGAACAGATGGGAGAATATTAAATGTTACTATTTATAAAACTTCTGATAAGAAGAAAAATTAAATAAAACAACACAGAGAAATAGATTGCTTCTTAATACATATGGTTACCTATTAATAAGCTGTGATATGTTACTGTATATGTAAAAATAAAGTGAAGCAATAATATCAATTATTAATGACCATGTACCAGAAAACATACAAATACTAATGTTTTAATACATTTTATTTAAAAAAAGAAAATATATGAAAACCAGGTTAATATAAGGAGCATATACAGTTTAGTATTTTACTAAAATATTTTAAATGTAGACTTTTTATTTTGTTTAAATATAACACTTTAGAGTAAGTGAAGTGTCCTAGTATCCCAATTTTACCTACTCTCTCAACTCTATAATTAAATATGTGCTACATGTAATTAAATTTTTCTAAGATTAGAAACTAAAGTGTTAAGTTAACAATAGAAAGCTTATACAAATGATTTCTCAAGTTCTATCTTGCAAATATTAAGGACTACTTTTAAGACTTCTGTGAGGTGAAAGACACTCAAATAAAGGCAGTAGGATTTTTAAGTATATTCACGTTTTTGGTGCTTTTGACTAAATGAGATTTATTTATTATATGAAAAAACAGAGGCCTCCTTAAATTCTATTAGAGTTAGAGTTAGATGCGATTTTTATAAATTTAAAAAATGTAACAAATGCTCCAAATTTATTGATTTTCCCCCTTCAGATGTGATTAGTAAATAACATTTACCGTATAATGGTATTTATAAAGATAGTGTGCATAAATACATTTCACTTAACTGTCATTGATCGATTGTAGTAAAGTAAAAAAACATCTCAACTCTATAAGCAGCTTAATTAGAGTAATAACAAATTTCCGATAGAAGCACAAAAAACTTTGAAGGAAATACACGGGAAATAAAGCCTAACTGGTTTGGAATAAGGAAAAAAAATCAGAAAAAGCTCTGACATTTTATTTAAAAAAAAAAAACATGAAATAAAACTATGTGAGAAAAGATTAAAGTAGAAAATAAAAAGTAGGTTTCTAGATCTGTCTTTTTCTATAAGAAAAAAGAGGTATTAACAAAAGAAAGAAAACAAACAAATAATATCTTCTGTCTTCTACTGTGATTTGAAATAAAAAGGGGAAAAATCTCAGAAGGCATCAGATAAGGTGGATAGTGGAGACTGCAAAGCATTTGTCTCAGAATCATGTGAGGGCTTGTTGAAAATGCAGAGAGGTTTGGGTCTCACTCCAAGCCTACTGAATCAGAAATTGTAGAATTTTTTGGCCTAAAATTTGCATTTCAACAAGATTACTTTGTGTTTTATTTGCAAACTAAATTTGAGTAACAGTACTTTAGGCAGAAATTTGTAAAAGAAATCATTTCACAAGGGAAAATTGGTCTCCCTTTAAGAAATTTTTAATTCAATTGGGATGAACCCTGGGGACATAGTGGAAGTTAAATTCTGCAAAGTAAGGAGTTTGATGTGTGCTGCAGATCAGCACATGGATTTAATTTATCTTAGATAGTATCAAGACAAAAAGGAACAAAATTCATGAGAACATTTTTCTATTTTCTTTAAACTGGCTGAGCTAAAGTAACATTTTTCTTTAGAATAAGACAGGCAAGAGGAATTGTTTTGTTCTGCTTAAGAATTTACTAGAATAAACTAGTATACATAAAAATAATGCATCGACCTGTGGGTTGGATTAAGCAATAATGAGAACTTTTCCTGAAGCAAGAAGGGCATGATAAGGTATGAAATATGGGCTAAGATAATCACTTTCCAAATTTGGATACCAGTTCAAAGTCCCAATGACTCTCATCCTAAACCCCATTTCATCAGCCCAAGAATTATTTAATCCCTACATGGGCAGTGCTACCGAATTCACCCTTGCTCCTCGATTCCTTTATAGCACAGTCTGATATGGAAAGGTCCACCAAATGCCCCACCCTGCACTTTCCTCCTGAGCCTGAACAAATTCAGGGACTCTTAGTTTTAGATACTAGTAACTATATGGGACCCAAAAATGTTTAAAAAATAACAAATGATTGATAATTTGGAGAACTATGAGAAATAATAAAAATATTAGATTTATTCTCTCTAGATGCCACCTCAATTAAAATGGAATTAAGATTTCTCTTCATAGTTAAACATCTCATTGAATTCATTCTCAATGATTTCACAAACATTCCCTGAGTGTGCAGCAGGGTGATTTATTAAGGTGTTTCTAATGTTTTGTTCCTGTACATTTCCTCACATTCCCTCAACATACTCCACTTCAATCAGGTAACCAGTTTTTGTAGTGTCTCAATAAAAAAGAGGTTAGAGACAGGAGACAAAACGAAGGTTACTGAAGGACATCTCCTTCCAAGACAGGGGTCCCCAACCCCTGGGTCATGGACTGGTATCAGTCCTTGGCTTTTTAGGAACCAAGCCTCATAGCAGGAGGCGAGTGGCAGGTGAGCAAGCAAGGGGAACTTCATCTGTATTTGCATCCACTCCCCAGCTCTAGCATCACTACCTCAGCTCCATTTCAGATCATTAGGCATTAGATTCTCATAGGAGCACTGGTCTTTGGTACCAAAAATGTTGGGGACCATTGTTCTAGAATACCTGTTATGCTTAGTTCTGGGGCCCTGAACTAGGATTATTCTAAATAAATAAAGGCGATGAAATGAAAAAAAGAAAAAAAGCAAGAAGGAGAAGAGAGTAGATATCTCCAATTGGGAAGAAAAAAAAGTTCCATGAGTTTTATGATTACCAGCCCTAGATGCCTCTTTTTATATATAGCATGCCTTAGGTAAGTAGAAGTAGGTAAAGTGGCAAAGGGATATGGATGGATCAATGGAGATCTTATTAGGCTGGACCTTGAGCATCATGTTTCCCTCCTCAGCCTCCGAGCACAGCACAGGAATCTCATGTCTAAGCAATTTAAAGATTTATGTGTACTAATATCACAGGATTCTCAGAGGCAAGAATATAGACCAAATTTGGAGAGATAAATCTATGTTTTGTTGTGCATATTGAGTGGGTTTAAGTACAGAGTGAACTATTAGATATTTTATAAATATGTTTCTAGTCAATCAATATAACAAGAGTTCAGAGTAAAATTAATTTTACTTAACAGAAAAAATGTCACTTTTTTTTCACGCCCCAAATATTGGTTACAATTCCACACCTTTGAACATAATTAAAAGTTCTATGTAAGGTGATACAAAGAATAGTAGAACATACTCCTTATTCTCAAGTAATGAATATACAAACAAGTGAATAAGGTCATTATGACATGGTAAGAATTGTTTTTAAAATATGAGAAAAATTCCATAGGAGCACAGTGAGGGAGTATTTTCTATTACAACCACTACTTCAACCAGAACAACCAATATTAATATTTTCCCCACTACTACCACCACCACCACCACTGTCAGCACTGTTATCACTCTTATCATCACAACTGCTACCACCACCACCATTACCCCAAACCACACCAACACTCTGACTCCAGATGATTCTGCAGTTCCATAATTAAAATAATACAGAAGTTTCAGATGCTACTATGGCTTATATTTCCAGTCTAGGAGAAACTTTAAAGATTAGTCTAAAAATTTTCCTTCTTTGTACCTCAATATTTGTGCTACAAATCTAAGTTAGCTCACCTAAATGTTTCTATAAACTAGCAGACCTAGAAGACAATTATCTCCCTTGCTCAGTCTTACTGTAGCATAGTCACTATTTTATTGTTCTTACCTGGTTATTTATGTAGCTAATATAATGTTCTGAATTTTATTAGCCCACAAATTTAGATGTTGCAACAAGAAACTTATACAACTTTTATATTTCACCATGATAAACTATGACAATATTGGAATATGCCCTGCAGAAAAACAACTATAGAATTGGAACATAATACAAAAGCAACTACCTGAAAGTACTGGAAAGTAAGCAAAAGCAAACTGACTGTTGAGCAATGAGAACATAAAGGAGAGGATCAAAGAAGTTATATAAGTCAGTCACCCTCTCCACAGTGCTAGCCCGTTGCTAGACCATGAGGTATGCACAAACATGGTGCAGATACATGGGGAAAAATTTACAATGTTCTTACATGGGGAAAAACGTTTGGACATGATGGGCACTGAACAGAGTAGAGGAATCCTGAAAGGAGAGGACTAGAGAAGAGATTATTAAACTCAGCCAAAAAATAAAAACAAATAAATAAAAAATACCTTCTGAAAAACAAAACAGCACTGTTGAAGAAATACAGCAATCCAGAGTATCCCTAATCTAATATTCGTAACGTCTGGGCTACAATCCAAAAATACATTCTCAAGAAAAAATAAAATCTATAAAATGTAGCTATGCAATGGAACAGATATTTCAGCTATCTGACAAGGATTTAAGAGCGTCTATTCTAACTATCCTCCAGTGTAGGAAAATAAAACATGTTTAATAAAGGATAACTTCAATAGAAAGAGAGAGGGTTTCAGCTGATAATTAGAAACTATAAAAATGGAAATTTTATAACTGACATTTAAAAAAAAAGTAGGTGATTTTATAGCCAAACTGAAATGACAAAAAAAGTATATATTTGAGGATAGATTAATACAAAGTATCAAAGTGAACTCCAACCAAAAGAAATGAGAATAGATAAATAAATGAATAAAGACCAGAGCCTTAGGGACCTACTAGATTATAACAAATAAACATTAACTATTCTATACACATATAATCATTACATATACATGTAACTAAAAATCCACAGTGGAAAGAGTGAGATAAAATGGGGCAAAACAATTTGAAGATATTATTCTCTAAACTTTTCCAAATTTGACAAGAAATTTCCATTGAACTAAAGCAAGATTAATCATAATAAACAAAAAGAAGCTCAAGCTTCGCAACACCATAGTCAAACTGTTGCAAGCCAGAAATTAACAGCAAATATTGAATGAGACAAATGAAAAAACGACATTTTACATACAGGGGACAATTTGGTTAATTGTAAACTTTTCATCAAAATCTATGAATAAGAAAGAGTGAAACAATGCCTACATGCTAAAAAATGTATACATTTTAAAAATAAAGGTTTATTTAGATATTTGCAGATAAAGAAAACTAGAGAATTAATTTTCAGCAGACCTGAACTACTAGAAACCATGCAGGAAGCCTTATATGGACAAAAGGAAAAATGATGCCAGATACAAACTTTAGTCTTCAGAAAACAAAGAAGTTTTTGTAATGGTAAATATCTAAGTAAATGAGAAAGACTATTCTTTTTGGCTTTTTTCTTTCTAGTTATTTCTTAGTTAATTCTTTATAACCACATAAATGATAAAAAATTATATTATTATCCTGTGATGTCTACAATGTATGTAGAAGTAATATATGTAAAAATATGTCATGATGTCAAAGTAATTGAATTAGAAGAATATTCTTTTTCACAAATAGTGTTGGACAACTGGATGGAAAAATAATAAACCTTGACTTTTCTCACACCTTGCACAAAAACTTAACTTAAAATTTGTCACTTACCTAAATGTAAGTGCTAAAACTATAAGATGTCTAGAAGAAAATGAAAATAAATATTTGTGATATTTGATGGGGCAATTAAAAAAATTTAAACCAAGAAAGATAAACCCAATCTATAAAAAAATAATAATAATAAAATGGACTTAAGTTTAAAATCTTCTCCTACCTTCTCTTTCTTCTCTCCCACCCAATAGGTCTCATTTGTATTTCAGAGCAAGGGTTAAGCCAAGTTTGTCACCTGTTGCCTTTGTGGATACTTTTGAGGTTTTATGTGAGAAGCCATTTCTTTCAATTATTACTGTAGTATATGGGGTCCTTGTTCACAGAAAATATATCATTTGCCAACTGATATGTTCCCATTTATCTGCCAGATTGTGAGAAGCAAAGAGAATGAAGGCGGTAAAATTATATATTATTTACATTTAATATAATTTAAAAGATTAAAATAAACTTGACATTTTAAGCACATATTGCATTTTAAGCTGTGTTACACCTTTATATCTAAATATCACAAAAATTGTATGAAATGAAAGTTGTTATCCCATTTTGGGCTGAAATGTATCCCCATAAAATTCAGATATTGAAGCTTTACAGTCCAGTACCTGAGAATGTGACTACATTTAGAAATTGTTTTTTAAAAAGGTAATTAATTTAAAATAAGATCATTAGAGTGGGCCCTAATCCAATATGGATGCTGTCCTTATAAAAAGAGGAGAGAAGCATCAAAACAAAGAAAATTTTTTACACCTTGATCTTGGACTTTCCACTTCCAGAACTATGAAAAAAAATGTCTATTCTTTAAGACATTTAGTCCGTGATATTTTGTTATGGTCATAGCCCTAGCAAACCAAAGCCTCCTTGTTTACAGAAGAGTTAATGTAATATCAAGTGTATATGTTCAGAAATGTCTAATTTCGCCTTTTAATTCACATATGAGGTTTTGTAAACAATATTTATTTTACTATTCTGCACTGCTACCTTTCTTCATTTCTTCTTTCATAATGTCAGTATTAAAATTTTACACGTATGTGTGCAATTCTTTGTTCAATGAGAATGGTATAATATATGATATGCCCCATTCAACCCATACTGCCTCCCTTTTTCTCCATTCTAGACTATAGGGCTAAGTCACATGTAGTGGAATAGTTACTGAGAAATTAATTTATGATTGTTCACGTTACTCTAGGTGGGTGGAAGGAATAGATGGCATATTTGGTTTCCTTTTTTCAGGATCTAGTTAATGTCCTTAATCCCCAGAAGAGACAGTCTAACTTAAAACATTAGTGTCTTAAAAGGTAAATTTAGGCTTGAATTTGCAGAAACAGAAAGAAGGATGTCTAGACAGTGTCCAAAAAGAACTGGGAAAGAAATTATGATTTCACAAGCTACACTTTCTCATGAGTCACACACAGGATGGTTATGCAGTACTACCTCTTGAGTTGCTGGCACTTGTTGTGCTACAGCCATCAGATTGAAAAGATCACTGGTTTTAAGTCAGGGAAAATGGCAGCAGAGAAGACATTTTACCGGTGGCCAGTATCAATGAGCATATTACTGGGGATTTGTGTGGCCGATCACAGGAAAGTCTCTCCACTGGAGAAGGATTCTAAAAAAAAGAAAGTTCTCACTTCATTCAATGTTATGACCCAAAATGAATTTCTCTTAGCCTGGAAAATGGGTGCATGGAGCAACTTAACAGGGTTTCAAGAAATAAATGATGATGTTTATTTTTTTCACTATGGTATATTTATTGCATATATACATATTCCATGATTAAGTTTTAATTCCTTTGACTTGTAATATCCTTCTCTCTTACTCACCCTCATGGCATTGTATACTAACGTTGTGGAGAAAAAAGCAGAAGTCAGTAGAATAAAGTGCGGTTTCTTTATATTACCTTTCCCTTGGTCCTCTACAGAAAATGAGGTAGACACTTCTAAATGATGACCAGAGAAGGGCCATGGGTCACAGCAGAGAAGGACACAAATAAGATTAGAAGCTGAGGTACAACTTCAGATCAAACAAGATGATTTAAAAGATAGTTTGTTTTCTATGCTTATTGTAGAAGAAAGAATATTTGACTCATCAAAATGTATATGAGAAGATCAGATAGCAGAAAAAAAAATTTTCTTGAGATATGAAAATGAGTCTTATTACTATTAAAATAATTTTAACCAGAATATCTTATTGGCTATTCTTGATTTATGAATTTATGCTTAGACTTTTTATTAAAAAATACAGTTTTTTATATTTCATTGAACAATAAAATCATGCAGTAACCTTGTGTAGCAGAGGTATTTAGGTAGAGCTTTTTCAAACCAACCTCAAAGCTCCTCATTTTTTCTTTCAATTTAATAACTTTGGAAAATGTATACTTGTCTATTTAAACATTAAGGCCAGAAATTTGATTGTACAATATAGTTCACTGTGTTATTCTATTAGCCCGCCACTTATTGAATCAGAGCCATGTAACATTTGGCTAATTAAGAAAAAAAAAAGAATGAATTAAAATACTTTAATAGATGAGATTTAATTATACCTTTCAAAAGTAATTTAAGTATTTCTACAAATCTACTTTACTTTTACTTTTATAATATCAAAAATGTATTAATTCACACTATATACCTCTGGAAAGTCTATATTGATCATTTAGTCAAACACTCTCATTTTACAGTTGCAGAAATTGAAACATAATAAATAATAAGGCTATATTCAATGAACATTATAAGACAATTTTCTTATAATAAATCTCCACATTTTATTTATTTTAATTAAAGAATGCATATAAACATTATTGGAAAGAATTTAAATACTATATGCAAATTAGGCATTATAAATTAGAAGAATGTTTAATTAAACCTTAGCAAAGAATTTGATACTTTACATCATATTTGAACCTTATTTTGTCACTGCAGCAGAGATATCTGAGACATATTCACCAAAAATCTTTATTATAAAAACATAAGTGGAAGAAAGATAAGGAGACTGCTCAAGAGAAGATTTAGGCCTTCTACTTGTATTCTAAAACAAAACAAAACAAGACAAAAGACATAACAGCTATATAGATATCTAGATATAGATATATATTACAACACTGATTATTAAGTTTTATAACCTTATTCAGCTTGAATTTACTATCTTTAAAACTCTTGTTCCACTTTGTTTTCTAAAATAAATTTTCTTCTCTATTTCTTCATGTAATTTTTAACACCTGTAAGTTTCACACTGTTCTCAGTTCTTTTTACTCCTTTTTATTATTATAAACACCTGTGTTCTTTCATATTTTAAAACGTTCTTATGATATTAACATCTGATATTAATAAGATAAATTGTTTGTTCTCCTCAAGAAAGTCATCCTATTTTGTGCTTCTGTGTTAGGCGGTCTCCACTCTTTCCTTAGAATTGACACACCTCTCGTTAACACAAAAGTCAGCTCCTCTACCATGATTTTCCCAGTGTCTTCAGGTATAAGTATCCACTGCTTCATTCAGTAGTATTTCTTTTCTATTTACTCTCAGATTTAACATCACAGCAAATTGCCATACCATGTGATAAAGTCACTGATGGCACAGTGTTTGAAACAAAGACACATAATATTTATTTATTTTAAGATGTCAGCACTTTATTATTACAAATTCAAAAATTATATGGTTTCCCTACTACGCATTACTCTATTGATTATGCTGCCTTCTCTGTGCTGATAGTTTTATTTTGAAGGTAAAAGAAGAGCAAACTAAAATATTAAGTCCATTGAATAAATATACATTTAAAAGTAATAGAAAAAAGAGAAAATGATCAAAATGTTCTCTTTATAAAATAATAAGCATTTATAAATCTCTATTATGATCAATTAAGAAAAATTAGATATAACACTAATACTCCTGAAAATATAAGTAATAATATAAAAATAGTACTCCTGACTAATTGACCATGACCATCAGGGAAAGTAGCTCTGATGCTACATAATTTAGGGAGGGGAAATATACTTGTTACTCAGGTATTTATCTGGGTATTTTCTTGATATTCTTCAATCTACTTTAGACCAAAAGTGGACAAGTGCCACAGCTAGGGGAGAAATGAGGGTCTCAGACCCCTAATTTATTAGGGTATAAATCAGCCCATTAAGTAAGCCATCTAGATCAGAGAATGCCAGTAGGGCAAGAGAGATCTTGAATGTATAATAGATGAGGAAAAAATAAATACTTGTTGAGAATATGACATGGGCTTCAGTGATGAAGACCTCAGGTAGTCCCACTAACCTAAAGTTTTTGAGAATATTTATAAGGTCCTACCTTCATTGCTCTAAGAAGCAAATGCATATAAAGAGTATAATGGATAAATTGTAGTGGATATTGTATAATGCCAAAAACATCTTCTTTCAGGACCCAAATAATTAGTTCCAAACTGTCATCATAGTGAACATTGACAGTTCATAGTGGAAGCCCTCGTAGAAATAATTCTGCCAAATGGTATTGCTTCACCTAACTTTACCCACCATCTCTGTGTCTGAAGTTGTTAATGACTGGGCAATATAGAATATGTGAGGGCACAAGACCCCTTACCTCAATTCTGGACAATTCTTAGTGCTCATGCCAACTTTATGGCTTCCCCTGTATCACCACCTCTATTGTGACCGTTTAGTTTTACTGATTCCTGTACCGTTCTGTTTCCTTCACTCCACTCTAGGTATCGTTCCCAAGAACATTCCTCAGTAAACTCCCTGCTTACAGACTTAAAGATCATCACTTCAAAGGCTGTTTCCCAGGAAACCAGACTTTACCTGACCAAAACACTTTATGAAAGAATATGTTCGTTTCCAACACCTTCTGAGCCCAAAGAATGCCAATACCTCCTCAGGATGATATTATCCAAGAAGAATCCTTTGAGATTACATTCCCATTTTTGTTTCTTCAATTCCCCCTGTGGCATCCTGGAATTAGCAAACTTAGGGAATAAGGTAAAATTTCTGGTTAAAATTAAAAAAAAAAAAAGAAATAGAAATTTTTTCTCATCTCCTATTGTAGGAAACATTCTAAAGACCTCAGGAACAATAATCATGACTTTGTAAATGTGTGCTGTTATTCTAAACAGTCATATTAATTATAAACTGACACCATTTTAGGGGTTAATGTGACCAGAAAACTTTTTACCATGTGACCAACGAAGTCATGGATTCCTTGATATTCAACCTAGACAGATGTAACAAACAAATGGTCAAATAAAGTAAAACAATTGTGTTGTGTCGCATTCATCACACAACACATTGAACCTTGTGAATGCATATAGAAATGAAAGCAAACTAGTGATGATGTCTTTGCAAATTATACCAGTCTCTTTGCTGAGACACTGATTCTTAAAGACTTTATATTTTCCTGCCCAATTACTAAATATGGTAAGTAAAAATGGTTTTCAAAGTTCTTGAGTAGTGAAGGAAAACCTTCTAATTTGTAACTAAATGAAGAAAATAGAGAATGTACTTTCAAATATAAACTGTGAAGATAAGAAACAGGTGTTAATAGACAGTGCTATGGAAAATGTGACCTGTTCATAGATTTTTAAGTGATGTTTATAATAAAATTTTCTTTCAAAAAATTGTTTAATTATCTTACATAATATTATAGTCTTCATGTTCAGAGAACTGTGACTATGTTAGTATTTTACGTGAACACATTTTTAAGATTTACAGAACCAAAATAAAATATTTATCAAGAACCCACGAGGCAAGGCAAACTAAGTCACTGTTAAGTTCCTCCAAAGTACAGGAACATGCATTGACAAAGTACTTGCAACCCTCACTGCGTGCTAACGTAGACTCTGAAATAGATAGCAAATTCAAATTAATGCCTAATACTTAATAGGTGATTATCCTTACTCTCTTAACACATACTTATACACTTCCATTTTCTTCTGGGTTTATAACAATAGGACCAGATGCAAATCATCAGTTTGGGAAAGACTGGCCATACTGAAATTTTAGATCTAAAGTACGTTTTCTTGCTTCTTCAATTTTCTCCTACTAAAAAGGCAATTATTAGTTGCAGATATAAAAACTGAGGCAAAGAATCGTGATTATCTCAGTGTTAACACAAGCCCTATTCTGATACTTGAGTAAGATAGGAGATTTAACAATAGTTTATTGTAAATACTTGAGAGTGATCTCAGAATCCCCATTATCATAGAACTTAAAGGAAAACTGTCTTTATTTTGGGGGAAAACTGTCCTTTACTTACCCCAAACTTCTCTCTTATTCATTGGTACAAAAGGAAAAATTATAAAAAGACACTAAAGCAAAAAGAAGTGGCTTGTCTGCATTCACACTCTAAGAACCAACCCTTCTCCCTCACTTGCTCTTGAATTCTATACCCAAGAGCATGAAATCCTGGCAGAAAAGAGAACCCCACATAGTTTATCATCTATCATAAATCTATCTATCTATCATCTATCTATCTATCTATCTATTATTATCTATCTTTCATCTCTCATCTCTCATCTATCTGTCTATCATCTATCATCTATGTATGTATGTATGTATGTATCTATCTATCTATTATCTATCTATTTATCATCTGTAACATATATATATGTGGTTTATTCAGTTCAAAGATATAGTTAAAATGCCTAATATTTACTTATAATATATGATAGTTAAAATTTCTTTATGACAAAATCAACTATTTCATAAATCTGTTTTTAATCCATCATTCTGGCTTTAGAAGGAGAAGGTGGTAAAGTTAAGGAAGCTAAATGCTGCAGGTGTTGACTCAACAGAATGGTCCCCTTTGTAATCTGTGCTTTGGTTCTTCTTTTCATCATATATCATCATAAGAGGTGGACTGAATTGGAAACTTGCTTTTGACAATCTCAGATCATTATTGAAGAAGATGGTATAATCAAAGTGTTTTCCCAGGACGAGCCTTAGCACTGGTGTACTCTTCCCCTTCCACCTCATCAGCTCTACTCAGGCTGAATTCCTTGACTTTAAGGCACGGTGCCAGTTCCATCTGTTTACTCACACATTTTTGAGATTTGGGGTAAAATGTGTTTATGTATAGGTTTATCTACTGAGAGATTACCTTTTAGTTACTAATGCTCATCACTAGTGCATGGTATTCAACACTAATTGTCTTCTAAATGTGCATATTCATATATTTAAAGAATGAAAAATAAAAATATATATATATATATTTAAAAAGGTAATATAATTTACACTAATTAATTTGACATATGGTCTCAGAGTCCAGCCAAAACCAGGGTTTCACTGAACAGTACAATTTCTACCTAATGCCAAGGAAGGAAATGAGAAAATCTGTCATTGAGTATCTTATCAACTTAAAAAAAAAGGGTTATTGTTTCTTAGTAAGAAGTAAACTTTATACGTTTCATAACTCTATAGCTTTTTAGAATATAATCATGATATTTTCCTTTCATATAGTACTTTCAATAAGGTATATTCCCTTTTAAAAATAAGCCTGCAATATGTAATAATCCCACTTGTTAATATTAACATCTACAACAAACAAACAAAAAAAACTGATTCTTATAATTCCTGAGATAATTTCAAAGTGTGTGCTGTGTTCACATGCATACACACATCCATCCTCCAGTCTTCTTTACAAAATCAAATGTTACCTTAAATACATTAGTAAGAAAGAAAGACAAAATTAAATTAGAAAATGCTAAGAGAAAGGCTTTAATGACAACAGCACTACAGCTGAACTTCTCCTGAATTAAAACTGTCAGTCAGATGGCAGTCTCTCTGTGTTGGTATTAGCAGTAGTTAGGTAGCAGCAGCCATACTACCAACAGGAAGGAGTTCACTCTTAATACTTAAATTTTAGTGCTTTGTTATAGTATTAAATAAAAAGTAGCTAAAATATTAAAGAAAATTATAATAAGTACATAATTAGATTTGTATATAATTATTTCCTATAGTTTTGAAAATAAGTTAGAGTTAAAAAAGAAAAAAATAGGTCAACCAAGCTGGTACATAGCTGTTCTTGTGATGATACAATCTAATATGATCTAATTACAGTATCCTCTTTATCTGTGAGAGGTAGTTTCTAACATCCCCGGTGGATGCTTGAAACCACAGATAGTACGAACCCCATATATAGTGTGTTTTTTCCTTTACATGCATACTTATGATAAAGTTTAATTTATAAATTAAGCATGGAATGAAATTAACAATAACTAATAATAAAATAGAAAAATTATAAAAATATACTGTAATAAAAGTTATGTGACTGTGATCTCTCAAAATACCTTGTTATATAGTACTCACTATTTCACTTAAAGGAAGCACATTGTGGCTTTTTTTTTGACACATCTGAATTGCCAGCATCACTACCCTTGTGCTTTGGGGGCCATTATTAAGTAAAATAAGGGTTAGTCGAACATAAGCACTGTGATACTGACTGCCACAGTCGATTTTATAACCAAAATGGTTACTGTGTGACTATTGTGAGTGACTAATGGGTGGGAGTATGTAGCCCAGAGACACTGGACAAAGAAATAATTCACACCCTGGGCAGAATGGCTGAAGATGTCATCTCAGTACTTGAAAAAACTTGAAATTTAAAACTTATGAATTTCTTAATATTTTTGGACAGCAGTTGACCTCTGGTTAACTGACTGAGGAAAGCAAAACCACCAATAAAAGGGGCTATTACATTTTATAATCATACTTTCTATTCTAACTATTGCACTTCTAAACAGAAGTATGCTATCTTTTTTTCTTTGCAGAGCTCGAACAACTGGTAAATGTCAAACCAATAAAATTCTCACCTAAAATATTTAAAATGTAGTCATACATACTGGTACAGAGTAAATTTTAGAAATCAAAAATATTTCTCCAACTCTGAAGTATTTTAATTTAATTAAATAGCATTTGTATTATGATATAAATCAAATGTTCCTATTGTAAAATTTATAAACATATTTCTAAATCTACTACTATTTCTGTCTAAATACACAAAAGGTGGGTGTCATAATTTCACTATTTCTTCCACTTAGCCATTCCTAAATATCTATTTGAGCTAAGGTAAGTCCTTTAATATTTTCACGTACATTCACCTTAAAAATGGGAGGATTGGCAAAATGTATTTTAAGGTCCTTTTAAGTCTAAACTTGAATATTGTTAGATGACAAAATATGGTGTTTAAATGTCTATTTATTTAATTTGGATATTGAAAACAACATCATTCAGCCAACAACATTCAGCCAACAACATCAAACGCATGCTTTCTTCAAGCTTTTTGCAGCATCAAATGATTTGATAGCATCAAATCTTTCATTTATTAAATTAATCTGATGTAACATTTCAGAAGCATTATTGTTCATTCACCCCTTAGTTGATTTTTTTCTTCATAGACTGATTATGAAACTCCATAGTTTACTTCTATTATTCTTTCCATAGTGACTGGACAAAGTTAAAACTAAAATTATTACAAAAGTCATTTTAAATCTGGCATTCTCCCCAAGTTGAGAAAAACAATCAATGTACTTTCATTGAAAGAGAAAATTCCCATTCCAACAAAATAAAAACTTTTATACAGATTAAAATTCTCCTGACAATATTTAAAAATTCAACATTGGTAGTGTGGGTGTGGGAATCTTTTATTAGATTATTCTTAATTTTTTTTTAAATTTGTAATCACTGTGAATACAGTAATGTTAGCCTGCCTGTCAGGCAGAGTTATAGTTTGTATTCTAAAATATGTCACACTTTTATTTGAATTTAGTTTACTTTTTTCCTTACCAGCAGGACACCCTGAAACAGATGTTTTTTTAAAAAAAAAAAAAAATACTGTATATACCTACTCTGTTTATCTTAAATTGTTGTGCTTCCTTTTTTTTTTCTTATTGATTCTGTCAACCTAGCAGGAGTCTTGTTATTTCTAATTGGTTAGTAATTCAATGAGTCATCATATAAATTACTCTATAACATTGCTTGTAAACTCTATCTATGCCCTATCTAGATATTTCACTTATTAGGGAAATGTTTATTTTTCTAGATGAAAAATAAACACTATCACAAAAATAATGTTCTAAACTAAAGTTAAAATTTCTCTAAACACATTTTATTTCAAAAAGTAACAAGAGAGCTAAGATAATTAAATATTTCCAAGTTCACAGTTACCTGAAAAATGGAAGGTTTAAATCAAATCTTAGTTAAAGTCTGTTGACGCTTAACCTTGAATCAATGGATCACTCCACTTAAATGCTAGAATTTGAGGACTAGGCCATTCAAAAATAAATTAAAATTATTCATTTTCTAATATTTTATTTTTTCACACTTTTATTTTCTTTGTATTTGCAATATTTTAATATGTGAATATTAAAGATATTTGGGTAGAATCAAGATGAAGTCATGATAATTAGATAGCATCACCCATAGATCACATTTTTAAAAGAAGCTAGACATGTTCAATGTCACTAGTCATCAGAGAAATGAAAATTAAAACCACAATAAGATATCACCTTACATCTGTCAGAATGACTATCATCAATAAATCAACCAATAAGTATTGGTGAGGATGTGGAGAAAAGAAACTCACATGCATTGTTGGTGAGATTTAAATTGGTGAAGCTAGTATGGAAAAAAGTATGAAGAGTCCTCAAAAAATTAAAATTAGAACTGCTATATGACCCAGAAATTTCATGTCTAGGTATTTAATGAAAGCACTAATTTGAAAAATTATATGAACTCCTATGTTTATTGCAGCATTATTCACAGTAGCCAAAATATAAAAGCAGCCTAAGTGACCATCAATAGACAATTGGCTAAAAAAAAAAAAAAAAAAAGTAATGGTACATATACACCATAGAATATTCCTCAGCCATAAAAAAAGAATTAAATCTTGCCATTTGTGACAACATGAATGGACCTACACAGTATTATGCCAAATGAAATAAGTTAGACAGAGAAAGACAAATATCTTACGATCCCACTTATATGTAGAACCTAAAGGACAAAATAAACAAACAAAAAAAACTAACAGAAACAGACTCATAGATAAAAAGAACAAACTGATGGTTGCCAGATGGGAGAGGGTTGGGAGCTGGTATAAAAAGTAGAGAGATTAAGAAATACAAATTGGTAGTTATAAAATAGTCATGGGATATAAAGTAGCATAAGGAGTACAGGCAATAATATTGTAATAACTATGTCTGGTGGCAGGTGGTTACTAGACAAACCAGGAGATTATTTAGTAAGTTATATAAATGTCTAACTACTATGCTATATTCCTGAAACTAATGTAAAATAATACTGAATGTCAATTTTAATAAAAAATAAAATTTTTAAAAATTAAAAAAAGAAAAAGACAGACTATACCAAGTAGGCAAGGATGTGGAGCAACTAGAACTATCATACATTGTTGGTAACTATAAAATGAAATAACCACATTGTACCATATGATATAGCTATTCTCTTCCACGTATCTGCCCAAGATAAAAGGAAATATATGTCCATACAAGACTTGTATACTAATATGCATGGCAGCTTTATTTGTAATAGCCAGAAATGTGTAATATCCAAACTGTCCATCAACAGATAAAATGATAAGCAAATTGTGGTATATTCAAACAATGGAAAACTAATCAGAAGTTGTTTGAGAGAAACTATAAAATCACAACAACCTTGATGAAGATCAAGTGTGGTCACTTGACCAGCAGCATCCACATCATCCAGGAATTTGTTAGAAATGCAAATTATCAGGTCTTACTCCAGAGCTAAGTCAGAAACTCTGGGGTTTATAAAAGAAAAATAAAAATTTAGTTCATATTAAACTATATTAAGATAAAGAATGTCTGCCTCTAACTATTAACAGAATGAAAAGGATCCAACAGAGTGAGAGAAGATATTTATATTATAGTTTCCAACAAAAGACTTTCTTTAAAAAAGATGATTTTCCCAAAATGAAAAAAGGCTCAACTCAATTGATTAGGATAAGCAAATAATCAATAAATATATAAAAAGATCCTCAAGTTAATTAATTTTAAAAGAAATGCAAAACCACAATACAATACAACTTCTCACCCAGCAAAATGTCTAAAATGAAAAACGCAAAACATCAAATTTTGATTCTGTGAAAAAACTAGAGCTCTCATGCAATGTTTGGGGAGAGAGACATTAAACTGTTGCAAATACTTTGGAAAATTCTTTGACAGTTATCTGCCAAAAGCAAACAAATCTATTGGCCCAGCAGTTCTACTCTTAGGATTTACCCAACAGAACTGTATGTATATAGTCACCTATAGATATATGTAATGTTAAAAAATAAAGTTATTTTAAAAGATATATACTATAATGTTTAAAGCAGCACATTTAAAATCATTTTAAGCTGAAAATCATTTAAATATCCATCAATTGATAAATTATAAATATATTTTCCTAGATTTACAATAAGAAATACTACACAGCAATTAGTGATACGTAATTACACACTATATGGATGACTCTTATGATTCAATGTTGAATGAAAGACATCAAACACAAACAGCCCATTATGTCATTAGTAATGTTAAGAATAATAAGACAAAAATAATCGATGAATCTGGAAGTTAGGATAGTGTTTACTTTTGGGGTGGTTGTGACTGGAAGGTACAAAGGGGAACTTTTATGTGTTCTTATATTTATATTCCTTGATCTAGTTACTCATTACCTGAATGCATTCTATTTCTATTTCTGAAATTACTGAGCTGTGTGCAAGAAAATATGTAAGTTTCTTTATGTACATTACTCTTCTATGAACATTAACTTACAAGGAAATAAAATAAATTATAGGGACTTAAACAATTAACTAATGTTGCAGAAGCCTTTCACTTTAGTTTTTATGCTTTATACGGGGACGAGAGCCAGTTCTGTGAGAGCACTCTACAACAGGATATTGGGTGAGAATGAGTGGGTGAAAATTGTGTGGGTGGAAATTGTTTAAGCCACTTTATTGAAATTGTTGAAGCCACAATACTCTGGCAAATAGAACTTTTGTCCTATCATTGTCTGTGATACAAACAGTCTTCAAAAATTCAAATAAGCATTCTGACCATTATGTCATACTAGAAAATATTCTGCAACAGTGTCATAAGAGAAATATGATACATATTGAGAGGAGAGAAGAGAAATCTTAAGCATTCTAGTTCATATAAAACCTTTAGGAATAGTCAGAAGATGACAGGGAAAGGTATGTTTCCCTGTTTCTCAAGAATAGTTCCATTATGGAGACAAGGATAGTCAAATCTTAATTAAGATTCTATTATATAGATGTCCAAAAGGACTGCTGATATAATTAACCAGCAGAAAAAAAAATAAATAATGGAGGACATTCTTTGATTTTATGTTCTTATTTATACATTCTTCTTTGTTTTCATATTTCCATGCATTGTCTATCTTAGAACTCTTTAAACTCATCCTAAGTAACCCAACTTCAATGCCAACACACCAACATACACACAAAACACACATTTGGTATTGTAGTTTTCATTCTCTCTCTGTTCTAATTTGTTTAGTATCTTCATATTATCTTCATCAAAGCCTATTTTATATATTCCAAAGTGAAACATGTAAAATGATCTAGATTTAGGAAACGGAATGGCGAATAGATAGAAGAAAAGAAAACCAGAGGAACAGGTTAGTGAAACTAAGTATAGTCATTTGAATAATGATAAGGCAGCAAAAAGCTAGGTAGTACTGCATATGTAGCCAGGTAGTTTTGGCTTTCTACATTAGAGACTGGAGTGTGAACAAGGAAGGCAATTAATCACCTCTGGGTCTAGAAGTTCAGGAAATCAGTATTACTCATTACAAGTTTACATAACATACAGACAACTCTCAGGGTCTAAGACATCTGTCCAATAATATACCCAGCAGTTGCTCAGTCAGCCAGGGAGTCCATTAGTAATGTTTTCAATTAATATATTTTTAAAGCTAAGGCTGGTGTCTGACCTTTCAAAAATGTACTTGATATTTTTTAAGTTCTTATTTAATATATTTGAGAAATAATGATCTCAGATCATTGTGGTTTTTGGAAACTCTAGTAATTTTGCATATCATTTTATCATTACAAAAAAAAGAATTAAAATTTACAGATATCTGCTGCAAAAAACATCAGTGACAACCATTTTCAATGAATCAGTATTACAAAACAAAATGATTTGTTAGTAATAAATTGGTTCTACGCCTCTTAAATATCTGATAATTACAAAGACATTTAATTGAAAATATATTCTCAAATAATTTTCTGAATATTTTATTTAAAATTTATTATATAAAACAACCCATTCATCAGTATGTATGTGGGTAGATATGACCATTAAGACTTAATTCTATAAGCGATGCTAATTAATTAACATTGTTTTTTAAGTATTGTATGCAAGCAGCTGAAAGCTAAGTCAAGAATATGAAATCACTTCAATGGCCTGAAGAGCCATATACATAATTGACTAAATAATTAAGTAACTTTAAAAAACACATAAACAGGTTATGAATTATATAAGAACATATGAAATATAATAGGTGTGCGTATATATTTACATACACACATAAACATGTATGCATACACACACACACATATATATGTGTATATATATATATGTGGCTCTGTTCTATTTCTGGCTCTCTCGCACCTTCAGATTTCCCCTTTCTTATACATTTGTGCTTGTCAAATTCTCCTTACCTGCTGCTAATATGGATCAGAGTCATTTCTGTGTTTAAGATTCTCTCAATATCTGTATGTCATACTTAAAATTTTGCTTTGAAGCAACAAGTTTTTTAACAGTATTTTTTCTACTTTTTTTTCTTTTTAAAAATTTATACTTTTACTTTCAAGTATACAGTACTTTGTTTAGACATTTATATAGTTTATAAAATGATCCACCTAATTGCTCTTTATCTCCTCTGGCTCTCTAACTAGTCTTTACATTAATACTAACTGCAGTTCCTATGTTGTAGTCCCCATCTTTGTGACCATCTAATAAATATTAATATGTACTTCTTTAACACTTTACCTCTTTCTCCTAATCCCCTAACCCTCCTCCCCTCTGTCACCAGATTGTCCTCTATATCTGTGAGTCTAATTTTGATATCAACTGTATTCTTAAAAAAAAAAAAAAGGCCAATATGCTCTACAAATGACAGCTGCTAATTATCTATCACTTTGGAGCAGCTGTTCTCTCCAGTTTCTTTAAGCTCTAGGTCTCTAGCAATTTTTCTCCTGAAGAATTTGCACTTTTCCCAATTATAATCTCTCTCTGTGACAATGGCAGATTTGTCAAGAAAGAGATAGAGCATAGTGTATTCAAAAGGTAATATTTGCTGAAGGTTTCAAGGGTGTCAAGTACTTTTATTTATTCTTTAAATATAGTTTTTGAATGTTTCAATTACAGTTGATATTTAATATTATATTAGTTTCCAGTGTACAGCATAGTGATTAGACATTTATACAACTTACAAAGTGATCCCCTGATAAGTGTAGTACCAGCATGATACCATACATAGTTATAACAATATTCCTTATGCTACTTTATATTGCTGTGACTATTTTGTAACTACCATTTGTACTTCTTCATCCCTTTAACTTTTTCAATGAGTCCCCAACCCCTATCCCATCTGGCAATCTGGCAACTACTAGTTTGTTCTTTGTATCAGAGTCTGTTTCTGTTTCGTTTGTTAATTTTGATTTAGGTTCCATATGTGGTATTTGTCTTTCTCTGTCTTATTTCACTTAGTATAATACTCTCTGGATCTATCCATGTTGTAAAAATGGCAAGATTTCAATATTTTTTTATGGCTGAGTAATATTCCGTTGTGTATATAGCATTGCCTTTTTATCCAATTGTCTTTTGATGGAAACTTAGGTTGCTTCCATATCTTGTCTATTGTAAATAATGCTGCAATAAACAAAGGAATGCATATATGTTCTTGAATTAGTATTTTGGATTTCTTTAGATAAAGTTCTAGGCATGGAATTGCTGGATCATATCATAGTTCTATTTTAAATTGTTTGAGAGATCTCAATAGTATTTTACCAATTTGTAATCCCACCAACAATGCACTAGGGTTTCTTTTTCTCCACATCCTCAGTAGCACTTGTTCTTGGTTGATTTATTTATTATTGATGACAGCCATTCTGACATGTGTGAGGTGATATCTCATTGTGGTTTTAATTTATATATCTTCAATCATGAATGACATTGAACATTTTTTCATATGTCTATTGGCTTTCTGTATGCCCTCTTTGGAGAAAAGTCTATTCTGGTCCTGTACCCATTTCTTAATCAAACTGTTGTTGTTTTTGGCATTAAGTTCATGAGTTCTTCATATGTTTTGAATATTAACTCCTTATTGGATGGATCATTGGTGAATATCTCCTCCCATTCAGTAGATTGTCTTTTCATTGTGTTAATGATTTCTTTTTCTGTGCAAAACTTTTTAGTTTAATCTAATTCTATTTATTTGTTTTTTTCTTTTGCATCTCCTGCCCAAGGAAATATATATATATATTTACATCTTTGAGTAATGTGAAAAATGTTACTGATTATAGAAGGGAGGGGGTTTGGTGAACTGAGAGAATGGGATGAAGGGTTAAAGAAGTTAAAATTAGTAGTTGATAGATAGTCACGGGGATGGAGAGCATAGCATAGGGAATGCAGTTAGCATTAATATATTGGCCACGTGGAAAACCAAAGGAAAGAAGGAGCAATTAAGAGGATCATTTCATAAACATATAAATGTCTTACCAATGTACTGTATACTTGAAACTCATTAAAATGAATAAATATTTTTTTAAAAAAAGATATTAAAGCTTATGTTTTCTTCTAGAAGTTTTAGGATTTTTGGTCTTATATTTAAGCATTTAATTCATTTCGAGTTTATTATTATATATGGTTTAAAAATAGTCTAGTTTAATGTTTTTATGTGTACTTGTCCAGTTTTCCAAACACCATTTACTAAACAGATTTTTTTAATCCTGTTAAATAGTCTTGACTCCTTTGTCATAGATTAATTGACCATATTTGCATAAATTTATTTCTAATCTCTCTATTTGGTTCTTGATCTATGTGTCTGTTTTTCTGCCAATATCATGCTATTTTGATTATTATAGCCTTGTAATATAGTTTGATGTCAGGTAGCATGATGCTTCCAACTTTGTTATTCTTTCTCAAGATTGCCATGACTATTCAGGTTCTTCTCTGGTTCCATATAAATTTTAGAATTATTTGTTCTAGTTCTGAGAAAAAGGGCATTAGTACTTTGTAGAGATGCAATGAATCTATAGATTGATTTGGGGAATATGGACAATTTAACGATGTTAATTCTTCCCATCCATGAACATAGTATATGCTTCCATTTATTGGTTTCTTCTTCAATTTCTTCCATGTCTTGTAAGTTTCTGAGTAGAGGTCAAATTTATTTTATTTAAATTTATTTGTTTAAATTTATTTCTAGTTTTTTTTGTGATGCAATTATAAATAGGATTGTTTTCTTAATTTCTCTTTCTGATAGTTAATCATCGGTGTCTAAAAATGCAACCAATTTCTGAATATTAGTTTTGCATCTTGCTATTTTACTGAATTTATCTATCAGTTCTAATAGTTTTTGGTGGAATTTTTGACATTCTCTATATACACTGTCACATCATCTTCAAATAATAACAGTTTTACTACATCCTTTCTAATCTAAATATTTTTATTTATTTTTCTTGTCTGATAGCTGTAGCTAGGGCTTCCAATACTATGTTAAATAACAGTGGTGTAAATGGACATCCTGGATCTTAAGGAAAATAATTTTAACTTTCTCCCATTGAATATGATGTTAGCTGTGGTTTTGTTATAAATGTCTTTTATTATGTTGAGATATATTTCCTCTCTTCCCACTTTGCTGACAGTTTTTATTATAAATGGATGCTGGATTTTATTGAAGCCTTTTTTCCTGCATCTATTGATATGATTCTATTATTTTTATCCTTCATTTTATGTGGTGTATCACATTGATATGCAGATATTGAACCACCTTTGCATCCCAAAAATAATTCCCATTTGATCATGGTGTATAATTTTTTTAATGTGTTACTAAATTGGATTTGCTAATATTTTTTTGAGGATTTTTGCATCTATTTTCAAGCAGTTATGGGCTTTTAAATTTCTTTCTTTTCTTTCTTTCTTTGTGTGTGTGTGTGTGTGTGTGTGTGTGTGTGTGATGTCTTTGCCTGGTTTTGGAATCAGGGTTACACTGGCCTCATAAAATGAGCTTGGGAGCCTTCTTTCCTCTTGAAATTTTTGAAATAGCTTAAGAAGAACAGGTGTTAATTCTTCTTCAAATGTTTGATAAAATTTACCTGTACATTTATTTAGTTCAGGACTTTTGTTTGGTGGTGTTTTTTGATTACTGATTCAATTTTATTAGTTGTAGTAGGTCTATTCAGATTTTTTTTCTTCTTGATTCAGTCTTGGAAGATTGTATGTTTCTAGGAGTGTATCCATTTCTTCCAGACAGTTCAATTTGTTGGCATATAGTTGTCCATAGTACTTTCTTATAATCATTTCTGTGATGTTGGTTATCACTTCTTTTTCATTTCTAATTTTATTTTTTAGCGTTCTCTTTTTTTTCTTGATGAGTCTGGTTATAGATTTTTCAATTTTGTTTATCTTTCAAAGAACCAGCTCTTGATTTCATAGAAATTTTTTTTTTAGATTATGCTCCATTTATTTTCACTCTGATCTTTATTATTTCCTTTCTTCTACTTCCTTTGGGCTTTGTTTGTTGTTCTTTTTCTATTTCCCTTAGGTGTAAAGTCATATGGTTTATATGAGATTTTTTTTCTTTCTGGAGGTAGGTCTCTTTGCTATAAATTTTCCTCTTTAGACTGCTTTCATTGTGTCCCATAGATTTTACTGTTGTTGTGCTTTCATTTTAATTTGTCTCAAGGTAGCTTTTGATTTTTTCTGTGGTTTCATTGTTAACCCAATCATTGTTTAATAGCATTTTATTTAACCTCCATGTGTTTGTGTGTTTTTCAATATTGTTTCTTATAACCATTTATAGTTTTATACCTTTGATTTGGAGAAGGCAATTTCAACCTTAAATTTATTGAGACTTTTTTGTGACCTAGCATGTATTCTACTTTGGAAAATGTTCCACGTGCACTTGAAAAAAAATGTATATTCTGCTGCTTTGAGGTGAAATGTTCTAATAATATCATTTAAATCTATCTGGTCCAGTCCTTCCTGGACTTGTATGGTTATTTTCTTTGCCAAGATAGAAAAGTTTTCTGTCATTATTTCTTTAGGTTGTCAAGCACTTTCTTCTTTCTTTCTTTTCTGTCTGGCACCCCTATTATGCAAATGTTGGTATGCTTGATGTTATCCCAGAGGTCTTTTATATTATTATTATTTTTTTTGCGATTTTATTTTAATGTTACAATTGGGTATTTTCCACTATCTTATCTTCCAAGTCACTGATTTTATCCTCTGCTTTATATAATCTAGTGTTGATTACTTCTAGTATAGTCCTCATTTCAATTATTATAGTCTTAATTCCTAACTGGTTCTTTTTATGGTTTCTATGTCCTTTTTTTATGTTTACTATCTTTTCGCTAAAGTTTTCACTGAATTCATCTATTCTTTCCCTAAGTTTATTTAGTGCAAGTTGGGTGGAGCAGGGTGTCAGGGTGTCACCAGGGTGGAGTGTATGGTGTTTACCAGGTTAATGTAGATTCAGATTTGGTGTCCACTTCTGCAGGCTGTATGGGAGGAGAGCTCAACACAGGAATAATGGCACCACCAACCATCACTGTAAAGCATACAATTCAGTTTCTCCCAGTATGTCCCTAATGTCATTTGAGTTGCTGTTTCCTTTGCTTGAGCTTAGGTTGAATATTTATGAATGAATGAGTCTGTGCTCAGGCCCTTTAAGAGGAATGCCTGGAACTCCAACAGCCCTTCACACCTGGATGAAATCTCCACTAATTTTCACAGCCAAATGTTGTGGAAACTCATCTTCCTGGTACTGGTGCTCTGGTCTGGAGAGCCCAGTATGGGGCTGAGACTGTTTGCTTCTCAGTGAGGACCTTTGCAGTTGAGATATCCCTTTCAGTTCTTGATGGCCACACATGGGTGTGGGACCAGCTTACTTCACATCTTTACCCCTCCTACAATTCTCAAGGTGACTTCTTTTTTATATCTTTAGTTATAGAACTTCTGTTCAGGTAGTTTTCAGATGGTCCTCCAGAGTTTTTGATAATTTAGTTGTAATTTTGGTGTGGATGTGGGAAGAGAATTTACCTACTCCACCATCTTGACAGAACTTCCCAGAACTGTTTTTAGTACTTAAACATTAGACTATTAAATCCTCAAAATGACCAAATAATTAGTTATCATTATTATGTTCATTTTACCCATAAAGAAAGTGAGGCATAGCAACATGTTTGAGGCAGAGTCTGGTTGTGAATGCCAAAGCCTTCCTCTGGAATCCATGCTCCAGTGCTAGAAGTGCTATGCAGCTTCCAGTAGCTCCCTAGTTGGATTTCCTAACCAATTACTTAGACTCACTCATCATAAAATATCTTTATTTCTCCCCTCCTGGAATTTTTACATTAAAAAATTCTTCCAGATATTTAGCATAAAATCAAACAAAAACAAAAACAAAAACTCTTCTCTCTACCCCATGTTCCACCACCTCATAAGAGGTTTATCAGTTTTCTTTACTGTCTTGTTCATGATCTATGCTTCCCATTTCTCATTTACTTTACAAAGGTTAAAGTAAACCTTTGAAAACTCAGAACATGCCACACTGTTGTTTAAAAATGTGTATAACCTCGCATTGCCCATTTTGATTGGATTATTCTGGGAAATCCAAATATTCCAGAAAAGAATAATCCTCATGTCCTCCCCAAAATAAGAATAGTGATAACAAAAAATATTTTTAAGTAAACTACTTTTTTTATAACACTTTTTAAGCTAAACATGACTTAAGCAAAAATAAAATATATCTAGGATCTTATTGTTCATTTTCTTATAAAATAAAATGCTAAAAATTAGTTTTTATAAATGTTTAACTTTCACTCTGGTTCAGTTTCATTTTGCTTCTTAGTAAAAATATATCATTTGTTTTAAAACACGTAAGAAAGGGTTGACAAAAATAATAATAAACAGTTTATTCATGCATATATTTTTCTATTTGTTAGTGGGAAAAAATAATCTGAATAATTCAGTGTCATTAGGACCTGGCTAAATATCTGAGGTTCAAGTGATTATATAATAATAAAAAATTCTAAACTAAATAATTTCTTGATTAAATTTATTCCAAAGCTATTGCATTTTTCTACAATGTTAAAAATAATTTGAGAACTCTTATTAATAATAGTTTCACTAGCTTTTATGTTTAACTCTTACTATGTTGTATAGCAGGAATTTCTAATAGAAGATACACATGCTGCTCATGCTGACTTTAAATTTCATTTTTCTTTGAAATATTCTTGAAGAAAACTTTAAAAGTAAATATATTTGGCTCATATTGTGTTATGGATGCCATATCCAGTATGTATGTTTTAACAGAAGGAATTATTTGCTATTTTCACTTGAAATTAAATGGGTTTATAATTTCAAGTGAAACAAACCAACTATTGTTCAATTGATTCCTACTAATAATGATTTTTTTATAAAGCATATATGATGGAAATTATAACAAAAATATCTCTTTGTAGATGACTATAAAATTTTAGGACATGGTCTATATAGTATACTCCTCTGAGAGTCTAATACATAGCCCATTTCATGAATATACATAGCCATGGATGTTTTTGCTCTAGTGCTGCTATAATATGTTTTACTTACTCATATATATAGGAGTTAGAAAACTTATATATGTTGGAAAAAAGATACATAAATACATATATCTTCTTTCACTCACTTCTAACAAATGCAAGTTATATATTTTTATTTCTTGTTCATGAGTAAGGGGTCAGAATCCATATGATTTCTCATATATTATTTCTTCACAGCTAATAATAGTGTACTAGTATCTTCCACTTATTTAAAATAGTATATTTTCTTATACCGATGATATATTTTATATTATTTTATATTATATATATCATATTACATATATACTTCATTATGCAGGTTATTTATCATGCAAATTATTATTATTTTGGTTTATAAAAATACTACCATAAGTGAGATGGACCAGATGATTAAATCATTAATGAAGATTTTAAAATGAACAAGTAAGAACTCCCCAAGCCACATGGGTAAAAATTATATTATAACTCCAGTCAAGGATCTACATAAAGTTAGTTAAACAAACGCTATGCTTAATCTAGAAAACGGAATTCATTCATACATAGCAGCCTAACCAAGTCTTTCCCAACATCAGAGAAGTAATAAAAATAAACTTAATTATAAAACTAGGAACAAGGACAAAATATTAAATTATTATAGTTATTTATATTATGCTTTATGTGCACAGGTATGTGATACTTGTGTTACCACATTAGCACAATAAATTCTAATGGAAACTGTAATATTATTATTATGATTTTACAAATGATGAAACAGATGTTCTTCATAGTAGGTGATTTCCCAAAGACCCAAACAACAAAACCCATGTTATTTCAAACTTACTATAATGTTTTTGCTTCAACCATTTAACAATTCTTCCATAAATTTCTCTTGTAACTCACATACATTTAAACTGGCGATCAGTAGTGTAAGAGAGAAGAGTCCAAGATCACTTAATATATAAATATTAATTAGTACACTCTATCATAAGTGTTAAGGGAGTGTCTGCACAAGTAAGTAGTACACATGCTCTTAGAAATTGACATTCCATCAATAGATTTCAAATCAGCTCATAAGTGACATGAACTTAGTTCATACCACAGTTCCTCAATATGGATCAAGAGTAGATACAAATATTGGGTCTGAGACTACACCTTTCCATTCTTTTAAATCTGTCTTGAGGGGTTAAGACATTAGGATTTATATTCCTCAGACCCTTCTGCTCTATCATCCCCATAAACTCACCATTCCCTATCTTGTATAAATGTTTTTCTTCTCACCACTATGTAACTGGAAATAACAATTTAAAAATTCTTATACCTTTCATTTTCTTTATAATGATTTTATCCTTCTATAAACTCAATTTTATACATTCCACTCCCTTTGTCATTATATTTTCATCTAATTTCTTCTCTATTACCTGTTCTCCAATAATTACCCAATCTAGTGGTACCAACAATCCACTCCACTTCTTTCAAACTATCATTTTACTATCAGTCCTTATAATCACTCACTGAAACACAACTTTAACTCATTGTCCCTTCTAGCATCACAATTTTATTTAGCCAAGTCACACCATGGTGAAAAATAAAAACAAAACAAAACACACACACAGAACAAAATAAATTATCTCTCTGTTTCTCTCTTTAACTCCAGTGCAATTAAATATGGATGAAGAAAAATTTAGCACCCCTCTAAATGGACACAGCTTACATTTACAGCCATAAAACTCAAGAGGAACTTCAGTGTGTCTCATCAATTATAATACTCTCTTTTATTTTATTGACTATTCCAGTCTACTAGAAAAAAATATTTTGTACCTCCTTCTTAAAACTCTTCCCCTGCCACATTAACACTTAACAATACTCAGGTCCTACTTCACTGAGAGAATTGAGCAATCAAAGAGGATTCTCAGATGTCCACCTCACATCTACCCACCTGCTCCTAATAGTCTACCTTCCTTCATGTTTTCACAAATTAAATATTCATGACCTTATCCATATTCAGTGGAATCCTTCTGGAAACTCCTTCCCTTCTACAGCAGATTTTTCATTCTCTATTATTCATACCTGTTAATTAAACAGCTATAATTTTTCACATCTTAAATTCCAAAAAATTTATTAATGACATTTCTGGCAATGAATGCTCAATTTCTTTGCCCCCCACCTATTTCAGCAAAATTTCTCAAAAGATTTATTCAATAACTATAATTCTTCTTCTCCCTTTCTTAATCTGCCCTCCAACCAGGCACTTTTCTCTATCACTCCCTATCTCAATCTTTCATTAGATCACCAATGACCTCCAGATTATGTGACATGTAGTATGTTGAATAAGGACTCCCAAAGATGTTCATTCATTTATCCCTTGAACCTAGAAATGTTTTACCTTAAATAATGAAGAGGACTTTGCATATGAGATTATATTAAGGGTATTGAGATAAGCAGATTGTCCTGAAATATCCTTGTGTGTCCAAAATAATCACAAAAGTCTTTAAAGAAGAAAGAAAATGGGAGTATTCAAATCAGAAAGAGAAAATATAAGGGAAAAAGCAGTGGCCTGAGAGGAGAGAAGATGCTACCTTGTATGTTTTGAATAGAGAGGAAGATAAACCAAGTAATAAAAGTGGCCTCTAGAACCTAAAAAAGGCAAGAAACAGATTTCTCCCATGTCTCCAGAAGAAATATTAGTTTGCAGACACTTTGATTTTAGTCCAGTGAAACTACTTCCAGACTGTTGACTGCCAGAACTACAAGGAAATAAATTTTAAGCCAGTAACTTTGTGGTAATTTGTTATAATAGGAAATATCCAACTCAATGATCAATGTTCACCTATCAGATGATAGATGATAACACTGATAATGATGATAGAAAGATAATCAGCAACACTTATTAATGTTATTTAATTCAAATTCTAACATGCTAATTGAGAAGCAACAAAAATATTAACTTTTCATTCAAAATTTTTTAGCACTTAAAATAATCTATCCATGAAATATAAGGATCTAGCCAATCATCCAACATCATGTAGAACAAATAGACTAAAATTGTTTGAAATGATTTTGTTGGTAGATAATGGGTTTTCTTTTAATTATTATTATATATAAAGCTAATCAGTTGTTTTTGGTGGTGGTGGTGTTTAGACACTAAATATAATCAGATTATTCAGAGATTTTTGAGAAATTTTGAGAGATTCAGACAAACAGGTATGAAATTGTTAATATACTGTTTAAAGTTTAAAAAGTTTGCTTCTTCCTTTTTAAATTAATCCAGTTCATGAATGAATAATGCGATTTCAACTGAGATATTTTAGCTTCTGTATCTAGAGACCTTTGCAAAATTCATTTTTATAAGAAAATATGATGAACTAACAAGGTTAAGATTTTTTAATCTCATGAAATATTAATGAAATTAATAAAGCTAAAATGTGCTGTTTGATTTTATTAAAGAACAAAGATTTTTAAATTAATAATGTAGAGTGAGTAAAATCAATTTTAATATAGCATGTTTTTCTCTAAAACCAAAGTAATAAGTTTGTGGTACTGGTGCAGGACAGACAAACAGACAAGTCCACCAGAATACAGAACACAGAGATAACCTGTTTATTAAGACCTGAATGTAAGGAGTAAAATAACAAAGTTAATAGAGAAAAGAAATACAAGAATATCTTTATAGTGTAGAGACAGAAAAAAAAAAGCCTCAAAACTTCAAAACTGTAAATTGTAAGGTAAAGAAAATGATAGATTTGATTACTTCAAAATTAATTACTGTACTCAATGAAGAAAACAGAAAAATTAAATGAGAGAACATATTTGCAACATCTGAATTAGTTTCTAGAATATATTAGGACTTCCAACAAAACTGTAAGAAAAAGTACAAAAGATGAGCATAGGATATGGTGAAACAACTTAAAAAGTAGAAACTCAAAAGAATAGCAATCATAAAGTGAGAAGCTCAACCCCATTAGTAGTCAGAAAAATTTAAATCAAAGCAATAAAATAAATTTTTTTACATTTATCAAACAAAATTATTAGGCAATTTTTAACTATCAAGTATTGATAAACATAAAAGTGAGAATATAGAAATACTGTGCATTGCTGATAGAAGTTTCTATTTGTGCAAACTATTTGGAGAGTAGCTTACCCTTACAAGTAAAAATAAAATTTATTCTTTTATTCCTTATAGAGCAGAAATTCTTCTTTCAGCTATATGTAAAGAAACCAATGATGGTACGAGGGGCAGGTTAGAGACAACCTGAGTTTTAGCTTCTACTGAATACTTAAATCTCATTCATGCCAACTACCATGGAGAGCTACACAGAATTTAAAAGGGAAGGCTAAGCAATAGTTATAGCAACACGAATATCACTTGAAAAAAATGCAGTTCCAAAACATGAAAGGATAAGAAATATGATGGGGGTTATTATATAATCTATTTTATGAAAATTAAAATATTGCATACTCAAAATAAGAGCACACGAGAACAGACACAAATTAAAATAAGCAGATAAATGCATTAAAATTGTTACCTGGGGAGTAGAAGAAAATAGGATAGGGGTTGAAGACTACAAAGGGAATGAATGACTTAATGAACAAATGAATCAAGCAGCCACTTTAAAACATTCTTAGCAAAACTGGTAATGTATCATATACACACTACATATATACAAAAAGATATTAGTCACTTGTTACTAGAATCAGACTAGGACCTTATGTATTCTAATTGTTATAATATTCTACATGCATCAGTGGTTCAGTATAAAACAACTTTTATCTTCATTTTACTATTTTATTGAGTTCCTCCAATTTAGTCATTTACAAGAGAAATATCATGTTAAACTGAAAACATAATATTTAGAGAAATGATGAAGAATTCACATATTTCAAAGATTTGCCGTAACATTTTTTTCTTTCTTCTTTTCTTAGATTTATTATGATTTTACTGCATATTTTAATATTACCTTTCAAAATGATTTTCATGCAGAGTTACTCAGCCTGCAAAGGAATATTCTGCAGCCACTCTTCTTCCTGTGTGCTAACAATTAATTTTGCTGAAGCTTAGTCCAAATATGTAAAAACCATTGAAGTAACATTTAGTTACAAAGTGTAAATTCTCCAAGTGAAAATTAATCCTTGGGAGACTGGCAAATGTTGGCACACTTGGTAAAGTCACCAGAACCAAAATTATCATTTCCCCATGCATAGTTTAGTGTTCTTTTTGTAAATAAAAATATAGACATGCTGTAATGCTTTAATATTTACTAGTGTCTTACAGCTGACTCCCAGAGACTGAGACAAAAAATGCAGGCTAACCTATGATTCTTCTCAAGTTGGCCTTAAGCAATATAATGGAAGAAAAGTAGTTCAATTTTTGATCCTCTACCTCATTGACTATCCCTTCTGCTTGTACCTAGAGTTTCACAGCTATTAAAATCTAGCCTTAAGATATGATCATCTGTCAGTCATTTTTATTCCAGCTTGAACATGTCATTGTGTTTCATCTCTCAAGAATACTGTCATTTTTAAGTCTTTTCATTTATGAAATAAAATAATTTTCCCCAATCAAAATTATATCAAATGGTAAGTTAATATAAAATTAAGAATGTAGAGATTTTTCATTGTTTAATTGTTTATTTAAAAAGAGACATTAAGAAAACTATAACTATAATCAATAGAAAACTACCTTTGTTTCTAGTTTAAAGCAGTCAGATTCAAATAAATTTAATGTTATGTAAATTTCTACCTCTTCTTAAAGTTTATTGGATTGAACTCACCAATAAAAAGGCACAGAGTTGCAGAATGGATCAAAAAACAAAACTCAGACATATGCTGCCTTCAGAAGACACATCTCAGCTCCAAAGACAAATATAAACTCAAAGTGAAAGGGTGGTAAAAGATATTTCCAGCAAATGGCATTCAGAGAAAAGTTGGAGTAGCATTACTAACTTCAGACAAAATACACTTCAAAATAAAAAAGGTAAAGAAAAATAGTGAGGGACACTTCATTATGATAAAGGAAATCATGCACCAAGAAGACATAACACTTATTAATATCTATGCTCCTAATCAGGGAGCCAATATGTAAAGCAATTACAGAACTTAAGGAGAAAGAGACCAAACACTATTGCAGTACAGGACCTCAATACCCCACTGTTGGATATAGACAGGTCATCCAAACAGAAAGTCAATAAGGAAATAACATTCTTAAATTATACATTAGACCAACTGGACATAATTGACATTTACAGAGCCTTCTATCTCAAAACAGCTGCTTATACATTTTTCTCTAGTGCACATAGAACATTCTCAAGAATCGACCACATACTGAGATGTAGAGATAGCCTCGACAAATATAAGACAGTTGAAATCATACCAACCATAGTCTCTGATCATAATGCTTTGAAACTAGAGATCAACTGCAGAAAAAAATCAGGAAGAACCACAAATACATGGAGATTAAACAATATGCTACTGAAGAATAACTGAGTCAGAGAAGAAATAAAAAGAGAGATCAAGAGATACATAGAAACAAATGATAATGATAGCACAACATATCAAGACTTTTGGGACTCAGCAAAAGTGGTCATAAGAGAAAATTTCCTATCATTACAGGCCCATCTTCAAAAATAAGAATGAGCCCAGATAAAAAATTTAATGCTTTATTTTAAAAAACTAAAAAAGGAAAAAAATGAAGCCTAGAGTCAGCAGAAGGAAAGAAATAATCAAAATTAGAGCAGAAATAAATAAAATTGAAAATCAAAAGAAAAGATAAAAAAAAATAAATGCAACAAAGAGCTGGTTTTTTGAGAAAGTTAATAAAATTGACAAACCCCTAGCTAGACTCACTAAAGAAAAAAGGAGAAAGAACACAAATAATCAAAACCAGGGATGAAAGAGGGGAAATTATGACTGACATCACAGAAATACAAAGGATCATACAAGAATACTATGAAAAAGTATATAACATCAAATTTAATAACCTAGAAGAAATAAACCAGAACTCAGAAAAATATAACTTTCCTAGACTGAATCAAGAAGAACTTTAAAATCTAAATAGACCAATCAGCAACATGGAAATTGAAACAATCATGAAAAACTACCAAAAAAATAAAAGTCCAGGATCAGATGGCTTCACCAGTGAATTCTACCAAACATTCAAATAAGATTTAAAACCTATTCTCCTCAAACTCTTCCAAAAAATCAAAGAAAAGGTAAAACATTTTATGAAGTCAATATTACTCTGATGCCAAAACCTGGTAAAGATAACACAAAAAAGAAAACTATAGACCAATAACATTCATGAACACATTTGCAAAAATCCTAAATAAGACACTAGCGAACCAAATACAGCAACATATTAAAAAGATTATAGACCATGATCAAGTGGGCTTTATCCTAGAAGCACAAGGATGGTTCAACAAACACAAATCAATGTTCTATACCACATATACAAATTAAAAAATAATAATCATATGATCATATCAATAAATTAAAAAAACCTTTGACAAGATACAGCATCTATGAAAGACCTATATAATAAAAACTATCAGATTCTATTAAAATAAATCAAAGAAGATACAAAAAATGGAAAGATGTTCTATGTTCTTGGATTGGAAGAATCAACATAGTTAGAATGACCTCATTACCTAAAGTATTATACATATTTAATGCAACTCCCATTAAAATTCCATTGGCATTTTTAAAGAAAAGAGAAAAAATTATCTGATCTGTATGGAAGCACAAAAGACCCTAAATTGCCAATGCCTTTCTGAGAAAAAAGAACGAGCCTGGAGATATCACTCTGCCTGACTTCAAATTATACTACAAAGTGACATTAATCAAAATGACAATGTATTGGCAGCAAAACAGACACATGAATCAAAGGAACAAAATCAAGAGTCCAGAAGTAAAACCATATTTATATGGGCAAATAATTTTTGACATAAAAGCTAAAACATACAGTAGAGAAAGGAAAGCCTCTTCAATAAATGGTGCTGGGAAACCTGGAAAGCCACCTGCAGAAGAATGAAACTAGACTGTTGTCTATCACCACACACCCAAATTAACTCAAATAAAGACATGAATATAAGACCATAATAAAAAAAAATGCATAGAAGACATCATAGAAACTAAACTCAAGGACTTTGAACTTAAAGAGGATTTTATGAATTTGACCTCAAAGGCAAAGGAAGTAAAAGCTAAAATAAATGAATGGGACTACATGAAACTAAAAATCTTCTACTCAATAAAAGAAATGGTCAACAAGGTAAAGTGTCCTATGATAGGTGATTGGATAAAGAAGCTATAATACATATGTACAATGGAATATTACTCAGCCATAAGAAGACATGAAATACTGCCATTTGTGACTACATAGATGGACTTTGAGATAATCTTATTAAGCGAAATAAGCCAGACTAAAAAGTTGAAAATCATATGATAACACTTGAATGTGGAATATAAACCTAAAAGTAACAAATGAGCAGGACAAACAAACAGAGACTCATGGACATGGAATATAGACTAGTGGTTACCAGAGGACTATACTCTAGTGGTTACTAGTAGGGTGTGGGATATAGGGGTGGTAGATAGAGTAAAAGAGGTCAAATATAGGGTTTAGGGGGAGGGTGAAGTGGGTAGAGGGTATCAAATATATGGTAGCTGAAGGAAACTGGACTTTAGGTGGTAAACACACAATAGAAATACAGATGTCAAATGATAATGTACACCTAAAACTTATATAATTGTATTACCAATGTTATCCTGATAAACTTAATTAAAAATTAAAAAAATAAATATATAGAAAAAATTCACTTTGGTTTAATTATATCTAAATTTACTCAGGTACTATTTTAAACTAAATACACAAAAAACATAATAGTGCAATCATATCTCTTCTAAATCATATGTCTTTGTCTTGATTATTACATGTAGAGACTATGAATGCATAATTAACAAATTAATTGAAAATGTTAAATTTGACATCTCTAGAAAGATATATTTATATTAATAACCACTTTATCATGATGAATGTCAACTCTAATCACTAGTAATTATGTACAAAAAAAAGCATTGTTAATGTGCTGATGAATTAATAACATTAAAATTATAGCTAGTGGAAACAGTTGAACAAATTAATTATAGATTACAATAACAGAATAGTTTATGTTTTTATTGGGAAGGCCACATTTTCAATAACTGAGTAGACTCAGTCTTCATTTTGAGATTGCTATACTTAGGCATCATTATCCATGCATCTCAATTAAACACATTATATCTGTAATTATCTTATTGAATTAGCCTTGATGCTGAGCCTCATAATTGTCAACATGTCAAAATAATAACTAGTAATAACATCTATATTTTAAGAATCATTCAAGAGTTTTTTAAGTTCCCAGAATTATGATTTAATTGGTTTTAGAAGATACATGTACTAATCTAAATGTCTGATCAATTGGCACACTTTTTTTTAAATTAAATTTTACCAAATTCACTAAGCCTATTGTAGACAATTGATAAGTATTACCTAACCAATCCTGGTAAGATTTGAGAAAGGTTTTTTGTTTGTTTGATTTTTTTTCTGATCTGTTTCTTTGGTTTAGGAACAGTAAAACTAAGCTCTAGATCAGAAGCCAATTATTAATTAAGTTGGTAAAGACGCTATGTAAGTAGTATATCAAGAACTGCTTGCTTACCATAATATAATCTGCATTTTAACATTTATGTTTTAGAGTTTTGCTTTAATATTTACTTTCTCCTCCTTGATATCTTCCAAAAAGGGTAACTCATACAAATCGTAACTATGTTTTGTATAGACACAACAAGTAGGATCATTCTATTTAGCTCCAATTAATTTTGAGATAATTCTTGGTACTGATTATGTACAAATATGACAAGGCAGACCACACATGAATCAATTTTTTTATTTATTGGCTTCCTGCACAAATTATATAGACAAAATAGTTACAAAAGCTTAATAGAAAAGCACTAGCAGCTTGCAAAAAGTTCTAGTCAAATTGAAGAGTATTCTACTTATAGTGAAAGAAGCGCATTTATAAAATTTGAATATTTGAAATAAATGTATAGATGCAATTTTACCAAGGAAATGATTTTTAAATGTGGAAAATAGTTAAAGTGAAAAAATTTTTCAAAAACAACTTTCAGAGTTAAATAAATGTACTAAAATATGTTTTTTTAAAAAAGGTTAGTTTTTAGCAAAGTGCCAGATTCTCATGAATTAGCAGGCATCCAGTGGAAAAAAAGTTGGAGTGTGGGTCAACTGGTCAATCTTGAATTCTCTTGGCACTATTGGATGTATGTGGATAGTTCATAAAAATTATAACCACCAATGACGGGCCTTCAGTGTGATACACACTGCTAAGAGAAGACTTTTCATGACTTCAAATAATTTGATTCAGTCAGGGTTCTTGAGAAAGCTGCAGAGGTGAGAGTTCTAGACCTGCAGACACAGTCATCCACTTCTCATTTTCAGACAAGAATTCAGCATTAAGCTGACCACTTGGAAAGAATAATATACCATGAATTTAAAAACAATAAAAACAATAACAAAACAAGCAAACAAAAATCCCTCAACATTTTCTAAAAGAACTCAAATCAAGCCATTACATACAAAAGTGGAAATATGTGATATTATAAAATGCTTAGCAAATTAAAGTGACAACTTTTTTTTTCAATTAGAAAAACTATATTTTACTACTCAAAATAAGATGAATGAATACAGTACCTAGAAAATTATTTTTTTCTATACACCTGCACTTGACAATTACAGTTATGATTTTCTCTTTTTGTTCAGAAAAGGTACATTTTATATTGCATCCCACCCGCATTCAACACAAGTAAATCTCTATAGTAATTATGTAGCTGTATTTAAAAGGCAAAGAAAGCATGTAATTATAACTTTAAAGAATAATTTACAGTAATGGTGGAAGTTGGGCTTGAATTTTAACCACACATCAAACAGAAATAAAAGACAAAAAAAATTATTGTAGAATGCAAATTTTATCTTTAGGAGAGGGAAGAAAAATTCTCAAAACAATGCACTGTCATTGAGGCAATTAACGGTTGATGCTATTACAACCGAGAATGAGAGTTTCCAGCAGCCAACTCCATGGCCTTTCTGTTTAGTAAAATTAATAATAAAATTTATATTTCATTTAGGATTTAACAAAGAAGAAAGTCAAAGAAAACTGTAGACACAATTGAAAAGGATTTGGAAATCACAAGGAGATTTTTCCTATCTTAACCAGTAACAAAAACTATGTCAAGAAAGGTCAAAGGACTTTAACAAGTTTATGCCATTAATAGTTTACATTGTTTACATTGTTAGAATAAAGTCTAATCCCCAAACTTCTGCTTCTCAATTACAAACACTCTCCAATAAAAAAAAAATCAGTCTAAAAAAATGTGTTTTTAATTGCAGTATAATTGATGTGTAATGTTATGTTAATTGCAGGTATAAAATGTAATGATTTAATATTTGTATATATTGCAAAATGATCACCACAATAAGTCTAATTAATATCTGTCCCATACATAGTTACAAAATTTGTGTGTGTGTGATGAGGACTTTTAAGATCTACTCTCTTAAGAAATGCATTTTGATTTAAATACTAATTATACATAGTGAGAAAACTGCTATGTTCATGGGGGATAGAATTCTCTGGTAGAATCATGTGCTGAGGATATTGATTCTTATTACATTGTCTCAATTTCCTCTTGCTTTACCCAAATCAACACACCACAGTACTTTTACTAAAGGTTTCTTTCCTTCAGCAAGTCTTAAAGAGCCAAGTCTCTTCCCAGAATAAATAATATAGGAATCAGAGAAAGGTAATTCTCATGGTTAGAGCTCTCAAAGAACTATTACATTGTCTGGGTTGGTAAGGTTTGGTTGTATAGTTGCTTCAATGTCCCAAATATTTTATTCATATTTTGATAATATATGGAATTAGGCTTTTTTTTTTTTTAGTTTTCTGACAGCATAGATATTTTAAAAACTCTATTAGTATTCAATTAATGTTATTTATGGAGTTACTATAATACATTTATTATTTTTAGAACTGCAAGAATAACCTTTTTGAGGAAGAGTGAAACTCTACTCAACATTTAAAGTCCTTACCTTGTTCCTTTAGACAGAAGCGATTGTATCCATCAGCATTATCCTGGAGTCTGCCTTCACACTTCTCTGGGGCACTCAGCATTTCATCCTGTGTCATGGTTATTTATTTTCATGTCTTTCCCTAATAGTTTTTAAAATCCTTGAGGGCAGAGTCTTTATTTTATTCATTTATATATCCCCTAGCACCACCATGGTGTCATGCACATAGGAGGTATACCTTGTCAAATTAATAAATGAATTGCCATTAAAAAATCTGTGCATCAAAACACAAAGAGCACAATTATAAATCAACCTGTCATACATGCAATTCTAGGATAGCATTATCTTTTTCTATAAAACTTAAGTTATATGTAATGAATCATGTATATACTATTCATCCTTTTGGGAACATTATTTCATGGTTCATTTATTCATTAAACCCTGAACTTTTATAAAAATGAAATTAAACAGAACCACTTAAACAGCCAAAAAGAAAATGTTGTCATAGTTTATAGATCTTTAATATAGTCTAAGTACACTAAATAGAGAAAATTCAATTTATAATATTCTTAACTTTTCAATTCAATATAGAAAGAAAAAATAAACCTTACACAAATTATGGATAATTAATAATCATTCATATTATGGCACTCCTGAACAATGTTTTTGGGAGAATCAGTTGATATTTGAATGATAATTTAGCAAAAACATAAACTTTTTTTTTATAATTTGATTCCTGCACTTTATATCTAGAAATATAATAAGAAAACAGTATTTTTTCATTTTTTTTATAATTTCAAGAAAAAGAATAAAATATCTAGGCATAAACTTAACAAAAATTGTAAAGGACCTATAAATAAAAAAAAAACATAAGATGGTATTAAAAGAAATTGAAGAATATACAAAGAAATGAAAATATGTCCTGTGTTATTGGACTGGAAGAATCAACATAGTTAAAATGACACATTCTCTAAAGCAATATATATACTTAAGGTAATCTCCATTAAAAGCTCAATGACATTTTTTTAAAGAAATAGAACAAAAACTCATAAGATTTGTATGAAATCACAGAAGACTCCAAATAGTCAATGCAATTCTGAGGAAAAAGAGCAAGGGCTGGAAGTATCACACTATCTAATTTTAAATTATACTAAAAAGTGACAATGATCAAAATAGCATGGTACTGGCAGAAAAATAGGCACACAGAACAATGAAACAAAATTGAGAGCCAAAAAATAAACCCACATATATATGGCAAATAATTTTCTACAAAGAAGCGAAAAACTTACAATGGAGAAAAGAAAGCTTCTTCAATAAATGATGCTGGGAAAATTGGGAAGCCATATGAAAAAGAATTAAACTAGACTCTTATTTGTTACCGTACACCAAATATAACTCAAAATTGATCAAAGGCCTAACTATAAAATCTGAAACAATAATGTTTACAAGAAAACATAGGTACTAAACTCATGGACCTTGGTTTTAAAGAGAATTTTATGAATTTGACCTCAAAGGCAAGGAAAATAAAAGCAAAAAATAAAAAAAAATAGGACTATATCAAGCTCAAAAGTTTCTACACAGCAAAAGAAACCATCAACAAAACAAAGAGCAACCAACTGAATGGGAGAATATATTTGCAAATGAAACCTCTGATATAGAGCTAATATCCAAAATATATGAAGAATTCATACAATTCAACAACAACAAAAAAACAAACAATCCAATTAAGAAATGGATAGAGGACCTGAACAGACACTTCTCCCAGGAAGATGTACAAATGACCAACAGACATATGAAAAGATGCTCAACTTCACTAGCTATTAGGAAAATGCAAATCAAAACCACAAGATACCACCTTAAACCTGTTAGAGCACCCATAATCAACAGGACAAGTAATAACAAGTGTTGGAGAGGTTGTGTGGAAAAAGGAACGTTTATACACTGTCAGTGAGAATGTAAATTGATTCAGCCACTATGGAAAACAGTATGGAATTTCCTCAAAGAACTAAAAATTGATCTACTATATAATCCAGTAATCCCTCTACTGAGCATTTACTACAGAGACTTGAAAACTCATATCTGAAAAGATATATGCATCTCGATGTTCATAGCAGCATTGTTCACAGTGGCCAAGACATGGAAGCTACTGAAGTGCCCTTTGCAGTGTTGGCAAGTGAGAAATAAAGCAAAGTTTGCTAGAAAAGTTTGCTAATAATTTTTATTTTTATAAAGTCATCAGAAGGAGAAGTAATAAGACCTACCACATAGTTTTTTGGTGAAACAAACAAATAACAAACAAGCCTGGCACACAGTAAGTGCTAAATGGGTATTAAATGTAAATGCTACAACAGTACAAATTAAAGTAATGCAAAAAGATGGCCCAGAGTTCTGACAACTCTTAACCATTAAGTCTATGACAGCAAAATCTGTCCTCCAACTTTTTATGAACAGAGAAGATTCAGCCTCAGTTTCAAAGATATTATTTGTTCAGTGTCTTTTACAAATAGTTAAAAGCACACAACATACAAATACCTTCTGGTTTAACAGCTATACTACCTGTCTCTGTCAATACCTTTGAAATTTTTTCTGGTATTGGCTCCTAAAGAGATGCTAACTCTTGAAAAGATATTGAACTCCTACTTCTCTCTCTTGTGTCCAGTAACATAGACATAAAAGAAGCCAAAGAGAAGTTGAAAGATGCATAAAATAACACTATAATTCTCAAAAATCATTTACAGTGTAGAAATTTGATTAACATCATTAATAACTTGAAACAAAGTTAAAGGATGTTTCTTTGGAGAAGATTTATAAGGCAAACACAACTTCAGCAATACTTACTATTTTACAAAAGAAGATAATAGTAAACAAAATATAAAATTTAAAATAAAATTAATTTAGACAAAATATGGTACATAGGTACATATACAATGTACATTTAAATAAATATATGTATATATTAATGTGTGCATATGTACACATTTGTATGTACACTCACAAAAGTATGTACCTATATATTTGTAAACCTAGATAAAATGAATATACTTTTCTAAAAAAATGAAATGAAAAAATTGGCAAAGCATATAAACACATAAGCAAGCATATCTCCCACTCCTGCACTTTTACCTCCTGCATAATCTATATGCCTTTATAAGATTGCTTTATATAAATAGCCTACTAAATTACTAAAGAGCTCTCTATTTTATACAAGTTTTAATAGATAAGCAAAACAACGAGAGAAATATCTTACTTATCAAACTTAATTCTAAAATTAGTAAAGAGGTACAATAAAACTATTTTTTTTTGTGATTGAAAATGCCATGATTCTAAATGATTACATTATGTAATTGATTCTATCTTTAAAATGCATGTATATTTTGTCCCAGGAATTCAAAAGGGATTTTAATAAGATAAACATTTGTCACAATGTTTTATCATTAATGAATTAAAGTAGAAATTGTAAATCAATGTGAAAAAATCATTTGAGAATGTTCAACATTCCAAAATGTTTAATAATGCTCAAATTTTAATAAGTTGAAATTTTTCTTACCTAATATTGGTTGTATACAACATCATATAAGAATTAACACAGATAAATGTATATAAAATTCCTTTAAAATTAGAAAAGTACTAGCATGCCTACTTTTTTACACTACAATCGTTCCACATAATTTCAGAGGAAGAAGAGAAAAAGAATTAAGAAAGAATTCTAAAGAAAAAATGCTGCATAGAAAAATCAAGATATCAACAGTGACCTATAACAAATACAAGAGTTCAACAAGGTTGCCAGATATAAGCTCAGCTAAAAAAAATCAATAACGTTACCATATGTCAGTAATAATCACCTAAAAAGTGTAATAGAAAGCAAAAGCTTATCCATAATAGTAATATGCACTTTAAGATATTAAGTATGATTCTCAAAAGATATAAAGAAACACTAGGAGAAATGCCAGTTTAATAGATTAAACTCCTTACTATTTGTAAGGCTGCCAGTTTTTCCCAACCTATTTTTAAAATCTGTAAGTTTCATTACATTTGTAAAAGGACTTTTAAGGAGCTTATTCTAATTTTGTATTGGTCAGCTTCCAGAACTTATGTGCATAAAAAATTGAACACATAACCTTCCTCTTATTAGAAATCACTCAAAAACTACAAGAATAAAACTCAATATTATTTGATAAAAACAATAATATTGATAATGACTGTCAAAAGCAATATTTTTTATTCAAAGTATTCATATAAGGAAGAGGACAGAAATTCAAGATAGAGTCCCAGTGCTGAACTCGGATAAAACAGATTACAAAATATTCTTTCTGAAGACAAATTACATGCTATGAGCAAAAAGCACAAAGATGGAAGAAAACATAAAATTATTTGGATGTTGGTAGAAGCCTTCCAACTCAGCTGATTTTAAAGAAAGTAAGATTGCACTAAAATTATATAAACAAGCCCTAGGTGCAGAGAGCAGTATATATTTGTGGTTACTGAATAAGAAAAGACTTTTATATTGTGAATATAAACTGTCCAGAAATGCTGATATTACCGAATCCTAACAGCAAGAGAAACCAAGTAAACACTGAACAAGGAAAAACAAACTCATTCACCAAGAAATAAAAAAGAAAAGAACTAACACAGTATCTGGAAAAACATACTCCAGAGAAAAAAAGAGTAAAATATTAGCAAAATAAATTATTTGATAAAAAATGACAATATGTAAAATGTTGCCATTTTTTTGTGTGTTTGTGTGTAATTACAGGCAAAGGAAATCCAACATATTTATAATAGACACATTGTGATGAGCTTTCCATATATCACTTTATAAATGACTTATTGCCTCCAGCTACTGGAGTTGCCACCAGAAGATAACCCTCGGCTGTCAGTCCCTTTTGAGATTTCCTCAGTTAAAAAAATAACTGATTTTCTCAAAACTATGACATTTCCAGAAGAAGCCAATAGCCAATGAGGGATCAAGGTAAGAACATGAAGTCATTGCCCCTATGCTCCAACTCAATAACTCTGAAAGGCCCTTCCAGCTCCAGAGCTCCTCATCAGATAATAAGCCCCTCTTTGGGACTGCTTAGTAACATGTCCTCTCCTGTCCAAACTTGCGTCTTTCATCTCCCTCCCATAAGTGTCAATACTGAACACTGCCTAATAAAAATCTTTTACATTAATCATTTCTACTTCTGGGACATCCAAATTTTGGCAACTGTTATCAGAGTGGAATGATTCAAGAAAATAAATACTAATATTGGATTTTGTGCTTGGATCATCTTCCCTTCGGTTGGCAAGCGACGATTCCATTACCTGTGGTAGATGGAGCATGGATAGCTCTGGCATGAGATAATGGGACAATTTCTCAAACATTTACCTGTGTAAACTGGTATTTTAAACTCTTGGAAAGAAATGAACTGGCTAGTAAAACAGTAAGTAGAATTACAATGCAGACCACTAGATTTGTATACTAGGCCATGTCATTTGCAGTTGAGAATTATGCACTTTTTGAAAAATAGTTACTGGCAAGTTACTGGATATGGCAGAGATGGAGTTCTGGATATAGAACACCAGTGGATGATATGGGAAGTACTAATCATCATGAATGGGTTTCTTCAGACTCATTGAGTCATAAACATGGACAGACCCAACAATTATCCACCATAAGTTAGGAGTGTATATCTGATCAAATATAAACAGAACTGAAGAACACAAACAAGCTGCAAGAGCAGGTAGCTCAGATATGTAGATCTTTCACCAAGAGGCCCCCTTCAATGCAGTTATGGCCTCTTGAGGACATTCCTTATAACCTGGTAGAAGAAAAGAAAAAAATCCATCTTGGTTCATGAATAAGTCACCATAGCAAAGCTGCTCTAAAGCCTATATAGATAGCAGTAAAAAAAATCTTCCCAGTGAACAGAAATTTGTACAGTGTCCCTGATTACATACTTTGAACGAAAGAAGTAGCTAATACTTTTATTATATGCTTAATTATGAACATTAGCCAATTCATTGGCCACCTAGTGAAAGGTCTGGCAGGAGGAAGAATGACTGAGTTAGGAGAAAGAAGACTGAACTGAGGCATGCAGTGGGCATGTAGGAAAAAAAAAACACGGAGTAAATAGCTTCAGATTGCATATTAACAGCCACCAGGGTGTATCTACCACAGAACACATACATAGCAACCAAGCAGACAAAATAGATCAGCCAATTGATCTTGACCACCCCAATGTTAATATAACAGGTGCATGAAGGAAATAGTCATGATGGCAGCGATGGAGGCTATACATGGGATAACTTACCATGTTTACTAACTGCTACTATCAAATGTACAACTTGCCAGCAACAGTAGTCTATGCTGATTTTGAATATTGTACTATTCCTTAAAGACTTGTCTGGACAACTAGTAGAATACTGACTACACTGGAGCCCTTTCACCCTGTAAAGTAAAATAAATCACTTTGACACACACACACACACACACACACACACACACATTGTACACTCATAAAAGTGTACATCTGGGATCAAATATGAACAGGACTGAAGAACACAAGCAAGTTTCAAGAGCAGGTAGCGCAGATACCTAGGTCATTCAATATTGAAACAGAGGCCCTCCTCCAGTGCATTTACGGCCCCTTGAGGACATCCTTTATAACCAGGTAACAGAGAAGGAAAAATTCCCATTTGGTGTGTGTGTATATATATATATATATATATATATATATATATATATATATATATATTCTCACAATTTGTGTTCCCTGATGCCACAGCTCCAGCTTATATGTGTTAAGAAGCTCTGGTATCCAAAAGGGATTTGCTCCCATCAGGGAGTAACAGCGTTGAGCTATAAGTTATAGCTGCCATCTGGACACTTCATATTCTTTCAGGAACTAGCAGACAAGAAGATGAGGAGTCATCATCTTGGCAACAATAACTGTCTCTACTTATCAAGAGGAAATGAGAGTTTTCATATATAATGGAACCCTAAAGAACTATGTTTGGCACCCAGGAGATACACTTGGTTACAACAGTGTTGGTGAAATGTTCAAGTGCAGCCATCTGAGTCTGAAAAAGGTTCTGAAAGTCTGGGTAGTGCCAACAAATAAGTCCCTGATATCAGAATGACTAGTGAGGGTGAGGGAAAACTAGAATATAAAGTAGAAGAGGAAACTACAAATAGCAAGTATGGCCCCCAAACCAACCACATCATTAAAAATTATATTTTATCACACTAATCATTCTTTTCTAAGATTTTCCAAGGAATCCCTGAGGATCTCATTACAGAACACATGTGAAGAAATGAATCTAAGCACTTCAAAGAATGGTATGTGGTTTGTGCCACCCAAATCTCATCTCTCTTCAGCAATGAATGGCTTATTCCACTAAGCACTGGGCGTGCTGCTGGGAGATGCCTTATACTCTTAGACTTCTCTGGTGATTGCATTAGCTGAAAAAAAACCTTCTTTACCTTAAGTTTTACCTCCTTCCATGGGTAGCCCATATTTAATTATTTAGCAGTAAGGAGAAATAAGTACCTAGCCCTTTTTCTCCCAGCTCTAGACAGATATTAAGGCTCATTTAGCTCTAGTCCTCATTGAATTGGCAAAGTCCTATCTGGGGACAGGATTGCAGTTAAAATTTTTCCTCTTCCCCATCATGCTTCTTTCCTCTAATTTTCACAGGTATTTATCCCAAGGACACTCTCTAGGAAATATCTTGCATATTAATCTTCTCAGAATAGCTTTAGCTATTCTGTATACGTAATTGAAGTCTCTAAAAAAGAAAGCAAAATGATGTTACAGAGAAAACATATACATATATGTTCAAAAACAATTTCCTATAAAAGCAAAGATTGAATCTACATATTAAGAGCCATACTATGGCCAGCAGATATTCATCTAGAATCACCTACATTGAAAAATTGTCTAGGAAATTTGGGCTTCAAAGAGAAAGAAAGATGCCTTTGCCTCTTAAGAAAATTTTTAAAACATTTAGTCAAAAGAAAAAAATCAGGGTCGCTTAAGAAATTTCCACAGCCATCTTTAATATAAACTAACAAAACAGTGGAGCAGCAAGTACGAAATACTTGATATACGAAAGTGTAACCTAAGTATTTTATATCTAGCCAAACTTTCTTTTATGCATAAAGACTTTGTGCCATACTTTTGAATGTGAAAGAACTCAGAATATTTTCATAATACTTTGTTAACCAATTTTAATTGCAGATAATATGACAAAAGAATGAGCAATATGATATTAGAATTGAGACTAAACCAAATGTGGGAATTTAAAAGACTTATCTGTTCCAACAACCTAGCAATTACAAGCACCAATAATTGCTAGGCAAAGTATATGGAGCTAACATAAGAAGGATGATTTCATTTATAATAAATGTAAGAGGATCATTCAAAAGATATAAATCAAGTAATGGAACTGTATGCACATTCACTTTACAAAGATGAACTAATTATTAACAGAATTATTAAAAAGCAGTGGTAGAGGAAAAAAGAGAAAAAGAAAATATATATATATTATTTCTTATTGTTCATATGACAATTATTGAGTACTATCTAAAAAATGAAAAAGTAAATTTACTACAGATGGTTATAAAACTTGAGGGGTTTAGTAAAAGAATAAATCAAAATAAAGTAGAAACAAAAGCTAAGCAAAAAAAAAAGTCAAGACAATTATACATACTTAAAATTCATCAAAGTATAGGACAGAATTGAAACAAAGTACATATATTTTATTAATAAGAGATTAAAAACCTATGACACCATTTAGCACAGAATATAAACAGAAAATCACAAATATCTTTAAATAACACGTAAAAGAAGATTCACATTACTCTATAAAATGACATACCTAAGACAAAGTGATTCGCAAATTTTGAAAATAAACTAATCAACAATGATGTAGGAAAATGCAACAATGATAAAAAAGCAGGGGTTGGTAGAAATGTAAATTGTAAAGCCTTCTTGGAACTTTAGCAGTATTTACTAAAGCTGAGCAAATGCAAATCTCATGAACAAGTAATTGTTCCCTTAGGCAAATAAGCTCAGAAATATATCAGAAATATACAGAAAGATACAAAATAAAAGTTTTAGCAGCATTATTTACAAAAGCGTAAAACTGATGCATCTCAAATGTTTCTCAGCAGTAGAACTAGGATAAATTAGTCTATCACCAAACTACTGAATATTCTAGAGTATTGAGAAAGACAAAACTACCTCTTACAAAGTCATAATTTAAGTGAAAGAAGCAATGTACAAAACAGAGCAAACTACATGACTCGATTTATAGGATACTCAAAACCAGGCAAACTAATCTTTGATGATAGAACTCAGAATAGTGGTTATCTTCTGGTGAGTAATGAACAGGAGGGATGAAGAGATTTTGGGATGCCGACAACATTCTATAATTTGATACGTGTGAGAGTAACAGAGGTATGTTCACTTTGCAAAAATTTGTCCAGCTGCACTTAATCTGTTTCTGTATTCAATATTTTATTAAACTGTATCTTTTTTTCTGCTCTGGTACCATGCTCATTTTATTGCTATAATTTTGTAGTAATCTGTATTTGAAAAGCAAACTCTTTCCTTTACATTTTTTATTGAATTGATAGCTTCCTTGGAACTGTTCTTCCATATATTTTTTTTGAATTGTATTTTAAATGTCAAAAAATTTACAAGTCAAGCAACAAAAAAAAATCAGAAAAGTATATAGTTAAGTTTTTCTTCAAGCTGTGTTCCTTATCAACATTGTCATTCCACTAGGTAACCATGGTTATCAAAGTGTGCCGACAATCATAAAGATTATATCCTTCATAGGAGACATAGTAACAGATGTGGTAAATTTGTGCACCTTTCTTGTTTCACATAAAAATATTTATTGGAAATCTGATTAACACATAAAGAACTTTATTCTTTTGTACAGACATATGGTTTATCAATATATGAATAGTAAACTAATCAGTTCCTCTCTTTTAAATAATAAAAACACCGTTTAAAGGGCAGGTTATAGATAACTATGTCATTTATAAGTGAATATAGATGTTTGTATCCCTCTGTTACTCTCCATGGAGACTCATGTAACATCTCAAAATGACCTTCCTGTCCAAACAGACCTTAGTTTACAAATCTTCAAAACAGACATTAAGATAGAAGGAAGTCAGCAACACATTTCACCAAACACAGGGAACTTCTCACAAATCTGGTCACATAGATAGAGGAAGAAGTAAAAATTAGCATGAAAACTCAAGACCAAGATGTAAAAATACAAAAGAAAAAAAAAAAACGTAAGTGTTGACACTAAGCATATTAACATCTCACTCAAATCTAGCTATTCCATGAAAGAATTTCATGGCAGTAATTTATAGAACAATGATAGCTGTCTGTTGATTTGAGTTCTGACAGAGATTATGACCATTTTATTCCTGAAAAAGTTTACCTCTTCAACTTTTTCATTCTCAAAAAAGCAGTATGTCAATGGAATATTGTTCAGTTTAGGGCAGAAGGAGATCCAGCCATTAATGACAACATGGATGAACCTGTAGAACATTATGCTAAGAGAAATAAGCCAGTCTCAGAAGGATAAATAGTGTATAATTTTACTTATATGAGGTACTCAGTCTCATAGAAGCATAGAGCAGTATAGTGATTGCCAGGGGCTGGGGGAAGGAGTAAATGAGAGTTGTTGTTCATTAATACAGAATTTCAGTTATGCAAAATGAATAAATTTTAGAGAGCTGCTGTACAACATAGTGCCTGTAGCTAACAAGGTATTGTGCATTCAAAATGTTAAGAACGTAGATCTCATGTTAAGCCTTCTTACCAGAAAAAGCGACAGGCACACAAAGAACCTTTGGAAGTGATGGATATTATTACCTTGATTGTGATAATAGTATCATAGGTATACGCTTGTGTCCAAACACATCAACTTGTAAACATTAAACATGTGCAGTTTTTGTTTTGTTTTTGTATATCAATTATACATAAAAAAAGATATTATAAAACTTGTATGAGCTTTAAATCTTATGGTCGAGGTTCAAATCCCATTTCTCTCCTTGCTAGCTGTGTGACCTTGGACAAATTAGGTAATGTCTGTATTCTTCAGTTTTCTCATCAATAAAATATTTAATAACTGAGGTTTTTTTTTTAAGACAACTTCTAAAACATTGAACATAGCTCTCGGCACGTAGTATTTGTTATATACGTAAAAAGGAGAGTTGTAGAATGAAATAAATCCTTGATTGGGCTATTTGTTGATGTAATCGTTAAATTGGTTTCCTTATATAGGTGATAATGTGGCAAAGATTGATAACACTATTCTTTGTGATCCTGTCCTCATATCTCGGAGTTTACCATTTATGCCTTTTGAAGTTGAAATCCTAATAAGAAAGTGAATGTGCTGTAGAAGGGGATGTTCATGCTCACAGAGTTTAGAAAATCTTAAGGTACCAAGATTTACTTGAAAGATATCAGAAGAATAATATTTTTTAAAAAAACAAATAAATAAACAGGTTTGAAGATCCCTTGCGCAGATAAAATCATTTAAGCCACATAAGCAAAATTTAGTCTAATTTATTTTATGAACATAATGAACCTTCACCGAGGTTATTTCTCAAAAATACCTCTGATAATCATAAATAAAACTTGTTGTCTTCCAAAAATAATATAAGATAATCACTTTTAACCAATTTTCTGCTGTCCAGAAATCTTCATTGTTATAACCAATCATTGTAAACATTTAACAACTTCCTAATTTTCACTTTATAAACCAACCGGTAACATTATGCCTTTTCATACCATTTCAGGTTGAATTATCTCTGATCATGAGCAGTTTGTTTCTTACTCAATAAAATAGTTATATTAAATAAAGTTCTCTGAATTTTTATTTAATTCCTTCTACTAGTACAAATATAAACATGCTATTGCAATCTCTAGTTAAGCAAGATTATGTCCCTTAGTTCCAGATTTAATTTACCAGTCATCTACGATCTTGCAGCACAGTATAAGGAAATATCAAGAAAGAGCATGAAAAAAAAATGAAATAATGAGATATGTCTGCGTATAACCAAACAAACACATGCTTACAATAGAATATTTTTCATCCATAAAAAGAAGAAAATGCTGTCATTTGTGACAACATGTATCCACCAGATGACATTATGCTAAATGGAATAAACCAAGCACAGTAAGACAAATACTGTATGATCTCATTTATTTGTGACAACTAAAAAAGTTGAACCCAGAAGCAAATAGGAGAATGGTGGTTGCCAGGGGCAGAGAGGTAGAGAAAATGGGGAGAGATTGGTTACAGGGTATAAATTTTTAGTTATAAGACAAATAAGTTCCAAGGATCTAATGTACAAAAAGATAGTTAGAGTTAATAATGTTGTAGTATTTTATACTTGAAATTGACTAAGAAAATAGAACTTAAGTGTTCTCAACAATAGCAAAACAAAAAAACAAAAAAGGTAACTATATGAGGTGATGGAAGTGTTAATAAACTCATTGGATGACTGCAGAAATTATTACACAATGTATACGCATATTAAATCATCATGTATACCCTAAAAAATGTACCTTGTACAATCTAAATAAATACACTTTCTCTTTGTCAATCATATGTCATTAATATGGAGAAAAAAATGCATGAAATTTTCAATAAAAATATAGGAAATTTTTTTAAAGGCAGTTTGGTACAAAATTTAATTTAAGAAAAATAGAACTTTTGTAGTTCTGGCATATAGTAATATATATGAAAGAGAAACACTTTAAGCAGAAATGTATGCCTTTGGGGGAGAATAGAATTTTGGAATTCACATAGTGAAATGAGAACTGGTTGGAGGGAAAAAAGATTAAGTCCTTGTGCTAAGAACAGTAGAAGGGAATTTATCCAGCTAAATTGCAAATCCTTCTAAAATGCGTGCTGTCTTTATCTGTCTACAAATGAGTTAGAATCTCTCAAAAAGTTCTTGTTATATTCTTCAGAACCTGTGTCATAGGAAGAATAAAATTTCTGTAAATGCTTGCAAAATACCAAAAGAGGAAGTTGCACCATGCAAATCTGACTTTGTGGCCTCGCTGGCTGCATTGAGACAATGCTGCAAAAATGGAACGAAAGTCTAAAATATAATTCTCTTTCTTTATATCCAATAGGTAGAGAAGGTATGTGTCTTTTTATTCTTTCAGCACCTTGTAATTGCTAATGCTGTCCAGCAGCCTCCCTCTGAGCCAGATACCATGAATACTTCTTTTTATCGTAATGATGAAAAGTAACATAAAATGAAACATTCAATTTTCAATTATCTAAGTCAATGGTAGCTTAGGTAGTGTCTGTGGACATGTGGATGAGACTTGAAACTTTACTTTGAGAAGCTAATGAGAGACAGAGAACAAATGGTCTACTGAGTATATGTGGACATTGCCCAGTGTAGAATCTGGGCAGGTAATTTAAATAGAAATTACAGCAACCAAAAAAGGTATATCATCTCAGACTTTGAGGTCAACTTGGTCTGTTTCCCTGCCCACAATTCTAAAAATGGGGAATGAAATCTGCCCGGACAGAATAGCGCTTTGCCTATAACCAGGTACTAGATCAATATGAAGATTCTTGAACATGTTAGTATGACACTAGCTTTGCTTGTAATACAATACCTGAGATATATACAATGAGTGAATAGCAACATTATCTGGAAGCTTGTGGTTTCTTAGTAAACTGTTTAAATGCTTTAAATTAAAATTTGATTTTGGAGAAAAAGAAAAGCAGTCTAGAATAAAAAAATACATTTCAGGAATATCTACTTTTAAGTAACTTGGAGGCATTACCCTACAGAATTTTAAAACTATTTGATTATCAATCAAAAATAAATGCTGCTTAGTAGGATGATACTTCTAGAATATAGAGAACTCTCTAAAAGTAATGAGAACATTTTTTGCAAAAACCAAAATTCTGAATTGACATGAATGCTCAATTTTAACAGATCACATTAAATTAGTTGTTTGATCCTGACACTTGCTCTAATGCTCCAACTGGCAAAAGTTAAAATATTTGGAATGCCAAATATTTGAAGTGCACAATTTTTTGAAAGAAACACATTATTTTATATTTTTTCTATATATAATAACTTCCAGATGGCAATATTTACAATCTGTCCAGTCCATGACAGAAATAAATGTGAAGCTCTACCAGAGGAAGTCCTTACAATAAAATACATTCAAGTGACCTCTATAAAGAGATGCTAACTAAATGTTTTATAAGTCTGGAGCAACTGTGAGGAAAACTTAGGTTGGCAAAACCTATCAGTGGTCTTTAAACATTAGCATGCATTGAAATTACCTAGAGATAATCTGGAAACAGAGTTTACTGGACTTAAAGGTCAACTTCTCATTCATGAGGACTGGGGTAAAGCTTAAAGACTTGCTTTCTAGAAAGTTCCCAGGTGACCCTGATGTTGCTGGTCCAGGGACCACACTTAGATATGGTTACACAGGGAAATAATGCAAAATCCTCATATTCAAGCAACTCTTATAATTTAACAACATCTGTTTAAAAGAGATGTAATTTCAGAAAATTAATTACACTGGATCTAATTTTTCAAAAGCAATCTTTTAGAAAAAACAATTTATGTGGAGAAAATAATGTGTTGGCTATATTAATTTTCATTAATTTAATGAGTCAGAGGTGGAGAATCCTGACACAGTCTGAAAGGATGTTATTTTCTCAGTCATATATATATCCTAGTATGCTCTATTTTTTCTGATGTGCATCTTAATTTCATTTCATAGAAAACCTAACTGATGTGCTAGTACTACTCATGTTCTCATTTCTTTTTAAATTGTCAAAATAAAATTAACATTTATATTGTCTTATTAATTGTCTATACTAAATATCATTTGTAATATTATGTAATATTTTTCAGATTCCCACATGCCAAAATATTTTATATCTCTACTATCTATTCACCCATCTATATGTAATCCTTCCAGATTTTATACACTTGCCATAATAAAGTTAGCATGCCATTTATCATTTTATTGCTTCTCAGCTGCAAATCCAATTTTCATTGCCTTTCTGAACTCTGCAAATATTTCTCCTTAGCCAGCTGGAACAACATTTAAGCTTTGTCAGTAGATGGTGCCAGAGGGACATTGGAGGAGAAAGGCATTTTCTTGATTCTGTAGCGCTTCTGCTTTCTTCTTTCTTCTCCCACCATATACCAGCTGCTAATGAGGCAGCCAGCGCACTCACCCCAACGTATTCTAGCAGCTCCACCTTTATGCACAACTTCCCAGTAGGTCTGGCAGGTGCCTCAGAGGGCTCGCCCACCCACTTGCCAGCTTTTGACTGGTCACTTCAGCAAACTTTTCACCACCGAGGGCCTGAGCTGCATCTCCGCAGTGAGGCCTGGTTGGCAGCTGTGGGAAGAGTATTTTTCAAATTTGTTTCTTTTTTGGGAGCATCACCTCAACCCTAAAGATAGTGGCTGTTGCCTATATGTGTGTATTCTTTCAGGGCTCTGTGCAGGTAATCCCTTTTCTCTTCTTAAAAATTCTCATTATATATATATTTTTTTATTGCAATTACTGTGTAGTCCCTCCTGATTGAACCCTGACTAACATATGATTTTTCCATGTCATTACATATAATAAGACATAATTTTGATAAGGACATTATAATTCGATATAAAAATCAATAAATACTTTGATTTGTCAACTTTTATATTTTCAAATATGTTAAATAAATATATCAAAAAATTTCAAACTATACAATTTATAAAATTTCAGAATTTATGATAATTCGAGTTAAACCCATGGCCTTTTTTGCCTATGTAATTTTTAAAAATGTATGGTTTAGTCAAATATGTCAAATGCTCAACTCTATTCTTTATTTTGATTGTAAAGCCCTAATCTAAAAAGACTGAGAAAAATGATATCTATGTGATTATAAACATTCAGATTGTGATAACTATTGTGAATTGTATTTTCTGAAAAAGTGATCACTTTGACGCCCTCAGTTGTATAGCAGCTTTCTTGCATAAATCAAATTCAGCAGGGAGCAAAGATAACTCTGTTTTTTCTCTACTAATGATCATTTAAGCTTCTCTCCAGATTTCTCCTTTCTTGTTTTTGGATTAAAGGACAAAATGCTATGTAACCTTTCTAGTTTATTTTTTTAAGTCATCTAAATACTAATTTATCAGTAATTAATAGAGTTCATTAATGTCAAAACTTCCAAATCTTTTTCATTTTAAATCTTTTCTCTCCATACAGCTAGGACACTTGCTTGTGAAATTGTAGCAAGAACATAGTCTGGCCTCCTCCCTCTTCTCATTATACTTAATGCCTAATTCACTTTCCGCTGTTTCTGACTCTTCTGGCATCTGATAAAGGATGTCAGAGAGGTTGGAGAGGTCCTACTCAGTGGGTCACATTTGGAGATTCCTCCTCTATCACCCCAGCTGAAAATATCTAAATGTATTTGCTTTGGAGCAGCTAAGTCCTCTTTGCCCTCTACCCTAGCCACTTAAGATTCTTTTCTTAGCCTCTCAGCTTCCAGTCAAACACCATTCCTAGGAAAACTTTGTCTATCCCTTGGACACGATCCCACTGTGATGAGCGGTCCCACTGTAATGAGCCATTGCTGTTTCTGTCTGAGATGAGTGCCTAGAGAAAGTGCCTTGCTCAATGAATAAAAGGCAACTTGCAGGAACTTCCTTTTGCTCTACTTGTAGGCAGAGGTAGGTCCGGGCACAGATTTGGCTTCTTAATAGTTCGAATTTAAATAAAACATGAAACCTTTGTTTCTCAAATTCCAGAGTAAACATGTCAAACTTTGTGAGTATTTCCCTTGAAACGTCTTTCTGAATCTAGAAGGGAGGAGCCACCATTTCCTTGCCCCGTGGAGGAAAAAAATCTAGCATATTCACAATTCTCTTCAAAGAACACTTCCTTGGCCTCTTCAGCCTTTTATATAAACTGAAAGGGGCAATTAGCTAATCTTAGTAAAATCAATTTTGTTCATCTCCTTTACATGTCTTTAAAGAAAGAGATGGACCCCATCTCAATTTATAATGTGGAATTCCTTGCAATCTGTTACTTTATTCTCCATTTTAAAGCCTCTGTCAACACAGAAAATAAGAATTACACTTAACAAAATGTTAAATCCACATAATCAAATAATTATGATACCATTTTTCTGTGACTAAGTTGCTGGAACTTAAAATTCTGCAAAAGAACCATAGATAAAATAATTATTCAAACCTTGCACTACAAACGTAATCTTACAACCCAATATATAAACTTATTTTCAGACAACTTTGTAGGACAGAGTTGAATTATTAGAGACTATGTATATAGACTATGTATATAGGGTTGTGATTTGCATGTGGCAAGGTTCTATCACTAGAGTCTCCAACAGTAAGAATATATGATTTGATAATCACTGCTTAATGGGTAAAATTTATCACTGTAAATGAGCCAGATCCTTAAATATAAGCCACTCACAAAGTACTTTCTTCAAGTTTTCGGGACAATTTTTCTGAGAACTATGCTATGAGAATTCTTGTTTATGATTAGCCCAATCTAAGATAAGGGTATTATTTAAGATCTTTACTTATGACCTTTTGTGGTTAAAATTTTAATCTAACAAACAACATTGAACCACAAATTTATTGCTTGAATACTTATGAAGCTGCTTTTATTAGGTTTTAGAATATTTCTGACACCCAAGCTCATTAGTCTCTTATTGATTTAGAAATACAATGTAGTTTATTTTATACAGTAAAAAATACATTTTATTGAATTTAAAATAACATTTATTAATGTTTTATGTGCATATGCAGCTATTCAATAGTGTACAGTCCATAAGAGACAGTTGACGTATGAATGCATCAACAAATCAGATCATTAAATATTTTAATAGAGGCACACATGAAGAACTACAAACCTTAAGAAAGATTATTTCTATTTGTAGAAATTTAGTAAGGCTTCATGAACTGAATCTTGCTGTTGTACAATTCTTTAGTGATCGAACTACAAGCTCCATGACAGCTGGGACCAACTCTGTTTACTCCATCTTTATATATAGCATTTGGCGTAGGACATGAAACCATTAATATTTATTGAATTTTTTATTGTAATGATGTTGTATTATTTATGAGTGTTTAATAGGTATGTTCTACAGAGGGTCTCATAGAGCAATGCAACATCAAAATCTCATAAATGATTAGGGTTGGAGGTATAATCATGAGAACCAAAAAATGATTTTTATAGTTTTAGTCCTAATCATATCCACTAAGAAATAAGTTATTCTACCTAAAATTATCTGACATATATTTTCAGACTATAGGGGGGCCCATAAATGACAAAATGAAGAATATAAAACAGGCGGTATATTTTTCTTCTCCATCAATCCAGGAAACACTAACGCTAGAAGGCAGGTGAAATTTCTGGGGGAGCACATTAGATTGCCAAAAGTACTGTAATATTCATAGAGCTATAGCAGATAGTTTCAACATAATGCCTTCTGGATTTGAAAGATAAATGAGAAGGTAATTATGTGGAACTCTGACGTGTATGTTTCTGTGTATGTGTGCGCTTCTCCATTATAAATATGCCCGTGATATACATTCCCGCACGGGGCCTAGAACAGGTAAGTGCTCTATAAATACTTGTTAACTGAAGATTTATAACTTCAATCCCAAACCTTTGTAAATAAAAATTTATTACCTCATACCCTCTCACTTTAAGTCACCACCCATTGTTTCAATTTATTCCTAACACAAAATTTCTTGAAAAGACTTCTACTTTAATCTTTCATTTTATACTCTAGCTTTTACTGTTGTAAATTTGTCAACTTCAAGTTCACCAATAAAACTTATTTAACAAAATTTTTGGAATATTTACTCTGTGTAAAGCATTTTATAATCAATTAATCAAGTAGACCCTTTTGAATCTTGCATATATCATTAACTTCTTGGAAACACTTGACATAACCTATCGTTTAAATGGAAGCACATGAATTCTTTGGCCTTACCAAAATGTTAAAGCATGTTCTCCTTTCTGTTTTTCTTTCCTCTCTTTTCTTTGATGTCCAACCTTACTCTTTCTCTACTCAATATTTTAATTCTTTAAAAGCTGGAAAATATTCTCGTTTCTCCATCACTGACCTTTTCCATAGTTATCTCATACACTCAAAGAGCAGAGCTCATTTACATTATACTTTTTAAATGACCCTCCAGTCTTTTCAATATCCTTCATGTATTTTTTAACATTTAAACATCTACAAGTTACTCATATGAAATAATAATTATTAAAATCTGAGTATAAGCTAGACATTGTACCAACATTGGAAATGCAGGATATAAAAAATAAAGTCATCTTTGATTTCTCCATCATATTACATTAATTTATTCTAAAAAATATAGTATTATTATCTTATATATGATTGTTTTCATTATATCTGTCACTGCACAATGTTTTGCAATGTTGTCATTATTGGATTTAGGGTGGATACCTTTGCAAGGTATGTGACTCTACAACACATTTAACATCCTTGCTTTCTTTTTTTTATTATGGTAAAAAAAATACATAATAGGAGACCTACATTCTTAATACATTTTTAAGAGTACAGTAATGTTAAGTATAAGTTGAATGTTGTACAACAGATCTGTAGAATTTATTCATATTGTGTGAGTTAAACTTTATACGCACTGAATAGCAACTCACCATTTTCCTCTCCCCCCAGTTCTTGGCAAACCCTATTTTATTTTCTGCTTCTATGAGTTTGACTATTTTAGATACCTCTTATAAATGGATCATACAGTATCTGTTCTTCTGCAACTGGCTAATTTCACTTAGCCCGATGTCCTCTGGGTTAATTCAACTCATGGCATGTGACAAGATTTTTTTTAATGTTAAATAATATTTTATTATATATATACATATGTGTGTATGTTTCTGTATATATATAATGTTCTTTAAATGGAAGTACATGGATTTTTTGGCCTTAACAAAGTGTTAGGGTATAATATAATATAATACATATAAATATAATATCTATAACATCAATCACATTTCCTTACCAATTCATCCATTAACAAACATTTGAGGTTGTTTACACTTCTTGACTATCATGAATAATGCAAAGATTCAGGATGATCTAATAGAACTTGTAGCTTTTATTGAAGGTATCTAACTCCCTTTTTCTTTGAGTGATATATGGTTTTTAATTTTTTCTGTCTTATTTCACTTAGTATGGTTATCTCAAGATCTATCCAGGTTGTTTCAAATGACAGTATTTCATCTCTTTTATAGCTGAGTAATATTCCTTTAACATCTTGTTGAATTCTTGTGAAAATATGAAATGATACATAAAAACAATACTTGCTATACAACACAAGGTATATTTAATCTAAATTTATTTATAATGATAAATTATATAATAATCATCAAGTCAACATAACAGTTGCATATATTTCAGATATATCTATGTATGAATAGTTATATATTGAAATATATAGATATAGATATACTACAAATTAACTTGTATAAATTTGGAGCAGAGAGATACTTATAGGAAAAAAACAATATCTTAAAAGCAGTGTGGAATTCAGATGAGCTTGGATTCTTTTTTTAGAAAGTACATTCTCAGAGGACATTTATTATTTAACTTAGAGCAGTTGTTACATCAAGAGTAATTAATGCCACAGGTAAAAGAGTTTTATCTTAAAAAACAAAGTGACAGAAAATCAAACATTTTTTTCTAACTTTACATGTATTATTACATTGGCACTTAAAAAAAATGTACCTATGATAAATAAAATCTAGAAAAACATTTGGGTTTTCAAAACATTGTTAATAATTTTGATTTGTGACAAGCAAGAATTACAATGAAGCTGTGACTCGGGAACACTGAACTTCAGAACATTTGACTTTAGTTTTGCTTTTAAAACTACATAAGTTAATATCTTTGATTTTTGTAAATTTTTAAATCACCAAAACTAATTTTCAATGCATTTCCCAAATAAACATAAGACCAAACAAAGGTACTTGCACATTTTTAATCAAAAAATAATATCATAAAAGTGTTTCATCAAGAGATTGTTATAAGCAGAAAATAGATTTAACATGACTGGATCTATAATACACTTTTCTGAGGACATATACATAACAAACTCTGATGTAGAAAAGAGTGATGTAATTTGGAATCACTTATACATGGTCTCAATTCTTCCACTTATTGGCTGCTCATTTAGGAAAATTACATATTATCTCTGAATCTCCTTGTATATTCTTTGTCTATAACACAGGATTATTAGAAACCACATTTGGAAAAAATGTTAAATATAAGGCATAAAAACATGAATAATAACAACAAGGATTCTAAATCTAGACTGGTGGGTTTCTAATTCAAGCTCAACTACTAACTACTATATAAACTCATGCAAGTTACTCAGACTCTACATTTAATTTTTCTCCTCTGAGAAATGAGAATAATAATAGTACCCAAACCGTAGCACTATCTTGTATACTAAAAGAGTTAACTTATAGACTGGATTAAAAAAAGTTTTTGGTATAAAGTGAACACTCTATATCTGGAACTCTTATTGTTGTAGAATATTAAGGGATTTTATGATTAAACTGCATTTATTTATTTGCTACATCTTCAGTGAGAAGGAAATTAAAGCCTATTCCACAGAATTCAATGTTTTGGCATATTTTATTGTTCAGTATAGTTTCTGAGTGTGGCCATTCTTTTAAAAAAAGAAAGCAGTTTTTCAGATTCAAACTCTAAATTAAAAATAAAATCACCACCATAGAAGTCAAGATTCTGGGATTTAGGTTGGGAAAAGCAGGTAAACCAACCTTTCACATCCTATCAAGACTTGATTCTTTTCTAAAAAAAGCATTTATTTTCCAGCTTCATTAAAATATAATTGACATATAACATTGTAGAAATTTGAGGTATACAGCATGATGATTTGATATATCTATTATTGCAAAATAACTGTCATGACAAAGATAGCTAACACATCTATCACCTAACATAGTTACTTTTTTTGCTTTGATGTAAATATTAATATCTACTTTCTGCAATACAGTATTGTTAACTATAGTCACCATGCTGTACATTAGATCTCCAGAAATTACTCTCATCTTATAATGGGAAGTTTGTACCCTGTGATCATCTTTGCCCCCTCCCCACCAGTTTCATCTTTTTATGGACATGGGTTATTTCCATGTCTTGTCAATAGTAAATAATGTTTTTAAAAAAATTTTATGGTAATACTTTTCTTAATTTTTTGAGGGAACTCCATACTGTTTCCATAGTGTCTGTGCCAATTTACATTCCCACTAGCAGTGTATGAGGGATGTATACATTACCGTGATGTATATTAAATCCCCAGGACTCATTTACTTTATATCTGGAAGTTTATGCCATAATATTTTAACCAAATTTTCTTTGGTGTATATATAGTCATAAAATTTTACTAATTAGAAGCATGCTATAATACATTATTGTTCACTTTTCTGATTATTTTCTTAAAATAAAATCTTAGATATGTAATTACTTGGTGAACAGTAACCATGTTCTAAAGGATTTTGTTTCATATTACTAATTGTCCCGAATGAGGTTAATTTTCTTTAAAGATTTAGACAATGATGTAAAGGTTTTCATTTTCATTCAAATCAATGTGTTCAAATTTTTCTTGATTTATTTATGTTTCAAGCTTACTAGCTTTCTACCTTTTTTAAACTTTTATTTATTTTTTATGTAATGAAGATGTGTCAGTATATCTGTTATGTGACACAAGATATATCACTTCATATAGAATGACAAATAGCAGGATAATTATGCTCAACCTAAGTCCTATATTTCAGTAATTTTCAATCCTGACTTACATTAGGGTCAATGTGGAAATGTTGTTTTTGTTTTTCTCTTCTAAAAATTTGTTAATACCAATACCTGATCCAGAACTTCTACCAATTTACTCAGCATTTCTGGGGTGGGCCCAGGTAGTGGTAGAGTAAAAAAAATAAAATAACTCATGGGATTGTACTTTTCCTTGACAACTGAAAACTATTGGTACACATGATCACAAAAAGTCATAGATTAATGGAAAGAAAAACACTGGAAGAAAATAAAAAGACAGTATAGACAGGCATCTTTTCTTACTATTGTATTTTCTAAATATCTATAATTTTAAATTACAGATAAAATAATACAACTAGTAGAGCTTATGGAATATGATTCTAACAGGGCATTTAATGCATGTATTAAAATCTATTTTTATTTTATTAGAACATACCTCTCATGCATGCATGAATAAAAGTATAGATACTTTTCCTGTATAATGAGTAAAAAACGTTCTACATTCTATTCATTCTTTATTACTTGGTCAAGTAAAAATAAAAAATAAATATAATTTTTTTTTTAGTTATATAAAAGCATAGGATTTGAGTCCAGGCAATCATTAATAGTTCCTTATATAAAACAAAATCTTAATAATTCTAAGAGCAATCCAAATTAATTTTAAAAAGTTCATTTTCTTTCTTTCAAGAAGAATCTGGAGCAAATAGTTATTATTATCCAAGAGATAAATAATAGGGATTCACTTGGTTTTGATATGGCAAATAAAAATAATCACTTCAGGGTTTCTATAAAGTCAAAATTTGTGCTAAATCCTGAAAATAATCTGTTATCTTTCATGTATCACACAGGAATATTGTACTTTTTACATGTTTCACTTTATTAGTTATTATTTTATGAACAGAATAATCTGAATAAAATTATTACAAATTCTCTAGAGTAGAAATTTTATACTATGTAAGTGCCAGAAATTTCATTTTAAAGAATCCATTAAAATTTTAGAAACTCAAAGTAAATAGCTACTCTCTACAATAAATGTACATAATATTTAAATTATTCATAAATTCATTTATAAAATACACCTAACTTTATGGGACATTCTGATATAATAGCTTTTTCTCTATGTGTTCAATTTAAAAGTCTAACCAATAAGATACAAATAGCCATGATTAGTGATTTACCAACTATTAGTAAATACTCCTGGTATTGCTCAACAGTCTCATTTATCATTTTAATTTAATCTTACAGGAGCTTACAAAGGCCACATAAAATTGTGATCTATGAATAAAATCCAAAGCTATGATATTATTAGTAAGTTTCAGGTAAGTGTCTATAAAATCAATTTTCCATGTTAGCCTCATTTTGTGTTCTTGGAGATGCTAGCACTCTAGTAATGTTAAAGTCTGCAAATGTAAATATAGTTGAAATTTTTCTTCCAGATACTCAAAATGGTCCTTAAAAAGGAAAGTATATTATAGATAGGCCTTACTGCCATTTAGGTACAGTGTCAACATCCTGCCCTCACGCCTCTGTTCAGATGATCTCTCCTGTCAGCACAACCAAGTAGCTTGAAAATTCCATGTACCAGCATGAAGTACACTAAACTGCTATTGTACCGCCCACAGGGAGGAGTGCTTACTTTCAGAACTTTCACTGGCACTACTGACTTCTACCCTGAATTAGAGAATTCATCAAGTGCCAGCATCCATTTATAACCTTTTAGTCATTTATTTTTTCAGTTTGTAGTCAGTAGATGATTCCATTTTATGTATGCAGCTCATTCTGAAAGAAGGTGCTAGTTTGTAATAGTATCTTTCAGATGTCTCTGTACAAAGTTACATTTCCTCTAAAATACTCTCTTCAAGCATTTTTATTCTTTATAAAAACGGAAGAAAGTCAGCTTGTGGCAAAATAACATTATGTAAAAATGCATTCCATCATGCATTTAAGCTTTCTGTTAGGGGATCATTAGTAGGAACTAAATCAATGTTTCCCAGCCCGGAACATCAGCCTGTTAATTTTAATCTTGAATGTATGCTACTGACTAGCTGCAGTAGATTTAATATTATATAATACTGTATTTTATGTGTTAGCACAAGGCCCCTTTGTCTTGTTTTTCATTCAGCTATACAGATTATTATTATCTGTCTGCTCAGTTTTAACTATAGAAATAATTTTGATCAATGAAAGTCCTAGAAAAAGATAGGCCATAAAAAAGCAATGGTCATTAAGAATGATTTTGTCATCACTAAAACTTTCAAGTGTTGAAAACTGTAGAAAATCTCAGTTCTTTCCCACTCTTTAAAGATTTCCGGTGTGCTTCTGCTTGACTATTAAGTACAAGTTGCCTATGAACACTTAGTTCATCCTTGAAGAAGCACATTGAGTTTGAAGTTATTTAATGCTACCATATAAATTTCTATTTGAAGGTATTTCTAGTTTCATCGTGAAGTGTATAAAATAATGGGGCAGAGCTAGAAGCATGATTTAATACCTTCCTCCAGAAGCAGCTTTGTCTTTAGCAGAAAAACTAGATTTTAAGAAAAGAAAAATGAAAGAACATTGCTACAGCATTTTTGTTCTTTGTGAACTCCTAGAGGAAAAATGTTGATTTTCTTAATGAAATCAAGTCAAGAAAAATAAAGCACTAAAATAATTTTATAATAATATCCCCTAATATGTTTTCTTAATGATATTTTATGCAAAGTATTTGTTTTGACAATAAGACCTGTTAACAATTATTTCTGATACAGTTTTATTTTTATCCTTTTGTTCTTAATTCACAAGAGCCATTCAGAAAGAACTATTTATAATGTACAAGTTTCTTAGAATTTACTTTGTTGATTTCATTAATTAGCCTGGGTTCCACACCATTTTATTGTCTTTAAAGGAAACCTTTTCAAAACTAGATAATGAGTTGTACAGAAAGCTTACTTGTGGTATAAGAAAATATGTATTTCAGCTGCTCTAAGTCTCCATAAAGATAAATTAGAGCATAAGAAGTTCTAGGAAACCAAGCACAGGTTTCAAACTATCTTTTCCTACAGAGAAATGTTATATTTATTTTATTTATTATAATATTATATTATATGTTTGAAGCTAAGAAAATCAAAATTAAATAGAATTCAGAAAAGAACTTCATATAGTTCTTCAAATGTTTCCTGAAACAATTTTCCTAAATATGTCTGCATTTATATCCTGGTCTCAATGTCAAATTACTGCATAGTTTCAGGTGTTGAAAGAACTATGTAATTCATATAATTTATTCATATTTTCAGCAACTCATCTTTTACAAACTCTATCCCATGGGAGAACTATACTATCTAAATTCACTTTTTGTAGTACATATTCTCAGATTTGCCCAATGAGTAAAGCTACTGTTTGCCATTGCATCTGTAAAAGACTATGAAACAAAATTAATTAATATCAAAACATGTTTTCTGGGAAACTTAAACTAAATGCCTAAGAATTTTTGTTTATTTCTTTGTTTGTGTTCTTGCTTTTTTTTTTTATCCATATAATCTTTTTAAACAACTATGAGCTACCAAAGACTTCTCAGTTGTACTGTGTCATTTGGTTTTTCTTCATTTTTAAATTGTGAGACAACAATCAATAAGTAAAATACATATATATTAAATATATAGCCCAATAAATATTTACATATGTATGTATGTTTATGAATGTATCTGTACATAACAACAGAAATAGAGGTAGAAATAGTGATAAATATATGGCATGTGTCTGTAAAAGCATTAAACATATCAACATATGGAACATTTTCAACACCTACCCTAGTCATACTCCCTTATAAGTAACTGCTGTTTGGTGTCCTAGCACCATAGATTTATTTTGTCTGCTCTATATTTTATATAAATGACATCATACAGATATATTTTGTCTGGCTTTTTTCATTAATTATGGTATTGCATGTAACAGTCATTTTTTTGTTCCATATTATACACTTGTAGTATTACATCACATCAATATCAGAAACTTCTTTATGCATTTTATTATTGATGGATATTTGGGTTATTCCATTTGTCAGCTAATAAATAAAGCTTCTGTAAACTTTATTATATATGTCTTTTGGTAGAAATATGCACTTATTACTTTTGTGCAAACACCCAGGAGTGAAAGTGATATCTTTTTAAGGATAGGGCCCATGAAGTATTAAATAAGTCTTTTTAAAAATAAATAACTAAACTTTTGATAATAATTTTAAGTCAATATTTGTAGATTTCTAAAAGGCAACTAATATTTAATGACAATTTTGTTGATTATTGAAAAAATATTTTAATTTGCTTTTTAAGAAACATTGTATCACATATATCTTTTCTTTTGGCCTTCATTGAAGGATCACAAACTAAATAATAAAGAAGTACAATCTGCTTTACTTATAGTCAAATGATTTCAACATATATTTATTAAACTCTTGCCATATGCGAATAAGTGCTGAAAGGAATAAAAAAATGACCAAGTTATTGTCAGTTATCCATTTTATACACATTCATGCACGTACACACACACTATATGTCTTTCATCTATCTACCTAGCTATCATCTATCATTTACCTATACATCCATTTATCTATCAATGCATACATCATCTATCTATCAATCTAATATTAATAAGATTATATTTCCCTAGGAACCAATCAAGAGTTAAATATTGCATTTAGTTGTTAGATCTCTTTATTTTTTTCCTTATTTATTTATTTATTTTTTAATTCTTTTATTCTTTAGGTCTCTAGTCTCTTCATCCAGACAATCCTCTTGAATTTGTTTTGTTTTGTTTTGTTTTGTTTTTGGTCATTGCTAATTTTATTATTTATATTTTCTTTTAAAAAGACTAAACATTTTTTTTTGTAAAATGACACACATACTGTACTTTTTTAGATGTCTCTTCATGTTTTCTTTTAACTTTTGGCTATATTCTCTGTAAATGGAGAGTTAGGGTTAGAGGTTTGATAAAATTCAGGGTTTTTTTATGGCAAGATTACTTCATAGGTGATGTTTTGTGCTTTATATTGCTTTACTTTAAAAGGCACACATTTTAGGTTGGCTCATTAATTAAGAATGCTATATTTGAGCATTTAATTTAAGGCTTTTTAATATACTAAAGTCAATTTCTGCAAATTAAATTTTTTCTATGAAAAGAATCAATTAATCAAGCTTGTTTAAAAATACATATGTAGAATTTTACAAATTGTCTAATAAATTGTTTTAAAGAGCTCACGTCTCACTAGCTAATTCCTCCTTGTCATGTCTAATTTGGTATTTTTTAAATTTTTTCCTTTTTTGTTAATTAAGTTCACAGTTATTATATCTGAATAAATGTCTTTTTCAGAAAAACACATTTAAAATTAATTACTTCCACTATTTTTCATTAATTAATTTTTGTTTTATCTTTGCTATTTTTCTGCTTTCTTTCCTTTTTTCTTTTGTTATATATTTTATATGTTTTCATGCTGAGAATTTAGTTTAATCATCTTTAGAATTATATTTTAATTTTATTTTAAATTTTTATTAATTAATTAATTTACTTTTATGGTGACATTGGTTAACAAAATCCAATGTTTCATCTGTACACTTTAATAATAAGGAATATATATATTTACACTTTGTGCTCACCTCCCATAGTTATATTTCTTTCTGTTACCATATATTATACCCCTTTTACCCTGTCTACCTATCTACACCTCCTCTATTCCCTTCCCTCTGGTAATCACTAGTCTATTGTCCATGTCCATGAGTCTCTGTTTGTCCTTTTTTTACTTTTGTTGCTTTTAGGTTTATATCTCACATATAAGTGATATCACATGATTTTCAACTGTTTCTGTCTGAATTATTTTGCTTAGTATCACTATATGGAGGTCTATCTATATTGTCACAAATGGTAGTATTTCATTTCTTCTTATGACTGAATAATATTCCATTGTATATATGTACCACCTTTTCTTTATCCAATCATCTATCATAGGACACTTAGGTTGCTTCCATGTCTTGTCCATTGTGAATAATGCTGCTATGAGCATCAGTGTGCAAATATCTTTTCAGAAATGGGTTTCAAGTTTTAGGGATGAATACCCAATAGAGGGATTGCTGGGTCATATGATTATTGGGAGCCATTCTTACTGAATGCCCTACAGCTGAAGGCCCTACAGACAAGGTTAAAGTTGCCTACAAGCTAGAAGTTTGCAGAGCAGGTGGGCTCTGTACTGAAGGAGGAATTTTGGCTTAATGGATAATCTGTTGCAGATGGAGGAAGTATGGCTTGATGGAAAATAGGTGAGAGAACTTATGTAAATGTCAGCATTTGTTTATATATGTGTGGGTTTTGTTTTTCATGCATTGTCAAAGGTATAAATATGCTGTGCTAAATAAACTCAGCACCACAGTATTCACTGTGAGCCCTCCCGACTCTATCTTTTATCTCTCTCTCTCTCTCACTCTCTTTTTTTCTCAATCCTCACTCCCCATCTCGGGAACTGTTGGATCTTAGCCGGTGGGCTCCAGCATATGATAGATCATGCTTATTTTTTTGAGGAACCTCCATATTGTTTTCCATAGTGGCTGTACCAATTTGCAGTCCCACCAACAGTTCCTTTTTCTCTGTATCCTCTCCAACATTTGGTATTGTCCTGTTGTAATAGCTATTCTACCAGGTGTGAGATAGTATCTCATTGTGGTGTTGATTTGCCTTTCTCTAATAGCTACTGATGTTGAGCATCTTTTCATATATCTGTTGGGCATTTGTATGTCCTTTAGGGAGAAGTGTCTGTTCAGGTCCTCTGCCTATTTTTTGATTGGATTGTTTGTTTTTTTGTTATTGAGTTGTATGAGTTCTTTGTATATTTTGGATATTAGGCCCTTATTGGAGGCGTTTCTTGCAAATATATTTTCTCATTTGGATGGTTGTCTCTTTACCTTGTTGACAGTTTTGCTTGCTGAGCAGAAGATTTTTAGTTTATGTAGTCCCATTCATTTATTTTAGCTTTTAATTCCCATGCCTTTGAGGTCAAATTCATAAAATCCTTTTTGTAAACTTATATTTTTACACACAAGTATTAAAATTTTCCTATTTCTATGGTCAGAACTTTCATTGAAATCCACAAACATTAAATTTTCAGTATTTTCATATTTTCATGCTTTAGAAATTCTGCAATTTTAATTTTTTAGTTTGTTCAAAGAGTTGCTTAATAGGATTATTAATTTTTGGTGAAATTATTGTTTTATAAGTAAAATATTTTCATCATCGTAAAATAATTTCATCAACATATTTTGAACCAACTTTTTTTTTTTAGAATAGAATTAGATTAACAAAAGTTTTGACAATGGTACAGAAAATCTCTATATCCAACAGTTTCTCATATTAGTAACCTCTTTCATTATATGGTTCATCTGTTACAATCAAGGAGCTAATGTTAATACATTAATACAAACTAAAATGAATACTTTATTTAGATCCTTAGTTTTTTTTTACTTAGCATCATCTTTTTCTATTCTAGGACTCCATCCAGAATGCAAAATTACAATTAGTAGTCCTATCTCTAAACATCTTTTGGAGTTTGTTTCTTAGACTTTCATTGTTTTTGATTACCTTGACAATTTTGAGAAACACTGATCAGGTGTTTTGTAGGATATGGCTTTATTGTAATTTTTCTGATAATTTAGTTATGATTAGACTAAGATTGGAGGGAAGGAGATGAAAGAGATAAAGTATCATTTTTATTACCTTCATCAAGGGTATGCTTGTCGGGAGCCGTTCTTATCAAGGCTCTCATACCTGAGATCTAGGCAACTTCGCCTTGGGACAGGGTCTACCTCGCCTTGTGCTATCTGATAGGATAGACAGCATAAAGTCAGTTGCCCTGACATGCCCTGACTTGCCCTGGGCCCCTTGAGCCATTTGCTTAAACTAATCTGACCTTGCAGCCCCTTCCTCTCCCGGGACCCTTCTGCATTTTTGGGTCATATAAGGAAATGGAATGTTCTGCGGTTTGGTATCCAAGGCAACCGTGATTATGCAAATCCTCCCCTTTATATACTCTACCCCTACCTACAATAAACGAGGCTTGATCAGAACTTTGTCTTGCCTCCATTTCTTTGTGTCTCCTGTCCTACTTTCATCCTCCACAGGTTCCTCCTCGCCCTGCGTTGTTTTGCCCTGCGGGTTGGGGCATATGCTATCAACGTGATTTATTACTGCTAATGTTGACCTTGATCATCTGATTTCAGATTTCTCTGCTGTAAAGTTACTCTTATCCATCCATACCTCATTTTCCATACTGCAATTTTGAGAAGGAAATCACTAGATACAGTCTCGTTTTAGGAGTGGAAGGTTATTCTCTATGTCCTTGAAGGCAAAATATCTACATAAATTATTTGGAAATATTCTGCATGATAAATGTGTTTCTCCTATTCTATCTACTAATTTAAACATCATATTAATATAAACATATGGATATTTATTTTATACATTTGAGAATACTACTACACTAGTATTTTCCTGCTAAATTGTTCTACCTTTGGCCATTGAGAGCCCTTTCAGTTGGCTTCTTTACCTCTTTGACATACATTTATAATAGTAAATTTTTTTTAGCTTGCCTTACATTCTGGCACTATAGGTTCATCTTGCATATTTACTACACAGAATTAGAATTAGACATTTTTTAAAGACATTTGTCTTTACCCATTGAGAGTAGGACTTTGTTATACAAAATGCTCAAGATGTATTTCAAAATGATTATTCTTTCTTTACTTTTTCCAAAGCAAGGGGAGACTTTTGTATTTTTATCATTAGAATATGTCAGGGTACCAAGAGGTAAACCTACAAAATTATGGTGTTTCTATATAAAACTGAAGCCTCAAGAGTTTTTCAGATATTATACATTCGGCTTCCAGCAATTCATCACATTTACATGTAAGTGTTCCTACCAGTAGTTTCTGTTCTAAATAGTCTACCTGTGCTGTGACTCTCTGGATTTCCAAGATTTCTAGGTGGTGGTTTGCCCTGCAAACCCAGTTCTCTGATGGGTCCATGAAACATCAGTAATTTTATGATTAAGTTTTTTCTTATTTTTATGATGGTTGTGATACCTTCTGGGCTCTTTTTATGTTAGATCTAAAACAATACAGTGATGTATTTTAAATTATTTGTAAATATATATTTTAGATTTTAAAAATATTTATAAACTTTGGAAATAAAGTAAATACAAATAACTTTCTATTGAATTACTTGAAAGTAATTTGACAACTTGTTGCCTCATGATTCTGTTTTTGGGTTTGTAATTACTTCTGAAAAAGTAGAAATAGGGCTCCAGTGATCTTTAACATGTATATCATTTCATCACCTCATTTCATCCTCATGTAATAGATCTCCCACTTTTGCTACTATATCTTTCCCCATTAGTCAGCTTCCTCTCTTTGCTTTGATTCTGATTTTTTGTTCTGTTCACATATATTTAAATTAAATATATTGAGGTGACATTGGTTAATAAAATTATAGAGGTTTCAAGTGTACAATTCAACAATACATCATCTGTATATTGCATTGTGTGTTTACCAACAAAGTTAAATCTTCCATCACCATATATTTGACCTTCTTTCCCTTACCTACCTCTCCCGTTCTCCTGTTTCCCTTTGGTAATCACTAAACTGTTGTCTGTGTCTATGAGTTTTGTTTGTTTGTCCTATTTGTTTGTTGCTTTCAGTTTTATATCCCACATATGAGTGAAATCATATGATCTTCATCTTTTTCTGACTGACTTATCTTACTAAGCATAATAATCTCAAGATCCATGCATGTTGTTGCAAATGGCAGTATTTCACCTTTTCTTATGACTGAGTAATATTCCATCATGTATATATACCATACCTTCTTTATCCAATTATCTATCAAAGTGCACTTCTGTTGTTTCCATGTCTTGGCCATCATGAATAATGCTGCAATGAACATTAAGGGGTGTGTATATATATATATACACACCCTAATATATATATAGGGTTTATATCCTATATATAGGGTATATACCATATATATATATATATATATACATATATATATATATATATATATATGGTATATATGTGTATACACACACACACACACACACACACACACACACACATACAGATAAATGTTTTCAAACTTTGGGAGTAGATACTCAGAAGAATTACTGGGTCATGTGGTAATTATATTCTTAATCTTTGATGGAGATCCATACTGTTTTTCATAGTGGCTGTACAAATTTACATTTCCACCAGCAGCTTATAAGGGTTTGTTTTCCCCACAACCTCTTTAACACTTGTTATTATTTGTCTTGTTGGTAATAGCTGATAATAATTCCAACAGAAGTATAGTAGTATCTCCTCATAATTTTGATTGGCATTTCTCTAATAGCTAGTGAAGCTGAGCATCTTTTGGTATTTCTGTTGGTCGTTTGCACATCTTGAACTTAAATGCCCTCAATTCTGTTTGAATTACAATATGCCATGACAATTAATTCTTCCCTTTAGATAGTAATTGGGCTGCACCCATGAATGAATGCTATTCTGGTTGTTTAGCTTCTCACATCTCAGGCCAGGCCACTCTTCTCTGGGAATAGTCTCTTTACTCTGCCTGTGCCCCTTACCCTTCACAACAAGTCACCTCCTCATATTTTGTTTTTTATTGTTAAACTAAGTTTTTATAGAATGTATTATGAGACTAGGATATATTAACTTCTATTATTCTTGAAATGTCCTTTGAGAGTAATTCTAAAAGTTAGTATTTAAGAATTATGTTTCAGGTGTGGCTAGATAGCTCCTATTGTAGATAACAAATATATATACACCAGAGGCACTGGATAGTTTAGAAAAGTAGGTACACAGCAGAGGGAAGTCAAAATTTGAAACATGGAAACAACATTGATTGGATATCTTATTTTTATGACTCTGACCCCATAAAATGACCCATAATGAACCATGCAGATGACAAAAATACTAATAAATACATTTTATGGCTTAAAGAATCAAAGGACAAGGTCGAGGAAAACCATGACCACATCTGCTGGATATTAAGGAGTTAACTCAGAAAGAAGAAGGCCAAAGAAGAGAGCCTAAATTCTGTATAAACTCTTTCTGAGTTTATTGCTAACACCTGAATTATGCAAACACAGAAAAACATAAATATGCTTCAACTCTTATCTGTAATTCTGCTAACCATACTCAGTAGAGGTTAACTATAGCCAAATTATTGCTTGAAAAATGAGAAATCCAACTTTGACTTTGACATTAAGAGGCAAAAATCATTTACATTTTTAGAGTCCACATCTGCCAGTGAAAATAATTCATGAGGAATAAAGAATAATTATATCAACATATATTATCCTTGCCCAACACCAGCTTCAAAGTAAGAGACAGGATGGATAATCCATTCTGAAATGCCTTCCTAACTCTCAGATAATGTGGTCTATGCACATTTTGTTTCTGTCACCTGTAGCCAAATTATTATGACAATTAGCAGATACTACAATATAAGTTACTTTTAGTAGTAAACTAAATCACAGCTTAGTATTTTTAGTTACAAATTTGTTAAAATTGTACAATTTCACTTAATGTTCTCATTAAAAATTAAAGATAAATTGTAGACAATTACAGGGTTAAATTAATTTTTTGTAGTAGTCCTTAGTACTGATCTGTAGTATTTATGCTTCTCCTCCTTCCAGTCACAAAGTAAAACTGCATTTCATTCTAATAGCTAATGAGATGTGAGTATAAATAATGTATAAAACTCTGAAATAGAGCTTTCAATATTCAATGAACATTTTTATATTATCCCCTCCCAATTCCATAGTTATTAGTGATATTTCAGAAAGACACAATTTGTGATCCCTGATGGAAAATAATACAGAAAGAGGGTAAGGTATAAGAGAAAAGACACAGAGGAAAGTATGTTCTCTACCTTCATACAGACACACAAAAGACAAATACTTCCATAAACTAAACTGGAGAGAAGGGAAAACCAACTCATTGAGAAAAAGGGTAAGCCAGACATTAAGAAAGAGAACATAAAGTGGTGCATCTGGTAGATGTTGATTGAGTCCAACTAACTAAACAGGAATTCTCTAAATTTTCTTTCCTTGAGTAAACAGAAACATGTTCAAATGGTCTTTATGGACTTGTTTCTTTACCTGGCCATATATGCTTATCAGTTTAAAAAGTGGCCTTTTAGAGCTCGCAATCATATATAAAATGTAGAAAACAATTTAATCATTTGCCAATCATATCATGAATTCTAAAAAATACTTTTTTGGATGGTTGTATATTATTTAGATACATGAAAACTGAAAGAAGACGTTCACAACATAGTAGCTGTAATATAGAAGAGTTCTAAACCTGAACGTTTAAAAGGCAAAGTCCCTCTCAGCTTCTTTACATCCCCCACCCTTCAATAAAACACACAAAAAAAGTCTTAACAGAAATTAAAACTTATTTCATTTGAATCTAAAGTATTTCTGACTCTAAAATACAATGTTTTTTTTTCCCCCTAGAAAATTAGTTTCTTTGAATAGCACAGAAAAGTTAAGTAATATTTTATCAATATGATCCTTCTTTTCATAACTGGACAGAAAATGATTTCCCGAGTTCAAAGAAAAATAAAAATCACTAAAGTTCTCTAAATAATTCAGACTCCATATGCAAAATAGATCATTGTGCTTATACCAGGAAATGAACAAATCTAAATATAAGATAGCTCTAATGATATAAATTGAAGCAGTCCTACTTCATTACTTCATTGAATAGGTAACTGAGAAAATGTAAAAATATGAGAAAAAGTGAGCAGTAAATATAGCAATGACAAATATGCTCAACAGTTCCCTAAATTTTTCAATTATTCATCTTAGATTTTCATTTTGTGTGTGTGCGTATGTGAGAAAAGAGATCTTGAGTATAAAATTCTAAAATATGTGAGCTTTTTGCTCTCTTATCTGTTTGACTATTCACTCATATAATGGGATATGACAGAAAAGTTATTTTTCTAGAAATGTTTAGCTTGGTTGGACATTCACAGAGCATGATTTTTTTTCTTATTCTCTATGGGCCAACAAGTACAAGCTTTACTTATTAGAATTCTACAACAGCACAAGTCTTCACTTCAAGTAAAATGTGTTTGCTTCCCTTGCTGCTCTATCAAGTTTAATTATGCAAATATTATTGAATGAAACTAGACTCTTAGACTCCCTGTGAAGTCTTATCTGTTACTATTGCCTCTCTAAAAATGCTCTAAAGATTCCTGTAGAAATGTTTAGACAACAGTAATAACACTTAGAAATAAAAACAGAAATGTTTTCCACCTAAGAATTATTTATTAAGGCTGCTATTTGCCTATCTGTTTCAGGTACTATCTTGTATTTAAAAATATTTCTGACTTGGACACTTTGCCTTTAAGTATTTTAAGTTTTTATGCAAAAGAAATAAAACATCCAAAAAATGTGTTTCAGGGTGTGGTTCCATAGTGTAGCAGTTAGCACGTCCGCTTTACATGCAGAAGGTTTTGGGTTCACTCCCCAGTGGAGCCATGGTCCATGGTATATGGCCATGCCACCCTGAACAAACTCATTGTCTAATCTCAGAAGCTAAGGGGGGATGGGCTTGGTTAGTACGTGGATGGGAGACCACCTAAAAAGACCAGTGCTGTAGGCATAAATAATAATAAAAAGAAAAAATTTGTTTTAATTAATGAACACTAAGAATAACAGAGGAAAAAATAATTAGAAAAAAATCATTAAAAATACAAACTTTGATCATTTTGCAGTCACTACATACACCATATGATCAAAACAATACACTAAACTTGAGAGACATTGATGCTACTTACAAACTATAGAATAACTTGGATTTAAACACATTATACTTGAAATACAACTTAAAATTTCTGGGAACACGGATGAAAGATCAGTGTAAATTTTAAGTTTCTACAAGGTGTGTAGGGAGGTTATATTTAAGTAAAATATAACTACTATTGTGCAACTAGGACAGATGAGTATGACTTTGACTGTGGGAAAGAAAATGAAATAGCATACAATGAGATTAAAATAAGATAGCTTAAGGGGTTAAGATACAACTAGAGAACTACTTCAGTGAAATGGTTTTGTATGAGTAAAATTTAGGGGAATTTATTCGTGATAAGATATATTGAATATAGCATTCATTGTTATAGCATGCATGAATATTAAATAAAATATAAAAATATTAAAATATAAAATACAATACAATAATATATAAAAATATAAAATAAAATAAAATATTAAAATATAAAATAAAATAAAATAATATATGTGAGATCATAAAACAAATAAAAAATAAATAACATATAAAATAAATATATTTTAAAAGAGTATACAATAGACTCATCTTGATAGTTATTTTGATTTTTTTGCCTCAAAGAGTAAAATATGCTTTAAAAATCAGCTCTGAAAATAGTATAAAAGATAAACCAGTGAGAAAGAGCCAAAGAACACTGTGTTAATTTATTATTCATATATAGATATATAAATAATGTATTTATATATATATATATATGTGTGTGTGTGTGTGTGTGTGTGTATACATATATATATGTGTGTGTTTTTGTGCAATACTTTAAGATTTTTAGGAATTATATATGTTAATAAGTGTTAATAAGTGTTATGTTAAAAGAAAACAAAAAGAGATGGAATACAAGAATGTTAAGAGAGTTATATACAAAATAAATAAAATCTATGTGGTCAAATAAGTTTGGGAAATACTAAGTTACAAAAAAGTTACCAAAAATCTTCACTATAAGACATAGGATAAATTAAAGCATTTTTTCTCAAAATAAGATTATTTTATGTAGAACTCCTAAAATGTTTACATTAGCAAATGCATTTTTAGATGAGTATCTGAAGGGAATTGTATTGTAAAAAATATATTTTGGAAGCATAGATTTTAAATTATTAATTTATATTACCTAAAATTTTCTGTAAATGCTTAAGGTAAGGAAAATGAATCCATATAAAGGAAAAGAGTGAGATAAAAATGTGTCATATGATGCTTTAGTTTTACCTTTTACTCTAACAATGTCACAGTGGCTATCTTTTTTTATTAAAGAAGATATGGTATATATACAATGGAATATTTCTCAGCCATAAGAAAAGGTAAAATACTGCCATTTTAGACAACATGAATGGATCTTGAGATTATCATGCTTAGTGAAATAAACAAAAAAATTTGACAACCATGAGATTTCACTCATATGTGGGATGTAAAACTGAAATGAACAAGACAAACAAAAATTCATAGATACAGACAACAGTTTAGTGGTTACCAGAGGAAATGGAGGAGAGAAGGGGTAGTAGATTAAGGTAAAGGGGGTCAAATATATAGTAATGGAAAGAGATTTGACTTCAGATGGTGAACACATAGTACAATATACATATGATGTATTATAGAGTTGTACTCTTAAAACCTATATGTGAGATCATAGGGTATTTGTCTTTCTTATATGACTTATTTTACTTAGCATTATGTCATCAAGGTTTATCCATATTACAAATGGCCAATTTTTTTTCCTTGTTAAAGCTGGGAAGTATTTCATTACACACACACACACACTCACACACACACCATATTTCCTTTATCCAGTCATTTGTTGATGAAAACTTTAGTTGCTTCCATATCTTGACTATTGTTTAAAATGCTACAATGAACATGGGAGTACACGTATCTCTTCTAGATCCTAATTTCAGTTATTTTGGATATATTCCCAGAAGTGGAGAGCTAGACAAATTGAAACCCTTGTACTGTTAGTGGGAATGTATGGTGATGCAGCAGCTATGGAAACAGTTTGTAGGTTTATCAAAGAATTAAATATAAAACTATCCTAAGTCCTTCCCTCTTTGAAGAACACTGAACATGGTAAAGGAGATAGAGGAGGGAAAAAAAGAAAGAAAAACAAGGACAAAGGGCATTAAGGAAAAAAATGGAGTAATTAGGTAATTTCTCAGATTGACATCTAAAGCAGGAAGTCAGTATTTGAAGAACATGATAGATATGAGGGAGCTAAACCACTATCCATAGAAATTGACTGATAGAGATTATATATTAAAAAACTACTTTTCTTGACCTTCCAATGCCCAAAATATGCCATATTACTTTCCTCTCTGTATCCTCTATGCTAAATAAATCTGGGTAAATTCAGGTATCATCTTTTTCAGAGTACTATGTCAATAAATTTGATTAATTGATGGGTAACTGGATAAACCTTGGATGGGAAAATGTTTTGTGACTATTCGTTGAGTACATAAAGTGCACATAAATCCAAAATATAGTCACATTGACATTTTTTCAAAGTTAAGGTTTTGACTTGCGAATCAGAGTTGTAAATATTTTACTTAGATTATAAAAAGCATATATAATTTATTTACTTAGAAATATTTATTTTATCTGTATCTGAGTTTGTGACTCAATCCATCTCTTCACATATTCTGAGGAAGGGTTTTATTTTCTTCTCACACAAACTACATTTGAGGACAGAAAAATAGTCAGTCTCCAGTAAGTCACTGAGGAAGAAGAAACAGGGCTTATCATAATTCACCCATACTGGGTTTTTCATTCTCTAAATAATCTTACCTGAATATTAAATTTGAGGAAGTAGAATCACTTAAAAAAAGGAGAATTATATAAAAGGGAGGCAGGATTAATACTTCAGGGATGCACACAGCATAATATAAAGCAATGTGGCATAAATGTCAATGGCAGAGAGAAACAGCTGCAGACTGGGATGAAATAAAGCAGTCAACAGCAGCATGACTATTTGAAGGAAAACACGATGTGCCTGCAAGGGTAAGAAGCATCACTTCTGGAGACAGAGACTGGCTCTATTGGCAGAGTCTAAAATAATAATTTGTCAAATGGCTCACAAGATTTTTAGAACAAAAGGGGCAGCTGGTCACTGTGTATTTTATCACAGTTGTACATGTGGAGCATAATAATAGCAACCCAAACCATCAGTTGAAGGACAAATACATTATTGTAATATAAATAAAATACATATTCATATACAGATACATTAAATCAGCCATTGCTAACCCAGTTAACGTTTTTTTTTTAGATTTTTACTCTATCTATACCATATATTTGTATAATATGATATATTTAATGTATATTACATGAAGTAATTACAATATAAAGTTGTCTTGCATTGGATGAATAAACTCCATAAGTTCCAGGGCACGAAACTATTTGTTCAGTGTTTGGAAATGTTCAATTATTATTCACTGAATTAGTGAATACCAACTGATACATTTTAACTCTCATGCAATTCTCCTCCACATTCAGGGGTAAGAAGAAAATCAAGAACAAATTCTTCACATAATATAATCCTAACCCCCAACTACTTTAAATTTATTTTTATACACAAAATTAAATAATGATTATATAACATATTTGAAATATAACTAGAGGTTAGTTTCTGCTCACTTTAAAAAAGAAACGATTAAAAACATCTTAGTGTTACTCTTATTTATGAAGACGATACAGTATTTTAAACAGTATGAAAATAGTTGGAAGACCAATATTTCTAGAGAAAACACCTGAACACTAGACAAATAAATGGAATACAGAAACAAACTTTTTTTTTTTTTGGTCAATGTCAAAATGATGCTGAAGCAACCTCACTAGGAGATCTAAGAGTCCTCAGGAAGGAAAAATATAAAGATGATAATTTACAGTCAATAATCACAATATTATAGGTATAGGGCAAGAGGCTTTGAATCCAGGCTTTGTTAGTTCACAGGAATACTGCTGAAGACAGAGAACTGCTGGTAGTCTCATGGGATTGGAAGGAAAAATTTAGGGACTTAAAGGGCTAGATACTAACTACTTACAAGCTAAAAGTGAAAAACCGAGCCTGACACACTGTCATTTTTCCCTTTAATGAAGGCCATATGATGTAGAAAGTTGAAAAAATGCATAAATTTTACAATGAACAGATCAGAGTATTCAATAACTCCATGTGCTTTAAAAAAATTACCATAGGGTTACACCCTAGAATCTGAAGCAAACAAAATGTTGACAGAATTTTATGTAAAGTTTAAGTCCCTAGTTAGATTAATATTATTGGTCCCTAATGTGTCTACCTAAAATGTAATACAAAAAATTCTCAAAAATGGAGGATTTAAAAATATTATACCAAATGTCTAAGATTCAGGTAAGAATTCCCAGATATATCTATAGGCATGTATATATAACAGAAACACAAGACAAATAGACAACAGATATAAATTCCTTTAAATTACTAATATTAACATGTCCAACAAAATAGAGGTAAAAGTGCAAAAAAAATTTCAAAAAGACAAAAAATTTCACCAGAGAATAAAATTCTTAAAAAGAATAAAAAGGATAATGTAGACTTATAAATTTGAAACCTGAATTAAACATTTAATAAATAAATTTAATACCTCAAGACAAAGAAATAAAATGTCATTAGAAAATCAGATTGTCAGATCAGTAGAAAATATCCAAACTGAAGTACTGAACAAAGAATAGGCATCATAGTAAAATGGTGTGACACATGGATAACTGTGGTTCCAGAAGGAGTTGAGTCAGAGAAGCAATACTGAAAGAGACAAGAACTAGAAATATTCTCAAATTGGTGAAAAAGATTTACCACAATAAATATTAAGTAAAGTAAATTCCACATTGGAAAGAGCTCCTTAATATAAAACTAATAACCAGGAAACATTTAAATAACACATTTAAAGTCTTAAAGAAAATAATATTCAACACAAAATGATGTATTTAGTCAATGAAATCCCAAACACCAAGATGTTTTGTGAAAATAGAAGCTGATTCTAAAATGGGTATATAATACAAACAACCTAGAATATCCAGGTTAAGTCCAACTTGAAGAAGAAAAAAAGACTTTCACTGCAAGGTATCCCAGTTTGGAGGTATAAAGGTATAATCTGAGACAATATGATTTGGCACAACAAACAAATGGACCAATGGAACATAATAGATGCCAGAAACAGAACTACTTACATGATGATCATTTGATTTAAAATTAAGGCCCTACATAATTCAATGGGAAAAGTACAGTGTTTTCAATACATGGACTAGAGAGTATGACTGAACACCACATGAGGATTATATAAAGCCTCCCGAAAGACCACAACTGGATACAGAAGCTACTGCAGGATGCCTCAATTAACCCAGAGGGCCAGGGAACACATCAAAACAATCCACTAGGATCACCTTCCAGGGTTATGTTCTCGGGTTTGGCATTCCTGAGCTAGTCTCACAAAGACTTGGTAATTTCTTTGACCAGGGCACAAAAGACCTCCAGTGCAGTTAGAAAGCTTCACAATCACCAAATACTTTGTAGACTGCTGATATCTCTGATTATACATATTACCCATCCAGCATCTACATTTCAAGTCCGAAAAACTGAATTTAACAGCTGAACCACTCTTTTGCAGACATCCCTTGGAACAGGAGACTTTGAGAGAAGAAGTATCCCAAATTACTCAATAACCAACCATTCCTCAAGTCAGTCAGGTTAACTGAATACTTACATATAAAAAATAATGTTGACATTTGGGCCACATCACATAATAATAATAGATGTTGGAGAGGATGTGGAGAAAAAGGAATCCTCATACACTGCTGGAAGGACTGCAAATTGGTATAACCACGAAGGAAAACAATATGGAGATTCCTCAAAAAACTAAGAGTTGATCTACCATATGATCCCTCTTCTGGCTATTTACCTCAAAGACTTGAAAACCCATATCCAAAAAGATATTTGCACTCCAATATTCATAGCAGTATTATTCACAGTGGTGGCCAGGACATAGAAGCATCTGAAGTGTCCTATGATAAATGATTGGCTAAAGAAGCTGTGGTACATATATACAATGGAATATTACACAACTATAAGAATAGATGAAATACTGTCATTTGCAACAACATGAATGGACCTCCAGATGATCACACTAAGCAAAATAATCCAGACAGAAACAATTGAAAAACACATATCACTTATACGTGGTATATAAACCTAAAACAACAAATAAGCAGGGCAAACAAATGGAGGCTCATAGACATGGACTATAGACTAGTGGTTACCAGAAGCTAAAGGGGGTCAAATATGTGATTAGAAAGGAATCTAACTATGGGAGGTGAACACACAGTATAAATATATATATATACCTTACTGTTAAATTATACAGATGAAACTTATTGGATTTCATTAACCAATGTTACCATAAAAACTAAATAATTTTTAAAATTTTTAAAATAAATTACATAGGTGATCTCATTTTGCAAAAATTGATCTGTATGTTTATAATTTGCATACTTTTCTACCTGCATAAATATTAATCTTAAAATACCTTTACATATCTCTTTTCAGTTCTCTTTTAATGTATATAAATATTCATATTTTCTCAGATTATATAAAATACGACTATAGCATGTAAAGTAATATTTTCTTATTATAAAATAATCAAATATTTACTATAGAAAATCAATTTCAGTATATATCCATCCACATGACTATACTTCTTTTAAATTTAAGTATATTTTGTATATAGTATATAATAGTTATATTAGTTTCAGGTGTACAATCTAGTGTTTCAACATTTTTATACCTTACAATGTGATCATCCTACTAATTCCAGTCTAAATCATCAGTCACTTATCACAGTTCAAACTTATCACAGTATTATTGACTGTATTCCCTTTCAGCTTTTCTTCATTCCTCCCTCCCCCTCTCTTTTGGTAAGCAACTCTTTGGTCTCTGTTTCTATGAATCTGTTTTTGTTTTGTTTTGATTGGTAATTTATATTTTTAGATTTCACATATAGGTGAATCATATGGCATTTGTCTTACTCTGTCTGATTTATTTAACTTAGCATAATACCTTATAGGTCCATTCATATTGTCACAAATGGCAAGATTTTCTTCTTTTTATTGTTGCATAATATTTCATTGTATACATATATACCACATCTTCTTGATCCATTCATCTACTGATGAACACCTGGGGTGTTTCTGTATCCTGGTTATCATAAATAATGCTGCAGTGAACACAGGAGTGCATAGATCTTTTTAAATTAGCGTTTTTTTGTTTTCTTCGGATAAATATTCAGAAGTGGAATTGGTGGGTTGCATAGTGGCTGCACCAATTTACAGTCCCACCAACAGTGTACAAATGTTCTTTTTCTGCACATCTTGGCTAATGTATGAGGTTTGTTGATCTTTTGATAGTAGCCATTCTGACTGAAACAAAACAAAAACACAATCTACTAAATGGGAGTATATATTCTCAAGTCATGTACCTGAAATAGGGTTTGATAGCCAAAATATATAAAAAATTCATAGAACTCAATAACAACAAAAATAAATAATTCAATCAAAATTGATTGTCCTTTTCTAAATAAACATGTTTATAAATCACAAATGTGAAAGATCATATTGCATAAACTAATCTATTTTAAAAATAACAGCTTATTTAAATATAATACAAAACCATAAATTTTTTCTATTCAAATTTGTACAATTCAGTAATTAGTATATTTACACAACTGTGCAACCATCACCACTGTTTAATTTAGAACATTTATCACCCCCAAAAGAAACCAATTCAGAGTCACTCCCTAGCCCCAGAAAGCAAATCTTTTGTCTCTATGTATTTGCTTCTTCTAGAAATTTTATATAAATAGAATTAAGCAGTATGTGGCCTTTTAAGTATGTCTAGTTTCTTTCACTTAGCTAAACATTTTCAATGTTCATCCATGCTATAACACGTATCAGTCTTCATTCTTCTTTATTACTAAATTACATTGCACTGTATAACTATATCACATTGTTTACCCATTAGTTAGTTGATGGACATTTAGGTCATTTTCCATTTTTTTCCAATAAAAATAATGCTGTTAGGAAAATTCTTGTACAAGTTTTTATGTGGACATGTTTTTAATTATCTTGAGTATTTGCCTATATGTAACAGTTTATGAAATGATCAAAGAGTTTTCCAACCTGTCTGTACCAGTTTATAATCCCACCAACAAGGCAAGAGGGTTCTGGTTTCAACATTTTTATTCATGCATCTGTTTAAATTTAACTTCAGCAATTCTAGTGAATGAGATATGGGTTTGATTCAAATTTACCAAGTAACTAGATGTTGAGCATCTTTTCATGTGCTTATTGACTATTGTATATTTTCTTTGTATAAATGTATATTAAAATCATTTGCACATTTTTGAGTTATTTATCTTCTTATTGTTGAGTTGGATGTATTCTTTATATGTTCTAGATATAAATCCATTATCAAATATATGATTTAAAATTTTTGCTCTAAATGACATGTATTGGATTTACCTCTTTCAATTATGTCCTTTGAGAAACAAAAGTTTTAAATTTTTATAAAGTCAAATTAAACTAATTTTTCTTTTTTGCTTGTGATTTTGATGTCATAGCTAAGAAAACATTACATGGAGAGGATTTACTCCTGTATTTTCCTGTAAGAGTTAAACAGTCTAATTCTGATATTTACATCTATTATTATTTTGAGTTTATTTTTGTATATGAGTGTAATATAGGGTCTAACTGTCATTCTTTTACAAGGCAGATATCCAGTTATTTTGTTAAGTTTACTCTTAAGTACTTTATTTTTATATGCTATCATAAATTAAATCGTTTTAACTTTCAGGTTGTTCATTGCTGTTGTATAGAAATGCAATGTATTTTATATTGATCTTGCATTCTGTAAAGTTGCTAAAAGTGTTCAGTAGTTCAAACAGGTTTTTTTTTTGTAAATTCCATACATAATTATTTCATTTATGAATAAAGATAGCTTTTTTTTAATCTTCCAATGTGAATGAGTTTCATTTCTTTATTTTTTTTTTGGCTTTATTGAAATATAATAGACAATTAGTTGCTCGTATTTACATTGTACAATTTAATGAGTTGTTTTTCAATTATACTTGGTATACAATATTGTTTCAGTTGTACAGCATAGTGATTAGAGATTTATATAGCTCGCAAAGCGATCACCCCACTAAATCTAGTACCTCTCTTCCCCCTTACATATTTATTACACTATTAACTATTTTCCCTGTGCTACGCTTTATATCTTCATCTTTATTTTGTAACTATCCATTTGTACTTTTCAATCCCTTTTGCCTTTTTTCACCACTCCCTCAAACCCCCATCTAGTAGCCCTTAAAATATTCTTTATATCTATGAGTTTATTTCCTTTATGTTCTTTAGATTCTACATGCACATGAAATCATGCAATATTTTGTGGGGAGCCATTCTTATCAAGGCTCTCATACCTGAGATCTAGGCAACTTCGCCTTGGGACAGGGTCTGCCTCGCCCTGTGCTATTTGATAGGATAGACAGCATAAAGTCAGTTGCCCTGACATGCCCGGACATGCCCTGGGCCCCTTGAGCCATTTGCTTAAACTAATCTGACCTTGCAGCTCCCTCCTCTCCCGGGACCCTTCTGCATTTTTTGGTTATATAAGGAAATGAAATGTTCTGCGGTTCGGTATCCAAGGCAACCGTTCTTATGCAAATCCTCCTCCCCCTTATATACTCTACCCCTACCTACAATAAACGAGACTTGATCAGAAAGGCTGTCTTGTCTCCATTCTTCACGTTTCTTGTCCCCCTTCTTTTTCATTGCTTGGGGCCCCCGTTGACTGTCCCGCGGGTGGGGACAATATTTGTCTTTCTCTATCTGACTTACTTCATTCAAAGCAATACACTCTAGATTCATCAAGGCAATTTTTTTTTTCCATTTCCTTCCTTTTAGTCTGTGTGTCTTTTAATCTGAAGTAAGTCTCTTGTAGTCATCATATGTAGAGATTTTGTTTTCTTATCCATTTGGCCACCCTATCTTTTGCTTAGAGCACTTAATTCTTTTCCATTTGAGGTACTTGTTGATAGGAATGTAGTTATTACCATTCTTTATTCAGGTTTGGGGAATTTTTTTCTTCATAAAAATGTTTCTCCAACATTTCCTGTAATACTAGCTTGATATTGATAAATTCCTTTAGCTTATTTTTGTCTGGGATGCTCTTTATCTGTCCTTTGACTCTAAATGATAGCTTTGCTGGATAAAATATTCTTGGTTGTAGATTCTGGCTTTTTTTTTTTTTTTTATCACGTTGAATATTCTGTCCTGCATAGTTTTTTTTGAGAAATCAGTTGCCAGTCTTATGGGTGCTCCCCTGTATGTAACTAATTTCTTTTCTTTTGTTGCTTTTAACATTCTCTCTTTGTATTTAACCTTTGGCATTTTAATTATGATGAGTCTTGGTATGGACCTCTGGGATTCATCTTTTTTGGAACTCTGGGCTTCATGGGGTTGTATGTCTATTTCCTTTACCAGGTGAGGAAAGTTTTCCAACAATACTTCTTCAAATAGTTCTTCAACGTCTTGCTTTCCTTCTGGTATCCCTATGACATGAATATTTTTACATTTAATAGAGTCTCATAGGTTCCTTAAATTATTATTATAGTCTTGGCTTCTTTTTTCTTGCCATTCTGATTGAGTGTCCTTGGCTTTCCCATCTTCTGTATTGGTGGTTCTATCCACTTCTTTATCCACTCTGTTTATTCCCTCTAATATCCTCTTCATCTCAGAGAAGTGTTCTTCATTTCTGACTCGTTCTCTTTTATAATTTCTATTCCCATTTTTATGTTTTTTTTTATCTCTTTGTTAAAGTTCTCATTGAATTTATCTACACTTCCCCTAACATCGAGCATTTTTATAACCAGTGTTTTGAACTCTGCATCTGTTAGATTGCTTGCCTCCATTATTCCTGGATCTCTGTTCAGTTCTCTCATATGGTTTCTGCTTCTTTTGTCTTCCCATTTTGGCTGCTTTTCTGTGTCTGTTACTATGTACTAAGCAAAGTTTTTAAGTCTCCTGGTCTTATTAGTATGGTTTTGTGTAGCAGGTGTCCAGTGGCACAGTCCTGAGAGAGATTCAGCTGCAGGCCAAGTTTAGTTCCAGCCTGTGCCACTTTGGGGCCACCTGTTAAGATTCAGCAAGCAATCCACAGATGCTGTGCTTACAATTGCCTTAAGAAAACAAACCAGAAACCGAGGCTAGCTGCATCAGATGTTCAGCAAGGAATACAGACTCTCCAAGGACATGAATAGATGTGGTTTGGGTGGGGCTGTGAGTTGGGGGAGGTGAAATTTCAAGGTATCCTCTGGGAGAAAGGACTTTTGTTATTCAGTTTGATGATGTCTCAGTTATGGCAGTACTGAGTCCGCATGTTGGATACTGACAGCGCTTCTGTCCAGGAGAAAGCCTCACCTCCAGCCCTCACTCCGACAATGTATTGTCCCCCTGTAAGTTTCTGGTGTCCCCAGGGCTGCCAACCTGGTGCTGGTGCTCAGAGAGAACAGGTCCATCACCCCGAAAGTCTGCTGGCAGACATGGCTCCTTTAAGAATAATCTGACACCGCCACAGCCTCTGTCCCACTCGGAACTGGGCAGCCTTGCATCTTCGCCCGCTTCTACCTCCTACCATTGCAGATTGATTAATTATTTTTCTCCCTAGTTGTAGTGCTTCTGTTCATATAGATCCCAGGGAACTTTACTTGTCATTTACCCTATATTTTGTCACAACTTTGTTGTGGTCTCAAGAGAGATGAAAAAAACTTCTAAACCATTTTGTCGAATCCCATGTAAATAGGTTTCATTTCTTTTTCTTGCATATTTTCCCTGACTAGTGTAATACTAGTCAGAATTAGTAAGAACACACATTCTGTTTTGTTTCTTTTCTTATGGATAAAGCATTCAGTCTTTCATCATTAAGTATGATATTTAAAAAGTAGGGATTTTTCATTCAAGAATTTATCGGATTGTAAATATTCCCTTGTAATTCTAGTTTATTTTATGATACATGTGTGTGTGGATGTATGTGATTTTATCATGAATGTGTGTTACATTTCGCCAATTGCTTTTCCTATATTGAGATGGTCATATCATTTTTGTCATTTATTTTTTATATAATGTATTACATTGATCCCACTTAATATGTTGTTGAGTTCAGTTTTCTATCATGTTTTTGAGGATTATTATGTAAATATTTACAAGAGATATCAGTCCAAAATTTTCTTTTTATATAATGTTTTTGTTTGATTGTGGTTTAGAATATTTCTAGCCTGATAAATCATTTGGGAAATGAAATTCTAATTTTTGAAAGAGTTTTGAAGGATTAGTGTTAATTTTGCTTTAACCATTTTATCAGCTACACTGGTGTCTAGTCTTTCTTCTGAGGAAGTTTTCTCATTATTAATTTTATACATTACTTGTTACAGGAATGTTTTTTAATGTAGAATACTGAGTCATCCACATTAACACTGTGTGAGAATATGTCCCCTCAAAATAGCCAGGTCTCATCACTGAAACATGAGAACGTTCCTTTATATGATGATATTTTTGCAGATGTGACTAAATGTAGGATCTTGAGCTAGGGAGTTATTTTGGATTATCTAGGTGGGCTCAATCACAAGTGTCCTTATAAGAGAGACACAAAAGGAGATCTGACAGAGATGAAAAAAGATAAAGCAAAAACACAACAGCAGCAGCATTTTTTAAGGCAGAGGAGAGAAAAATATTATGTTTGCCTTGAAAATCAGAATAGTGCAGCCACAAACCAAGGAATGTTGGCATCTAGCACAAGCTAAAAGGGATAAGGAATAGATCCTCTTCCAGAGCTTCTGAAGGAAATATAGTCTCGCTGACTTTTTAATTTTGGCCCAGGGATATTAATTATGCACTTCTTGCCTCTGGAACTGTGAGGGAAGAAATTTCTGCTTTTCTAAGTTACCAAATTTATGATATTCTTTTATAGTAGTCACAGGAAACTAGTCAAAGATCTATTCAGTTTTTCTACTTTACTTGAGTCAATTTGTATAATTTGTAACTTTCTAGAGATTTATCAATTTCATTTTATTAGCTGTTGGGAGCCATTCTTGCTAAATGCTCTACAGATAGTGTTAAAGTTGCCTGCAAATTAGAAGTTTGCAGAGCAGATGGGCTTGTTACTGAAGGAGGAAGTTTGGCTTAATGGAAAGAGTTGAACGTTCATTGCCCCAAGGAATAAGAGACAGAAAACAGGAACAAGGATATTTTGAGAGAACTTAGGTAAAGGTCAGCAATTGTTTGCATATCTGTGGGTGTTGCTTCTCATGCTCTTCCAAGGGCATATATATGCTGTGCTAAATACACTCGGGGCACAGTATTCACTGTTAGCTCTCCCAACTCTATCTTTTGTCTGTCTGTCTGTCTGTCTGTTTCTCTCTCTCTCTTTTTCTCAATCCTCACTCCCCCTCTCGGGAACTGTTCAGTCTTAGCCGACTGGCTCCAGCAATTATCTCAAATAATTAGTTGAAATATATGTTGATGGCACCATCTTATAATAATTTTATTTCTGTATTATTGGTATTAACCTTCCCTATTGCATACGCATGTTTCCCAGAGAACATGGACAAGAATGTTCATAGAACAATAATTGTAATGGCTATTTTATGGTTAATTTTATGTGTCAGTTCCACTAGACTATAGTGTTACGGACCGCACCCGGACAAGATGACCTCAGAGCCGAATTAGAATCAAAAAAAGAAAATTTTATTACGAATTCGAATCCGGGCTCAAGCCTCCACTGACGCAGCAGTGAGAACAAGAGCCCCGATCCTTAGCATAGGGTTCCTTATATTAGGTTTATGGCGGGCTAACTTTGCATGCGCGGGACAGGTTGCAGTTCCTTATTGGCTAACCATATGGCCTGATTATGGCCTGACCTTTAAGCAAGCAAATAGGTCTGGGCGGAGAATTTGGCCCTTGGTCGGAGGGGATTGCAGTCTACCTTGCTGGGGGAATTTAAAATTTTCCATTCCGCCATCTTAGATCTTACATCGCCGTCTTAAATACATAAGTTCTCATGACCCGTTACACATCGCCATCTTAAATACATAAGTTCTCATGACCCATTACAATAGCGCCCAGTTATATAATCAAACACTAATCTAGATTTGTTGTGAAGGTATTTTTCTTATGTGATTAACATCTATAATCAATTAATTTTAAATAAAGGTGACCACTCTTAATAATGAGGATGGAACTCATCCAGTCAATGGAATACATTCAAAGTAAAAACAGGTTTCCTAGGAAAGAGAACTTAGACCTCAAGACTGCAACATCAAATTCTGCCTGAAAAAGGAGAAGGGATAAAGAAGTACAAATTGTGGCTACAAAATAGTCACGGGAATATGAAGTACAGCATAGGGAATATAGTCAATAATATTGTAATAACCATGTGTAGTGCCAGCTAGGTACTAGACTAATCAGAAGATCACCTCATAAATTATATAAATCTCTAACCACTATGCTGTACAACTGAAACTAACATAAAATAATATTAAATGTCAAGTGTAATTGAAAATTAAAAAAATAAAATACTATATTTAAAAAATCTTACCTGAGTTTCTAGCCTACCATCCTGCCTTAAAAATTGTTCACTTGTCAGCCCCCAAATTTGTGTGAGTTAATTCCTTAAAGTGTAAATATTTTAGTTTACAAAATGAATATTTTAAGAAACCAGAGTAGTGGCTATCTTTGAAGGGGAGTAACATGAGCATAACTTTCTAAGGTTGTCATACTCCATTACTAGATCTGAATGGCTGTTAACACAGGTGAATTTACTTTGTGAATATTCATTAAATTGAGACCTTATAATGTGCTAATTCATATTCTTTTTTTCTCTCTGTCTCTCTCCCTTCCCCCTTCTGTTGAGTATATAGTGGTATGACACTGATGACATTGTAGTAGTAATTTGAATTTCCATGATGATTAATAAAGTTGAGGAATATAGAGAACATATATTTTTGTTTTTGTTTTTGCAGAGTTGGAGATTACAAAATAAATAGTGCTGAATATAAGATGCTGGGCTGAGAACAAGATTTGGGGCAATAATTTACAACTTTGGGATAGTAAGAGAATTCCAGAAAGTTCTTTGTTGATATGTGTTTACTTTTTTTAATTTTTAATTTTTTTAGTTATTTTAATTAGTTTCACAAATATAGTACATTGGTTAAACATTTATATAGTTTATAAAAAGATCTCCCATTTTAAGGGAGAATGAGGTCCAAGATCCTGGAGATAACTTTAGACCCCCAAATCTAGATATACCAGAGCCCATTTGACTTTTAAAGAGATGCGGTTATATTTCAAAAGGTTGATATAAAAAATCAGAATCTTTTCTAGTTCATTACCAAGAAGTAAACTTTTTAACTCTCTTTTCAGGAGGAAGAGGGAGCAGCTGCCACTTTATCCTGTATATAGCAGAGAAAATCCAGTTTTTATCCCTTGTCTATGAAAGGTCTGGCCACTATAGAAAATATTTCATCTGGCTTTCAGTATACCATCCCAAAGTGAGCATCAGTAAAAAGGGAACTGACATTATTATGTCAATAATATCTAATTTGTTTCTCATTAAAAAAAAAAAACTTCATGTGCATATTATAGATAAAATTAATAAAGATTAATATTAAAAACTACATGATTCAAATGTCTTTTAATGCACTTATTAACCACATTTATATCTCAATTTTTGAAGTGCCAGCTAAAGAATTTTTACCATTTTCCTATTGGGTTCATGTCAATTTCAACTGTAAGTTTTAGTTGCAGTGGTAGCACCTTAACAACAGGAGAAGAATTCATAGGAAAGAGAACAAAAGGAAATATGAAAGACATAAAAGAGGTAGGCACAAAAAGGAATTACTCTTCATGTGAATCAACTCAAAAGTCTTAGTTTTATTAAAATCTACATCAATAATAGTCAGTGACTCCTTTTTTGTGAGTTTGGAAACAGAATAATGATTTGAAAGTTGAAAGCTATTGATTGAAAGTTCTGTTAGTTATAGAATATCAATAAATAAAAAAATAGAGAATAATTGATTTTTTTTATTTTTCAATGAATAGATGAGAGTCATAAAAAGCAATAAATGAGGGATATTTCTGTGATGCTAGACATTTCTATGCAGTTTGTTCCTTAGATAGCTTCACTATTTACCTTCAGGATCCCTTTAATTCCAGGGTGGATTAAATAAATAAATCTGTTTTGAAACTGTTATTTGTGGTGGAAAGTCTTAAAATATTTTTAAAAATACAATTGCTTTTGTTATTTGAGACTCACTGTGCTGTGGCAATTTCATCTTTCTGAGGAAAAAAAAAAAAAGTCCCGCTTTTATACTGGACAGAGGCTGCAAATAAACTTCATGAATGGTAATTCCCTAGAGCAAGTATTTCAATAGTACTCTTTAACAGCATGATTGAAAGAGAGTGAACTAGTCCATTAAATTTATTTTATTGCTCTAAAATTTTTCACTCCAAACAGAAGCAGTTGCCACCATTCCCCACAGAGTGATACAATCTTATCTAAATAATTCTCTCTCCCTTGCTGAGCAGAATCATGAACTCCACTTTGATTACATGAACTTACTTAGAGAACAGTCAACTGAACAGTTGACATTCTTTACATAATGCGTCTGATAATCCTTTTCTTGCTGTGAAATACATAATTTTCTCTGTGAACTATGTTCAACTGAAGGTGTTATTATTCATTTTGGAATTTTTGAAAATTTCAAGTAATCCTATTGTTTCTCTCATTTTTAATCCTGTTTCCGCCATTTTTAAAATTGTTATTTTATAATTAATTTGAATTTTCCTTTTTATATTCAGGTCATGAGTACTTGTGCAACTATCTTCTTACTTAGAGTTTGCCTTTTCTCTCTTAGTAGTGTTTACTTGATAAACAGAAATTCTTAATTTTAATAAAATCTAATTATCAACTTTTTCTTATGATTAGCACTTTTTGTGTCATGTATAAGACCTCTTTTGTTGTACTAAATCATGAAACTCTCCTCTAGAAGTTTTTTCTTTGTTTCATGTGTCTCCTTTAAGAAAATGATTCTGCTCAAATAAATAATGTGTTTGGTGTGAGGGAAAATTCAAGGTATTTTTTGTAGTTTCCTCTTTGTTATTTATTTTGTTGGTTATGTTGTTTTTCTCACTCTATTGACTGAGGATTTTCCTTTTAAAGTTCACCATTGCCCTTTTGCCTCTTTAGATATTCTTATATAATCTTTTCATAATACTCTCCTGAGAAATAGAAAGCTAAATAACTTGATAAGGTATGAAACTTATGATGAACCCACTTAAACTAAGGCAGATATGGTAGTATTAGAATAATTCTTTTGATTGTGTTGGGTTAGAGTTACATGGTTGTCAACACTGTAATAATTAATTAACCTGTATATTACATTTTACATATTTTCATATGTTCTCCAATGGAAAGAAAGTGTAAAAAAGAAATGATAATCTTCACATTGAAAGAAATTAGCATCAAGTTGTCACAGACATTTAACAAAATGATGACAACAATAAAATGATTTGGACAATGTAGTTAGCCACAAAGTTGAGTTAAAATATCAATAAAATGATGGTTCAAAATTTGTGTTTATCTATTTTAAAGATAATACAATTGTTACAACTGAAGAATGATTAAGTGGAAAGTTAATGTATCAGTGTCGATGAGCATTCCATACTTGAATTCTGACAATTCTAATAATTGCAGACATTGCATCTGAAAGTATGGTAGTCTTTTTAATGGGGCAAAATATTTCAATATGTTGCTAATTAGGAATAGGTGAGTTTACAACATTCTGCTTAACTGATTTTTTAACGTATAGTCAGAATGCCATTAGAGAACAAGGGCAGATTCAGAAAAGCCTCATCCACTTGGAGAGATAAATCATGTTCTTATGTTCTTTCATTCTGCAGTATCACAAGGATCTCTCCCATTCTTTCAATTCTTCACTCAGTTTGTGTTAAGCAGCCACGATGTGCCAGGGACACCTCTGAGTCAATGTTTAAAATCTTTAAGAAAATAAACTCTTTAACCCCAAATAATTTCTGTTAAATTAATAATAACAATAATGATAATAATAATAATAATAATAATAATAATAATTTCCTTCTCCTCTTCATTATCATTTTTTTTAATAAGGCTTATGTCTAAAAGACCTTTCTAAGAAAAAACAATTGTCTCATTAAATCCCTACAGTAGACTCCTTTTTTCAAATGTGAAGATTGAGATTCAGAAAAGTTTAGGAATTTGACAAAGATGCTGTAGCCAGTAGAGTTGGAATAACAAAACTAGTTTCTCTGACTAGTATAATATACTACACTTCCTTCTTTCAAACAGATTTGAATAAAGAAATGAATAAGCTTTGTAAGTCTTGTGTGATTTTAAGTTTGTGGCATAATAAATTGATAATTGAATGTAGTAAGACATCATTTCTTTAATCATATTATTTTAGTCTTCTCTCCTTGTCCACATTTTTCTCACTATAGTCTATTTCTAAACAGACTAACTATATCTCAAAGAAGAAACATACCACTCCAAACTGCTGAGTAAAGTGCTTTACAAATTTATAAATGTACATCTAAGTAATAATAATTATTATAATAGAATACTTACCATACATCAAACAATTTAATACTCATTTAATCATCTGTAATAACCCCATAAAGTAGGTGACATTATTATCCTTATTTTACAGATGAAAAAACTGAGGCACAAGTGTCTAATTATCTTCTCAGATTACAAAGATATTGAGTAACACAGCAGGGTTCTATTTCAGGTAGTTTGTCCCCAAAGTCCACATATGTAACTTCTATAGTTTGCTATCTTTCAAAGATATATGAGTACAATATATATATTTCTTCATATTGCTTTAACCTCTGTGAATTAGATTTATGTATTGAGAAAGAAATAGTTAATTTAGGATCTCTAGATAAAAATGTATTTGAAATTAAGCCACTCACCAGCACTAGTTTTTTACCTCACATAGCCAATAAAGATTACTTGCCTTGACTTTGCTTCCAAGGAACAAGACAGTAAGTGCCCAGGAGGAAGGCAACCCAGAGAACATTACCTCTATTTTAAATATTAGGAAATTACACTCATGTAGAGAAAAAAAAAGTACAGAAAATAGTTAATACATGGCAGATTTATGACTAAATTTAAGCTCTTCTGAATGCTTGAGTTTCCATCATCTATAATATCAAGACTTATCTCTGAGAGTGCTGTGCACCCTTTATGTTAGATACGCAAAATGCTATTATTCTCAAAGAAGTGGTGCCTATGGCAAGGCAGATGCACTTTTTCTAATGTGTTCAATGAAATGAACATCTGACTGACTCACTTTTGTTCTGCACTTTCAGCTGTTGCACATAAATACAATTATACAATAATCTGAAATTTGCCAGGGTACCAAAAGCACAATTTGCTAACCATTCTATAATGAAGTGAGGATAAGGTTCTTTATATGTTTCAGTCTACATCAACTTCAGCAGAACAAAAAACAAACAAAAAACACATTTTTTTCTTTTTGGATAATTCTTTATCACTGACGAATCTTAGTGGCACATATATAAATAGCACTATTTTAAGTAGAGTATGATTAAGTAAATGTAAATTACTCAACCAATTTACAAAAAAGGTTTAGATTCAGTATACATTAAGACTAAGAGAATACTGCTCAAACCACCTTTGCTAACAGAGGTATACTTTGAAATTGATTTAATGCAAATACATGCATAAGGAAAATTGCACGTCTTTTTTGAAGAAAATCATCTAGTCCCAGACAGCAGGTAACTCAAAGTTGTCTTCTCCTTTCAAGCAACTATAACATACATATGAAATATTGTCAGTCATGCAGCATAGCATTAGAAATAAAATTAAGTTAATTGGCTTATTTCACCATTCCTGTTATCAGGCCCAAATGGTAATAAATATTATACCATTTCTTTATACCAATGATATTATTAGTTGAATTTAAAAAAAAATTGCACAACACACTTATACTTTCAAGATCTAACTCTAAAATAACTAACATAATCTGAAAATTCTTGGTGAATATGGACCACATAGCCTATCTAGTAGAAAAGATCTTTACCTGCTATTTTATGAAGAATATCAACTGGAGACAATGTCTATATTGATACAGAGATTAAAATATCACTAGTAAAAACAATAAAAAGTGGTGCTTATCACATAATGTCTACTTAATTAAAGATAAAAAACATTTATTTTACTTAATTATTCTTCTTTTGCTTAATTAAAAGAAAAATATAGGGTTTGAAAGTGATTGTAGCCTAAGGATCAGGGATCTTTAAATATTACGGGTAGCCCATCTATTCTCAAACCTATAATAAACTTTGCACAAATCAAAAATATTGAAACACATCTATGTTGGTTTCTAGAATTCACAACAGTTAAGCACACCAAATGAAGCATCTGATGGCACAGTTATTTAAATATCTTTTGCTAATCATTCAATTCAAAAAGGTATTTTTAACACATGACCACTGAACATCTTTCAGGATATAAAAGATGACTTCTGTATTTCATTAAACATATTTGACTTTACGAACCTGAAATTACTATACCCCTAAGGGAAAAAAAATTCTTTCATCTTGAGTGTCATTATATACTATAAAATATCCCATGAATATGTGAAAATCTCAAGTATGTTTTCTGATATATTTTGAAGATATTGTGAAAAGCTCTTCAAACAAAGACTCATCCACCATGGTGAAATATAAAAACAACTGAGGAAAATATTCAAAATACATAACATATACAACTCAACAATTTTTTTGAAATTCAATTAAAAAATGGGCAGAGGACTTGAACAGATACTTCTCCCAAGAAGACATACAAACAGCCAACAAATATATGAAAAGATGCTCAACTTCACTAGCATCAGGAAAATGCAAATCAAAACCACAATGAGATAGTATATCACACATATTAGAATGGCTATCATCCACAGGACAAGTAATAACAAGTGTTGAAGAGGTTGTTGGGAAAACGAAACCTCATACACTGCTAGTGAGAATGTAAATTGATTCAGCCGCTATAAAAAACAGTGCGGAACTTTCTCAAAAAATTAAGAATAGAATTATCATATGACCCAGCAATATCTCTTCTAGATATTTATCTAAAAAAAAACCTGAAAACATTTAGATGCAAGGATATATGCACCCCAATGTTCATAGCAGCATTATTCATGGTGGCCAGGACATGGAAGCAACCAAAGTGTTCTATGATAGATGAGTGGATAAAGAAGATGTGGTACATAAATACAATGGAACATTACTCGGTCTTAAGAAAAGATGAAATATTGCCATTTGTGAATACATGAATGGATCTTGAGATAATCACTCTAAGTGAAATAAGTCAAACAGAAAAAGTTGAAAAACCATATTATTTTACTCATATGTGGGACATAAAACTGAAAGCAACAAAACAAACATGACAGACTCTTGGAGACAAAAAGTAGATTAGTGGTTACCAGAGGGAAAGGGGGATGACAAAAGTATATAGGAGTAAAAAGGAGTTAAATATTTGGTAACAGAAGGAAATCTAACTTTGGGTGGTGAATACATAACGATCTATATATGACATATTGTTGAATTATACACTTGAAATATTTTATTATATTAATCAATGTCACCTTAATAATTTTAATTAAAAAATAAGTGATTTCTTTTACCCCTTTTACGAGGCTGTAGTGATGATTAGAATAGAATGCAAATCTTCAGAAAGAGAGAAAAAAATATTCCTTTCCCCTGCTGCCTACCTCCCCCTGAACAGAATTTATTTGAATTTCTATGTGATGTGCATTTAAATGTCGATTTCTTCAATTTGGTACTCAGCTGTCTTTTATAATTTTTTAAAAATTATGATCAAGTAGTTCTCATCTACTTTCAGCTAATTCATAAAACAGTTTCATTATATATGAAAAAATTAACAAAAAACATAAACAAAATGACAGCTTTTAAAATTATGCAGCACCATAATAAATAAAGAAGGATAGAAGGAAAGAAAGAAAGAAAGAGAGAGAGAGAGAGAGAGAGAGAGAGAGAGAGAGAGAGAGAGAAAGAAAGAAAGAAAGAAAGAAAGAAAGAAAGAAAGAAAGAAAGAAAGAAAGAAAGAAAGAAAGAAAGAAAGAAAGAAAGAAAGAAAGAAAAGAAAGAAAGAAAAAGACTAGGAATGAAGAGTTCCTTATTCTAATTTCAGGCCTTCTATCCAGTTGTGTGAATTTGACTGAGTTACTTACCATCATCTGGGCATCAGATCTGTCATCTATATAATGAAGAACTAACTGATACTTAAAATTTTATTCTAGCTTTGTTATTCTTTACAATATTTTTTAATGTATGTAAGAATACTAGTTTTTCAAGATATTCCTCCTCAAAAACAGTTTTATGATCAAATTCATTTGGGAACTGCCATATCTCATTCATTCCATGTACACTTATATAATCCTTTAAAATGGTATGACTTAAGACTACCTTGAGAAGTCAGAGTCTATGTTTTGTTAAGTATATAGATATTAATATAGTAACAAATACTTAACATATCAGTTGTATATCATTCAATGAATGTTATTTTATAGTATGAGATCTGAATAGAAGGCTCTGACCTAACCTGGAAAGTCTACAAAGTCTTTCTTCAGGAAGTGACTATTGAAATGAGATCTGATAAACGTGTAGGAGTTTGCTAGAAAGAAAAGGAAAGGCAAAGAAAAACACCCTATATCAACAAAGAAGATAACAGTGTATAAAAAACTTAAAAAATATCTGTACTTCTGGTGTAAAATAAGTCCCCTAGATAGGACAATTATGTAAAACCAGGCTGTGCAAAGCCTTATAAGCCAATCAAAAAATGTACCTTTAGCTAAGAAAGCAAGTTGTTTGGAGGACTATGAAACAAAATATTTGCATTTCATAAAATACCCTAGGAACACCAAGAGTAGATTCTAATGTAAACTTCAAACTTTGAGTGATAGTTATGTGTAAGTGCACATTCAACTGTAACTAATGCACCTGTATGGTAAAGTATGTTGATAATGGAGGAAGCTATTCATGTGTGAGGTTAAAGAGCATATGGGGCATGTCCATACCTTCCTGTTAATATTTTCATGAACCTAAAACATATCTAAAAATAAGGTTTGTTAAAAAATTATTGTGAGTGCTAAGGACATATTGAAAGAGACCCAGAACAGATCCAGAACTTATGCATATAAACCAGTTTGAAGCTAACTATAGAGATCATAATAACAAATTTCATGAAATTGTCCCAGAATAATAGTGGTAAAAACTGAGTAACTAAGACTCCTTTGTTGGATAATCAGAATAATGGATTAAATATGAAGAGTGGGGTAAGAAAGCAACAATATTTAAGGTCTTTGCCTTCCAGATTTGGACAGAAATGGTGAGGTGTATTACAATAGATCTGGAGAAAAAAAAATGTCTGCAAACAAAAGAGAAAATTATGAGGTCAGTTTTGGATATGTTTAATTTAAATTCATTTGGAATTTCCAAAAAGATATACATATTTCAGAACTCAAAGGAAAATTTTAGATGGGTGCTAAAACTGGTAAGTATTCTTTCCTGTGAGTAGTGGGTAACACTATTTGCAAAAATGATGTTGCATTACTTGTTATTCATAATAGGCATCTAATAAATATTGTCTAATATAATATGATGGAATGATAAACAACTGATATTTATATGATGATATTTATATAAATTAATATAATGATTAATTTATATAAATTAATATGATGAACATATTAATAAAACATAATTATAAAAGAATTTCCTAGAAAAAAATGTTAACCCTTAATAAACACACATATACACATACACATACATACACACATATATGTTCCAATTAAACAAAAACTTTTAATGCCAATGACCATATAGAACTGAGAACATATATTCTAACACAAACTATCCTCAATAGTATAAAAGGGCAACAGGTATAATCTGCATCTTCTGACCTTAATAAATTACTAGAAATTAGTAAAAATATCAGAAAACAAAAAGATCTTTCCACCAGGAAAATAAAAAATTAATTTTCAAAAACTCTTTGGACAAATAAAATGCAAATAAAAGATTTCAGTTATGTAGTAAACAACGTTAAAAGAAATATTTTATTTGAAAATCTATATAATGCAGGTAAATCAATGTTGGTAGAAAAATTTATAGTTAAAAATGCTTTTGTTAATTAAAAGTAAGTGATTAAAACATTCATCTCACAAAGTTACCTTAAGAGAAAGTATCCTAAAAAACCGGAAATGAAACAAATAAATATCTATAAAAGCAGAACTAACAAATAAGATTTTTAATAAAACACATATCCAAATTATTTAAAATAATTTCAGAACTTAAATTTTAATTTAAATATTTAAATTTTGTGAAGCAAATATAACATTAATACTAAAATGTAGTCAAAATTGTATAACAAATAAAACTACAAATAAACTCCTTAAAGCTTCCAGTTCAAAAATTCTATATTAAATTAAGTATTAACACCAGCACACATAAAAACATAAAAAAGAAATATACAATTAGAAAGAAGTGTCTAAATCTGAGAAAAGATTGAAAAATATATTTTTAAAATATATTTTATCTTGGCCAGTCTGTGTAAAAACAGGAATTCTCCTACTAATTTTTAGCATAACCCTGATAAAAGGTAATTTGGTAATATACATCAAAATTACAAATGCAATATGTATGTAGTCAATGATATTATTTTGGGAAAATCAACTCAAGATATATTACACATATGTGAAATAATGTATGAACAAGATTGCTGCAATTTCATAGTATTAACATACTGAACACAAATGTCTATGTAAGAAAGAACAAAGATTCTATTGATGTATTAACATGAAAAGAACTTAAATATATTCTGAAAACTTGAAAATTAAGATACTAAATACTGGATGTTAATCTTCATGTTAAAAATAAAAAATATGTATACACATATATACATGTACGTATGTTTGTCAATTTATAAAGAGACAGTATTTAATGACAGCCAATATCTGAATCTGAGGAAAGACCAGAGTATGGATAAGCATAGTAAACTTTTTACTTTATATATTTTTATACATTTTGACATTTGAAATATACAACTATTAATCTTTAATATTTAGATAACATACTTGAATTTTTAAAAATAGCATGAGCAATCAATGATGCTAAATACTGATGAAAAGATAAGTAAACTGAGGCATGAGAAGCTTAAAATATTTTAATTGTATGGATGCATTAGTGGGATTTGTTAGTGCATGTATCATACTTTTAGATTGTCCTGTGGTATTGAAATCCATATAAAAGAGTTTAATACTTTTCCAAATTTACTTGGTCATTTGTATCTTCTTCAAATAGCACATACTAAGAAACAATAGGATTAGTGTGCCATGTAATGCATTTTGGGAACACATAAAATTATGAAAATTATTCTATGAAATTAAAAGAAAAACTATTCTTAGTACTTTATCAGGCACTGACAATTATCACCTTAAAAATTTCATCGTCTGGGGACATGTAAAACATATGTTTAATTCAATTATATATGATTTCATTAAAATGACATATAAAATTAGAACCATTGTGAGAAATGGTTTGCAGCAGAGTAAGATAATACTTGGATATGAGAGGGTTTGAAATCACTACATGCTGAAGTAGCACCATTAGTCCTTTGAATGACCTACATTTTTAATTTGGCATGAAACCATTTCAAGCTATGTAGTGAAACTAATGAGGCTGCTACAACTGTGCAAAGCCATAATCAACTACTTTATTGTGGAAGGTTTATTAAGTCCATGCGTGAGGTGAACTAACACAGCTTTTCTTTAAGAAAAAAGATATGTGTTTATACTGTTTGACTGAATAAAAATAAATATTCCAAATGTATATGATGCCTGGAAGAAGTCCAACATCATTAGTTATTTTTAAACAAATGTGCTGCTCTGAAAATCACTCAATGCAATGATTACAGAGACAGCTTTAGTGCTTCTTGGAATGTTTCGTCAACTATTAAAGAAACAATGGCGCTGCGAGAAAACTAATGACAGTAAAAAACAAAAGCAGCTATTCTGGCTTTATATTGGGAAAAAACAAACACATATCCAAAAGAAGCACATATCTCTAACCAAAATCTTTTTAATAAAATAGTGCCTTTCTTCTAAAGCAATCTTGGTCAATGACAGCAAATCAAGATATTTTACCCTAATACATCAGATAGCAAAATTGAACTCAGGATCATCCAAGTTCCATAGCAAGAAAATTGCTGAATCTCCTATTAATAATGTATTGTTCTTTCTTTTCTTCACTTGAATCATATACAGTGATTTCTTAGGAAAAGAAAAACACTTCTATAATAAAGTCAGGATAAAGTTTTGATTAAGACCAAATGAGATGGTTCTTCTTGTCACTTCATTTTAATCTTAATATCTCTTATATACAAATGTGATAAGATGCAGTTTAAGCAAACAAAGCATACCACATGTACTTTCATTTATTCAACACTTACCATTCACTGGTTTCTCCAATAAATACTGAATGCAATGTGATCTCAGCACTGAGATTGCATGTATAGCTAAACCACAACTCATATCTTCATGGAGCTCACAGCCTGGTAGAGGAGAAGAGTTTTTCATGCTACCAAGGATTATTACATTGAGAGCTGTAAGGGGAGTGGATATCTAACTCAAGTGGGGCAGCAGGGAACACTTCTTGTAGTGATGACAGTGAAGAAAATATTGAATGTTGACTAAGGGACAGACAAGAAGGCAGTGAAAGCCATCCCATGGCCATGCTCAAGGACACCAAAGGAAGAAACAGATGCATACAAGGAGTGAGAATCTGCCCATTACGATCAAGGAACAATAAAGACATGAAGGTGAAAGGGTTGATAGAGATCAATAAAATGTACATTTGAATTTGAGTGTTTCAAAATAACTGTGAATTTATAGAAATCTTCAAAGTAAAAGACATGAAAAGTAACAGAAATACCCAGAAAAAATCTTAAAAACAGCATTTGAAGGACTTTGAATCATATCTCATGTTTAAATTTGTAGAAAACTGTCATCTCAACTATTGAAAGCATGTTACTTTTATTAAGTTGAATGACATTTTAGAAAAAAAAAACCATAAACAAAATGATATTACCTAACAAAAATAAATGTATCTTGTGTGGGAAAGAAAAGACCTAAATAATGAGAATTGAAAGGGACAAGTCACACTACGTATAATAGATTGTTTCCCTTATTTACTTTTGCATAATGTGAATACATTTAGCAGTCATTTTAATCATGTGAAAATAATTATCTTTGACTAAAGAATGTTATAACATCACGATGCCCAGTTTCATGTACTGCCATAGATATACTTTTCTTGACCACAGATTTTCTAACCTTTCATTTACTGTTGAAATGTGCGCGCGTGTGTGTGTGAGCATGCAACAACACCTTACCACCAATTACTAGCATTTATAATATTCACTTAATTTTACTGAATCTCAAAACCAATATTATTTAAAGTACTGAATGACTTGATTACATAATATTGGACAAGGTAGCTTAGTGATGAAATATAGGGCAAATTTACTCAATACATTGTCTAAGGACAATTACATATAAGCTAAATAACAATATTAAAGATTAGTTAGAATCATTAAAATAGTAGAAATGTAAAATAACAAAAAAATTCTTAGAAACCAAGTAATCTGTAGGAAGTCAGTATGTCACTAAGTATAACATGTAGTCTTGCTACAACTAAATTAATCACCTAAATAGTTTTAATACATAGATTATTCAGTTACTCTAAAAAATTTTGTTCACTTTCTTTTGTCCAACTATTACTTAAGATTGCCAAGGTTTCCTAATTAAAGAATGATCCAATAAATGTGAAATATATATCCTCTATTATTTTCTCTTTTACAAAGCCTATCTCTTAAACATGGTTCTGAACTTCATAGAATGATAGCAATTTTTATTATGGAAATGCAAAAAACCCAATGTATTTTAAGAAAACTTGTTAAAATAAATAAAATTACCACATAAAAGAAGATAATCTTCTTAGAATAGAACCACAGAGGCATCAATCAAAAGATAAATGCTATAAATTAAAAATAAAAAATACTATTATTTGAATTTTACCAAAAATAACTTCTATTGTTTACTCTGGCAAGAGAGATCTTTAACTTGCCTATATGTATGTTTCCATTTCTCTACATTTATAGGCTTGTGTAGGGTTAAATGTATTAATTTTTAATCATGTGATTTACCAGTAGCAGTTGAAAATTAGAGATAAATAGAAGAGCTATGCTGTTTGATACAGGGAATCCATTAGATAAATGTGGCTATGAGCATTTGTAGAGTTAGTCTGACTTGAGATGTTGAAATTGAGGGTCCTAATGACTTTGATTAAAGTTAATTTTAAATACTAGCTCTAGAAATCTCTCTCTCTTTCTCTCTCTCTCTCTCTCTCTCTCTCTCTCTCTATATATATATATATATATATATATATATATATATATAGACCTGAGAAATAATTTATTACCATCCTCACCTTCTACCTATGTGCTCCCTGAAACCCACCCAAGGTATCTTGTGATTTTGCCCTATATAAACTGTAACCTACACACCATCAGGGAATCTGGGCTTTTGAGCATTTGCTTCCCATTTGCTTGGTGGCTCCATTCATCAATAAAATAAAGAATAGTTCTTCATTGTAATTATTGGTGTTTAGGGTTTGGCTCTGTTAGTACCAGTGGACAAACTCTTTCTGTTCTATAAAATCGTCCTATAAGTACAAAATACACACTGGATGTCATAACCTAGTAAAAAAAAAAATAAAAATGTCTCAATAATTACATATTAAACACATGGCAAAAGAATGACATTTTGACATATTGCTTTAAATAAAGTATATTATTAAAATTAATATATGTTTATTTTTATTGTTTCAATGTGGTTACTAGAAAATTTAAAGTCACATATGTGGTTCACTTTTGTGTCTTGCATTGTATTTCTACTGGACAGTGCTGTTCTACAGATCCATCAGAAGATACTGGATTTTAGTAAGATCACTCTGAGGGTTTACTGGTTTGCAGTGGTGGCTAGAATGCACGTACTCCTTGTCATGAGTAGGTCAAACACAAATGGAAAACAGTTCCCACATCAAAGATATGCAAATTACTTAAAATGTTTATTTTATTAAATATTAAAATGTTTATTAGTTATTTTAGTAAAATTTTTAACTAATTATATTATTCTCAAGGCATGATATATATTCACAAACTAATCTTGTTTGTGAATCAGTAAAAAAGTCAAATTACTGAAAATATGTGGGCCTTCTAGAAGCACATGTTGTCTATAGAAAGCATTAACTTTTATTTCTCTTTTTTCTTAATAGTGCTTCTAAATGTTTTTAAAGCCACATAGGTATTTTCACCTCCTTCTTTAGATTTTTTTTAAAAATTGAAGTTTAAAGAAAAACAAAATTAATCTTTCTTTGGAGCAGTCTGTCTCCCTAAGGTAATGTAACAAAAGTTGTGTGAGCTGCACACACAACCATGAATATATTTTATATAGAGCATTTCCCACAGAAAGTTCAGAGAATGCATGTTTTGATCACTTAAGAATAAATCTGATTTTGTTTTTATTTTAACTTTTACATATGCAGGAGAACTTCTATAATTTTTTTTTTAATATGAGAATTGTTGTTACCTATATTGACATTCCCTATGATTATGATCAAACAAACATGTTTACTTTGAAGGGCTCCTTGCAACATAATTTTAAAGTGGACACTCAATGGTAAAAAGGGGGGGGGCAGGTAAAAGATCTGTAGCAAGTATATGGATTCAAATAAAATTGAATATCCTTTGAAATCAGTAAGAAAATTCACTAGAGCAAAAGTAGTGGATGTATTTTAGGGGGAAAGTTCTCTTGGGTACAGAAGTTATTTGCTGGGGATGGAGAAGTTTACAGTCAAACTCCAAAGCAAGGCTATAGGAGCAGAGCAACAACTGGTCTTTAGAATGCTTTTTTGTTTGTTTTACAGAAGCATTAGTTGCTGGGCCTTTATCAAGTTTTAAGGAGAGTGGGGTCACAATGCCTAACTCCTCAAGGGAGAAGTCAGGAAGTAAGAGACAGAGAAGAGCTGCCAGAGATGAGAGCAACAAGGCAGTGGAGGGGTCTTTGGAGAAAGGACATTTTCTGCGGATTTTCAAGAGATATGCAGAGAGGTGTGTGAGACACAGATTTGTTTGAGACTCATGTGGGTCCCAGGTCTGGCTGTGATCCAGGCTCATGTCTAGGAATAGAATTCCGGATTTAAAATGGTATATTAATATAGTAAGGTGCTGCATCTAACTTATGCAAGTATGACTCAGCTTATTGTATTACGCATGTGTGGCAGAATGCCACTATTGTTCTCTGACATAGACAAAGCTCATGTGGTCCCCTAACGCCGTGGCATGCGCTCCTGGCAAAATAGTTGGTGCCTGCCCTTTCATTCTCATGCGGGCTCCTTGGACATTCTTTTAACTGGGTGTCTCACCACCGAAGCCTTCTCTTGATTAGCTCAGTGCTGACAACTAGGAAAGAGTTTATCCTAAATTTCTGGTTGTTGGAATGTTCAATTTTCAAATAAATAATTAAAATGAAATATTAGCAAAACAAATTAAAAGTAAAAGCAAACTCGGGATGAATCAAAAGAGCATAAATTTAAGTCAGCTTGACACAATAAAACAGAGCTCTTTGGAGCTTTGAACATATCTGTCTTATTTTTTTCCAGTTCAACTGTATTAATTTTATTCTTCTTCAACATATAAATCTTTTTCAGGCACACCTTTAAACTTGTCCAATTTGCAAACAAATTTGTTTATCTTGGCTTTATTCATTAACTGCCTATGTGAGCACATATTATAATAGATATAAATTTGCAGCCAAAAAAGAACATAAAAAAAAATGTTACTGGAACTATTAATTCAGAGTACTAAAGTAATGACTGGGGAAATTTTGCAGCATCTCAGAAGAGCTTTCAAAAATCTAATGAAAATGTTAATTTTCTTTATTGAGTTTCATTGATAACTAAGTATATAAAATGAAGAGTCCAGGTCTAGAGCTATTTATCTTTAACTACCAAAAACTTAATATAAATGATGGTGAATTAACCATACATTTTTCCATTGGTAATTGACTATGCAAAATGCAGTATTGCAATTTTTAATTAGTATATAAAAAATTAAAATTAAATATATTAGAAAGCCATTTTGATTAGGCATACATTTTCTAATGGCATATTTGTATCTGGCATTCTTAACAGCAGGTAAATAGGGTATACATTATGCATAAAACTTATAAATTTACTATCCTTTAAAAGTAACATGATGACCCATCAATTGCTTAAAATATATTTATAGTTGCCACAATTCATTTCTAAAATACACTGTCATAGTTAAATAGTAGATCTTTTCATCTGTATAAAAGTAACTAAACGTTTATCCATTATACCGTTTATCCATTATACCTATCTCCATGAAGACTGACCTTGATCTTATTCTTTTAATATTCACATAAGACAGTACTTGTAAGACTGGACATCACTTGAAAAATTCTTAATCCTTTAGCAGGAAATGAAATAGGACATCTTTTGCATAATCTTTTTAGTAAACCTAGTTTTCTTCCCTCCTTTTTTTGGGAAAAAAGGCCCTACCCCAAATCCTGGTAATTGCCAGAAAACTGGACTGGCAACTCAGATCCTCTGGCTATTGATAAGGGTCATCAGCCCATTGTTAACAGAAATGGTGTTAAGCCAGACAGGGCCCTTAGACTCTGAGAGGGGAGGGGACTTCAGGCCAAAGGTTTTTTTTTAATCTTTAAGAAATATTAACTAAGCCTGTTTCACTTTACTTACTTAATAGGCAAATCAATAATAGAAATTAATAGATGTATGATTTAAATAACAAGTTTGTATTTTCTTTTTCTTGTCTAGGGACTGAGGTGGCACTTCAGCAGGAAACCCAAGATCCTACCCTGACTGAGGCAGAATGGGAAAGAGCTCCGTGAAACTCCAGTAGGCAGGGACTAAGGCTATTCTCAGCAGGAGGCAGATATGGAAGAAGAGCCCTCCTATCTTTCAACATTCATACTAATAATAAGGAGGTTCATGGCTCTTAGAAAAGAGTTAGGCAGGAAAGTTAGAGAGTTTCAGGTCTGCCTGCAAAGACACTGAAATCATCCTATCCTAGAAGGGATTCACCCTAATCCGCCCACAATTAAGTAAGCCAAAAGGCATTTTTTTAAAACAAATTTATTTATTTAACTTAGTTTCAGATATACAGTACATTAGTTCAACATCTATATTGTTCATAAAATGATTTCCTCAATTGCTCCTTCCCTCCCCTGGCCCTCCACTTAGCCATCATAATATTAACTGCATTCCTTGTGCCGTACTCCCCATCCTCGTGTTCAGCTATTAACTACTAATTTGTACTTCTTTAATCCTTCACCCCATTCTTTGCAAAGAAATAAGTAGGCAGAGAATTAGGTACCAGTTTAAGCCAGTCACTTGCACCTGTGCAATGAAGACCCCCAATGACCTTCAACTCACCTGAGCCTCATTATACCATTATTATTACATGATGCATATGCTCGAAAGTTCATTAATATCATTATAACAGACTGAATTCTGGGAACAAACGTGCAGAATGCAAATGATGAATCACTGAGTCCTATCAATCTTAGTTGTCAATCAAGGAAGCACACCTCTCTAAAAAGAGTAACCAACCACAGCAAAAAGAAATACAATTCTGAAGGTTTTTGTCCCCAGGTCTTTAGAGTCACACTTCTCTTGCTCAGGCCTGCTTCCACGTCTGGAAGTGTACTTTCCCTTCTAATAAAACTATTCTTTTCTACTGTATTTTGGTGTCTTGCTCAATTCTTTGTTCGAGACATCAAGAACCTGGACAACGTTCTAGGAGAGGATCCCTACTCTCTGGTAACACTTGGAGCAATATAAATGCTCATATGTTGGTTAAAATTATTTCACTGCTTCATTTTTCTTGTTAGTACCACAGATTAGACTAGAGCTTGACACAGTACTGACCAATCATTCTTTTCACTCAACTGTCTAATGCTTCTGAGGTTGCACTGATGATTCCCAGTCTTATCAGTAGTGACTACATTTAGTCATCATATCTAGTTTTCAAATATCCTCTCTAAAATCCCTGCTGCAGCTCTATTCTTGGATCCAAAAGATATAGAAAATAGTAGTTGTGAAATTATCTCAATAGTAAAGGCTGCCTAGTTATCAATCTTGCAATTCTGGTAGGCAGCATTTTACTCAACTCAAATGCAAATATTCAAATGCTTATATGTATTATATTTAAATAAGTTTTAATATTTGAAGCCATTGGTCTAAAACCAGATAAGAACATTAGTTTTTTTGTTTTTTTGTTTTTTTTTTATAAAAGTATACTAACAACTGGTTTGATACTTTTGGTTCTTTTGATGCAGGACAGGACAAATTCTCCTGAGTGGCCCTGCACCAAGAGAATCCCTGACTGTAGAAAGGAAAGAATTCAAGTGCAAACCAAAGTTGGAGTCAAAAAATGTTTATTAGAGAAGAGATAATGCTGCACAGACAGAGTGTGGTCTACTCTCAGAGACATAGAGTGAGAGCTGAGAAGGATAGAGAAAGACAATGAGAGAGAACCCGAGTGTTTGGGGAATTCAGTTTATATACCATTCTTAATTTCTATGAATTATAGTTTAAAGACTTTGGTTACCTATTTTTCTTTAATAGTTTGGGTATACAGTGTGAAAGATAAGAAAAGAATGGCTTATAAAGCCATTATAGGGCAAAAATGGTTTTATAATCAAAGAGATAGCTATGTGGCTAGAAAGTCTGCTGGCAATTCCTAGCCTTTGATCTATAGGTTTCCTATGATTTTTGGTGGTAGGGAGTAAATGATTGTGTTTATTTTGTGTAATGTGCAACTTAAAGACTCTGTTTTTTATGTTTTTTTTTTCTTCATAATATAGTTAAATGGTTTGTTAGTAATCACAGCAGAAATCTTCCTTTGTTCTGTAGGTTTCCTGGTGGTCTGGATGTTGCAGATTTTTTTCCTGTGAACCCAGAAGAACCAAGTAGCACTCAGTGCTCTCAGCGCACTCAGTGAACTAAGTAAGAATCAAAGGAGGTTTATTTATGCCAGCAGGCTCAGAGGAGTCACTCTCCAGAGTCTGAACCCCGAACAAGGGCAGGCAGGTAGATTTATACATCGATTACTTCCACATACTTGGTGGTCTTTTGTATCGTATGTGTGCGGGAAAGGTAGTGTTCTAGGGAGAGGAGGTTGTTAAAATTCCTCTAGGACAGGGTAGCCATCTTAGTTTTTTTTTACATTTCCCATATCACAGGCATAGGGCTGATCAACACATTGCAGTCTCTGAATATAGCTTGATTTAGCATTTAGTTCTCTAGCCCCCTTCCTGCATTACTTTCATGTCAATAATTTAGATTCTGTCCTGCAAGTCTAACAATGGCCAGATGATATGGAAAAATAGAACTCTGATTTACAACCTCTATGGCCACCAGCCCAGGCAGCCACATCATATCTGCAGTAATTGGTCCAGAATCATCAGGATTCAGTCAATGCTAGCTTCCCTAATTTTTGTCTCTGCATCCAACTCAGGAACAACTAGAGAAAGACAAATAAATATGCTCTCCAAATCAATTATATAAGATGTTGTGATTCTAGTTTACCCTCTTCCTACTTCCTTGTGTCAATAACCTTTAATCAGAACATAATGAATTGTTCCATTTATTTAACTGTAAAGCTTTCTCACTCCCTGACTGGCTTTAAGACTCTGACAAGTGCAAGTGATGGTTGCTGACACCCATGCTCTAGCAAGCTCTGAATAAATAGCCTCTGTGCTCTTTAAGGTTGTTTTTATTTATATAGCCCTAAGGCTGTTCTATGTTTTCAGTGTCCCAAGGCAGACTGAGAATTAAGATCAATGACTAGCTATTGTTCTTACAAGGTGAAAATTATCAAAGAGGTACCACCCCCCTTAATTTATTGTTTTAATGATCCCATCATTATACTATTTTTTTAAAGTAAACATATAAAGCAACAATATGAGCATCATTGTTTTAGTAATTGATTTAATGTGCATAGCATTGCTATGAAACAAAATGTTATTGTTATTCCAGGTATTCTAATCAATAAGACAACTGCAAGAAGCAAAATTTTCTCTAAACCTGATCCATAAAAAGTATATAATAAAACTTTTGCAAAATCTTTTATAAATCATAGAATAGAACAAGAACGACACTGGATCAAAATCTGAGCTCAATCACTTTCCCCTAAAATTAGGGGCTTTGGATAATTATCAAGTATTTATGTTCCATATCTGATCTCATTTTGCAGAGGTACAAGTGAAAGAAAATGTAGACAGTAGAAATGTGAGATTTATTTCTATTTAAAACTATTCACAAACTTAAATTTCATGTGACTGTGTCTGCTTTTTAAGGTGGTTTGGATAGTAGAACAACTAAGAGAGAAACTCAGCTCAATTAAGAAAATTTTTCTTCTGCTTAAAGCTTCACCTTGATTTTTCTATCTTACATTCCTTGTTAGCACTGGCACTGGCACTGATCATGAGTGAAATGACTTTCAGGTTATGTGTGAAAAACCACAAAGGTCAATAAAGATATGCAGCAATTAAAATGTATTTATTTATAAATTATGGCAGGTGTATTTGATAAAATAACACAGAAAAGAACCAAATAAAACTGGCTAAAATGAGGTTTTCAGATTTTAACAGGCATAAAAATCACCCCAGAGATCTTGTTGAAATGCAGATTCTGAATCAGTAGGTCTTTGATACTGCTAGAGAGTCTGCATTTCTAACAAGCTTCCAGGTGATGCAACAGATAGCATTTTTAGTATCAAGGCCCTAGAGACATTCAATTTGGAGGTAGGGAGTAGCATGCAATTAAGCTCCATATATGTTTTCAAAGAACAAAGTGAAAACTGTCTTAGTTTCCTATACATTTGCAAAATCCTTAATCTTTTTTGTAAACCTAGTTAAGTCTTTTCTTTCCTCCTTTCTTTGGAGAAAGATCCTTTCTGTCAGACTTAGATAATTACCTTGAAACTGGTGACTCAGGTCCTCTGGCTATTGATAAGGATCATTGAAACTCAACATTCTCCTTGGACTATTATAAGGCAGAAATGGCTTTAGGCCAAAACAGGCCCTTAGAGTCCTAGCAGGAAGGGGACATTTAACTCAAGTTTTCTTTTCTCTTTTTTCCTTTTACGAAATATATTAACCAAGCTTTTTTTCCTATACTCACTTGATGGGAAAATTAATGATAGAAACATAACTAGATATATGATTGAAATAGCACATTTGTATCTTTTTCCTTGTCTAGGGACAGAGGCAACACTTCAGCAGGATACCCAAGACCCCATTGTGACTGAAACAGAGAGAGAAAGAGCACCATGAAACCCCAATAGGCAGGGACTATGACCTTCCTCAGCAGGAAGCAGATACAGAAGTGTGCTGGCTAGAAAATTACTGTTTGGCTATCACCCATGGGAACATAGGCTATCACCCATAGGAACATAACATAACATTCTAACAATAAGCTTTCTGCTTCTGTACCCCCACTTGCACACCCGACCTGTGTGTCGACAGGTAGTGAATAGAAGAAAAATAGACCTTTGTGTTTAGACAGAATGAAGAATGGGATTTGGGGCTTAAAAACTCTGTACCTCTACATTTTGGAGTTGCTTAATTTGGGGTCTGCGTAGACCCAGCTGAATAAATAAAGACATGTTTTCTATAACTCACTGAGTTCTGGTGGTCCGCGTGTCTTTCGGGGGCTGGTGGCTACAACAGAAGAAGAGACCTTCTGTCTCTCAACATCTAAAAAAAGAGGAATTCATAACTCTTAGAAAGGTTAGGCAGGAAAGTTAGATAGGGGGTTTCTGGTCTACCTGCAAAGACGGTGAAATCATCCTGTTCTAGAAAGAGTCTGCCATAGTCCAAGTACAATTAAGTAAGCTAGAGGGCATTTTTGGGCTAAAAGTAATTCATACAAGGAAACAAATAAGCAGATAATTGGGTACTAGTTTCAGCCAGTCACTAGCACCTGTGCAATAAAGACTCAACAACTTTCAAGTCACCTGAGCCTTAATATACCATTATTATAATATGATGCCTGGAAGTTTGTTAATATCATTAGAACCAACTGAATTCTGGGAATGAACATACACAGGAAGCAAAGGATGAGTCACTGAATTCTGTCAATCTTAACTGTCAATCAAGAAAGCCCACTCCTCTAAGAAAAGTAACTACCCACAGCAAATAGAAATAAAACCCTCAAAGACTTTTTGCTACAGTGCCCTTGTGTCCTTCTGTTGCTCAGCCTGCTTCCATGTCTGGGAGTGCAGTTGTTTTACTTTCCCTTCTAATAAAGCTATTCTTTTCTGCTATATTTCAATGTCTTGCTCAATTCTTTGAGACATCAAGAGCCTGGATAACATGCTGAGAGGGGAACCCTACTCTCCACTACTCATAGAGTTGATTATAAAAATGACACAGAAACAATTATTTTAAGGTGCCTGACTGTACAAAACAGATGTTGGTTATTACTGTGATCCTACTTTTGAATTTTAATAAAATATCTAACATTGAGTTCAAGTTTAATATGTATTAGGCAGTGGTCTGAATTTTACATGCATTATTTCAAAATATAAACTGTTACTAATTTATTTCATGGGTAGGAGAATTGAGAGGTTAGGTTGTGATGATGTGCTACTGAAAGGGTCACAAAGATGTAGTAATGGGTTAAGGTTAAGAGCCTACGTGCTAATCGCCATGTCTCA